>JAZKLR010000092.1:1200000-1603240 GCA_037103525.1 Ganaspis brasiliensis | reverse complement strand
TTGTCGTGTTAATATTTCAGGGGATTTAAAATTTAATCTTAGCAGCAACTCAGGCGAGTCAATTAAGTAATTAACAACCTTAAATAAAAAAAGGCACGCAGACATAATACGTCTCTCCTCCAGGGTATACATTTCAAATCGTTGACAAAGACTCATATAATCAGAACCACGTTGGGGGTAAGTTCCGTCGGATCTGAAGGACAAATACTTAAGGAACCTTTTTTGGATATTTTCCAGTTCCATACACATATTGTTGAAATACGGATTCCATATAATTGACGCGTACTCTAATTTTGCTCGAACAAAAGCATTGTAAAGCAAATTTAGAGTTTTGATATTGGAAAATTGTCTCAAAGCACGAATTAAACATCCGAGGGTTCTTGAAGCATCAGAAACTACCGTGGTGATGTGATCATTAAAAGATAGGTCAAAAGAGAAGGTAACCCCAAGGTCACGAGACGAAAAAACCCTTTCTAAAATACACGTATCAATTCTGTAAGGAAAAAGATAAGATGTTCTAGTCTTATAAAAGGACATTACATGACATTTTGACAGATTTAGTGGTAGTTTATTCAAATGGCTCCACAATGATAGCTTATCCAAGTCGCTCTGCAGTGCCAGAATGTCAGCCGTAGAAAAAATTTCTCTAAATATCTTAAGATCGTCAGCAAACGTTAAGCAAGGTGAGTCAATTATTTCATGCACGTCATTAATTAGTTACTTACGAATTTTCCAGGAATTCCCAGAAATTTCCAAAGGAACTTCCATAAGTTTTCCAGGAATTCCCAGGAATGCACAAGCATTTCCTACGAATTTTTCAAGAGTTGATAAGAATTACCAAGGGATTTCCAAAAATTTCACTGAATGCCCAGGGACATTACACAAATTTTCCACGAATTTCTCAAGAGTTCCCAAGAGTTTTAAAGGATTCTTAGGAGTTTCTTAGGAATATTCGAGGAATTCCCAGAAATTTCCAACGGAACTTCCATAAGTTTTCCAGGAATTCTCAGGAATGCAGAGGCATTTTCTATAAATTTTCCAAGAGTTCCTAAAAATTCCCAAGGGATTTCCAAACATTTCAGTGAATGCCCAGGGACATTTCACAAATTCCCCAGGCATTTTCCACGAATTTCCCAAGAGTTCCCAAGAGTTCCCAGGAGTTTTAAAGGATTCCCAGGAGTTTCTTACGAATTTAGCAGGATTTCCCAGATCTTTCAAATAAACTTTCATAAGTTTTCAAGGAATTCACAAAAATGCACAGGCATTTCCTACGAATTTTCCAAGAGTTCCATAGTATTTCCAAGGGATTCCCAAAAATTTCCCAGGTATTTCCCACAAATTTCTTAAGAGTTCCCAAGATTTTGATGAGATTTCTAAGAGTTTCTTACGTCTTCCAAAGGATTCCCTAAGAATTTCCTAACAGTTTCCAGGAATTTCTCGGGAATGCACATAGTGATTTCACTCGAATTTCCAAGGAATTCCCATAAGTTTCCCTGAATGCCTCGAGAGTTTTTAAAAATTACCCAGTGATTTCCTATAAATTTTCAAGGAATTCCCATGAAGGCATAGACATTTCCTACGAAATTTTCAAGAGTTCCTTAGAATTTCTGAGGGATTCCCAAAAATTTCCCAGGCATATACCACAAATTTCTCAAGAGTTCCCAAAATTTTCAAGGAATTCGCAAGAGTTTCTTACGAATTCTAAGAGATTAGTTTCGAATTTCCCAAAAGTTTCCAAGTATTTATCAAGAATTTTCCAATAGGTAGTTCCTAGGAATTTCTAAGGTATTCCCAAGAGTTTCCATGAATTATCCGGGAATTTTTACGAATTTGCCAGGGATTTCCCACGAATTTTCAAGGAATTCCCAGAAAGGCACAGGCATTTTCTACGAATTTTCCAAGAGTTCCTAAGAATTTCCATAATTTTGAAGGGATTTCAAGAAGTTCCTTATGAATCTAAAGGATTCTCTAAGAATTTCTCATTAGTTTCTAACAATTTCTCGGGAATGCACATACTGATTTCTCACTAATTTCCAAGGGATTCCTAGAAGTTTCCCTGAATGCCTCGGGAATTTTTACGAATTTCCCAGTGATTTCCTACGAATTTTCAAGGAATTCCCAGGAAGGCACAGGCATTTCCTAAAATTTTCCAAGAGATCCTTATAATTTCCAAGGGATTCCCAAAAATTTCCCAGGTATTTCCCACAAATTTCTCCAGAGTTCTCAAGATTTTTAAGGGGTTTTCAGAAGTTATTTACGAATACTAAGGGATTCCCTACGAATTTCCAAGTATGCCCAGTGATTTCTCACGAATTTTCAAGGAATTCCCATGAATTCACAGGCATTTCCTTGAATTTTCCAAGAGTACCTTAGAATTTACAAGGGATTTCCAAAAATTTCCCAGGCTTTTCCCACAAATTTCTCAAGAGTTCCCAAGATTTGTAAGGGATTTCAAGAAGTTTCGCACGAATGCTAAGGTATTCCCTACGAATTTCCCATAAGTTTCCCGGAAATTCCCAGGAATGCTAAGGGATTTCTACACGAATTTGCCCAGAGTTTCCAATAATTTTCATAGTAATCCTAGAAATTTTTTCAGAAATGCCTAATATTGCTTACGAATTTATCAGAGATTTCCAACGAATTTCCGAAGGGTTCCCACGAATTCTCAAGGCATTCCCTTACGTTTCCACTCGAATGGAAAAATTCTTTTCCTAAGAATTTTCAATGGATTTCCAAGAATTTTACCAGCTCCCTAGGGACTTTCCACTAATTTTCGAGGGATTGTTGAGGAAAATCCCAAAAGTTTTTAAATAATTCACAAAAATGCTCAGGGATTCCCACGAATTTTCCAAGAGTTCCCAGGAATTTCCAAGTGATTTTAAGGTGTTTTTCAGGAATTTCTAAGAACGACTAGTGATTTTTCCCAAATTTCCCAAAAATTCCCAAGAGTTTCCAAGGGATTCCGGAGAATTTCCGAGGAATTTTTAGGGAATTCCCAAGTGTTTCTATGAATTTCTAAGGGATTCCCAGAAGTTTTCAGGAATGCTTAGGGGTTTTACAGGAATTCCCAGGTATGTCTCAGGAATTCTCAGGGACAAATATTTGTTGTGTTGTATCGTTGATCTTACTGAAAAATTCTTCTAAAAAAAATGATTGAGAATATTATATATGAAAATTAATGTTAGGATGCATTGATTAATAAAAACAATTTAATATTAAGTATTTACTTAACTTCTGGTAGAAATTGGACAGAGAACTTACCAAATTTCAACTTTTGAATGACAGGTTATTTGAAAAGTTTCTATAAAAAGATACATTTTTAGAAAGTGAAAATCGACAAAGTGGAGTTTAACAATTTTAAAGAGATTCGATTCAAAGATTCCATTAATAGTAATTAGACACGTCGAAGAGTAGGCCGAGAATTTTCTCTAATGAAATCATAGTTATAGACAAGATCTAAGTTTAGTTACCTTTCGTTCCCTAAATAAAAGTAAGCCTATGATGATTAGTTAAAAACGATAAAAACGTAAATATAAATCTTATGTTTATTCAAAAAAGACAGAAAATTCCCTTCCAAATTGTATATAGTAAGGAAACAAATTCGATCCTAGGAAGGTAAAAATTACAAAAAACAGAATTTCTTCCTTTTTTGTATTTTATTGAGTCACGCGACGTTTCAATGACTGGTGTGTCATCCTCATCAGGCTAAAGTACAATAAAACTACATGATTTTAGTCAACTAATTAAAATAAAATATTCAAATTGAAAAATTGTCGTCAATGCTGTAGGAGTATTATTATTATTTACGGAAGAGCATCTGAAAATTGTAACCTAATGAGCTAATAAAAATAGTCCTTTAGTTTCCGCAAAATCACGTTTAAAAGATAAATCTTCTATCTGAATAAATTTCTAAATTGCTAGTTATTTCAAAGGTCGCATCAATATTGTAAAAATTGTAATTCCCATTTTTTTAAGTTTACAGATTGACTTTAGCGGTTCTTGTATTTATTAAGAGGCGAGGTTAATAAAAAAGTGTCGAATTCTGATCTTTCAGCAAGTTTGTACGTCGAAGGGTCGCAAACAAATTAAAAGAACGTGTCAGAAGACAGGCTTGCTGCAGCACCCCTCGAGTTCAGTGCCACCCGGACAGACTGTCCTCCGCTCTTGCTTCTTGTCACTGCTGGTAGTCGTTGTAACGCAGCACCAGCAGTGTTAACGTAGGTGGTGCTGCCTGGAAGGCCTGAAGAGCCTGAGTTGGCAATAGTGAAGAGTACCCACTCGTGGCGACACTCGTGAGCGGCCTCATTGTCCCTCAAGAGCTTCTGCGCTTCTTCAGTCTCCATTCCCCTCATCACTATCCTTTTGCGCGCCCCTCCACTGATTCGAGCGACGCCAGTGCAACGCCAGTTGCGCCATACCAAAGAGAACGTTGCAATATTGGGAACCAGGAGAAGACCCAGAAGCTGCGGATGAACCTACCCTTAACCCCATCTAGTGTACCAGACTAACCCTAATAAGCTTATGCAGCACTCTCGACTTTGTCACGGCAAGCTTCGATACTGTACGTGTGTACACTAATCCAGCAACTTTTATCTGCTTGTAACTGTTTAACTTGAATGTGTACTGAAATATAATTTTAGAACATCTAAAGAGCGCTTAATCAATGTACCAACTGTAAACCAAATTTTAACCAGTGGCGTAACTGTTAAGGGGCAAAGTGGGGCAGTGCCCCGGGGTCCTTGAGCTCAGGGGGCCCTCGGCAAACCTTAATAGACCTTTATTTAAAAAAAAAAAAAATTCTAAAAACTTTGCTAATTGTAGTAATTTAAAGTTTCACTAAATAAAACAACTGCGCGCACGATTAGTTTCTACACCTCGTGTTATCAACAATTATAAATATTTTAAATATAATATTTAAAAATTAATTTATCTAAATAAATAAAATAAGTATTTATTTAGGACCAAATTTATAAGATTTTTGAATTAAAAAAAAATTGCAAATTTTGCAAATTAATTGGAAAATAATGCAAAGGATTGAAAATTTGAAAGAATTAATTTGAAATTGAGAAAAATAATTGAAATTTGTGAAATATACCTACTTAAGAATCTTACAATTTAATTAAAGAAAAATGAGAATAATTAAAAATTGGAGAAATGCATTTTAATGCATTTTAGGTTAAATGAGATTTAGGTTAAATGAAATTTAGGCTGAATGCATTTTAGATTAAATGCATTTTAGGTTAAATGAGATTTAGGTTAAACACATTTTAGGTCAAAGGAGATTTAGGTTAAATAGAATTTATGTTAAATAGGATTTAGGTTGAATGCAGTTTAGGCTAAATGCTTTTTAGGCTAAATGCATTTTAGGATAAATGCATTTTAGGATAAATGCATTTTAGGTTAAATGGTTTTAGGTTAAATGGGATTTAGGCTAAATGGGTTTTAAGGAATATTCATGCGCCTCTAAAAATTAAAGTTTTAACTTAAAGTTAAAAAAAATAATCAAACTTTGAGAAAATAGTTGAAAACATTACACAAAATATTTTAAATAAAGGAAAGTTAAGTAGAAAGTTTAAAAGAAAATAGTTACAAAATTATTAAAAAAATTTTAATTAAAGAGAATAATTAAGAAATCGCTGAAATAACGACTAATTGATCAAAATAATTGAAATTTTAGAAAAACGATTGGAACTTTTGAAAATTATGCGAAATTGAAGAAAATAATAAGAAATTTAAGAAAATAATAAAAAATGGAAGAATTTATTATGAAGTCACAGCAAATGATTGAAAAATTTTAAAACATGGAAAATTGATGACAATAATCTAAAATTGGGGATAATAGCTAAAAATTTAGAAAACTAATTAAAAAACAATGAAAATATTAAAGGATGGAAAAAATAATTGAAAATTGAAAAAAAAACGATTTGAAATCAATCAAAAATTGCAAAAAATAATTGAAAAACGATAAATATAGTAGAAAATTGTATTTCAAGTAATTGAAATTGTAATAGAAAAAATTGAAGAAATTTTTTAATCACTTTAAATTTAATATTTTTGAAACGTGCATTTATTGAACTTTCAATCAATGCAAGTTTAAATTAAATGAAGTTTGAAGAAAATAAAAGTGCTATAATCCCAGATAGCACGTAACCATGCGGCAACCTTGCCGCAATGTTGCAGTGTAAGTTTTGCAATATTGCCGGGCAACATTGCGGCAAGGTTGCTGCATGGTTAAAATGTCCCACCGTGCCCAACCTTGCACAGTAAGCTGGCTGGAAGCTTATCACAAGATTGCACTGCAAGCTTGTAGGAAGGTTGCACGGTAATATTGTCCCAAGATTGTTAGTCAAAATTGCTTAGTAAGCATGCTGCAAGATTGCTGCAAGGTTCTAGCAAGGTTGCTCTAAGGTTGGTGCAAAGTTGATGTGCAAGGTTGCTGCAAGGTTGTAAAAATTTCTTTCCACAGGTAATAAAATTCTACTTTTTAAAATTGCTTCAAATTAATCAAAAAATTTTTTTTTAAAAACATTTACAAATTAACCATATTTAATTATTTTAGTTGTATTTTATGACTTTACAGCAACCTCATCGCAACCTTGCTACAACCTTGCATCAACATTGCACATCAACCTTACAGCAACCTTGAAGCAACCTTGCAGTAACCTTGCAGCAAGTTTACCATGCAATTTTGCCTAGCAATCTTGAGACAATATTACCGTGCAACCTTGCTGCAAGCTTGCAATGTAATCTTGCAATAAGCTTCCAGCAAGCTTACTGTGCAAGGTTGGGCAAGGTGGGACATTTCAACCTTGTAGCAACCTTGCCGCAATGTTGCCCGGCAGTATTGCAAAACTTGCACGGCAACATTGCGGCAAGGTTGCTGCAAGGTTACGTGCTATCTGGTAAATTTGAAATTTAAGTACATTTGAAAAAGGTAAAATATAATTTAAAATTTTAAATGAAGAAAAACATGTAGTAACAAATGTCAGGCGTGTACGATGCTGACGATGAGAATTTTGGTTTATTGTTTTTGATTTGATTGATGTTTTCCTTGCAATCAGTTGTAAATGACAGCTGCTTTGTCAGTTGAATATTTTTAAATATTTTATTAAAGATGAAACAACAAGACTCCAACTTGTTAAAGGTGCTTTCATATTGAATCTTGAGCCTTGTAAGTTGTTTGGTTTGTTTAGCTAAATAGTTTGGATCAGTCGAAGCCAAGAGAGTGAGTCAATTCCAAGATATTGAAGTTTTAGTAGATAAGGTTTATTAGTTTAAAATTAAAGAGTTAGTGCACCAAGCTTAGTAGACGAGAAAGCAAAAAATAAGGTATATTTCAGTAAGATAATTTTTGATAATTTGTTTTTCTTTCGTTAAATAAAATTTTAATTTGTTAAATTTCAAAAAACTTTATAATTTTCGCAAGGGAATTCAAAACTATTTTATTATAAAATGGAAAAATTTTAGTGTATCTTAAAGTTATTTAGCTTACAATTAGTACAGCGATCAGATCGGATTTTAACTAAAATTTATATTAGAAATTTCATTTAATATTTCTAAAAAAATATCTGAAACATTTTTGAAATGTTTGCTGAACGTTTTTGTAAGACATTATTATTATTTTATATTTAAACAAACCACTAAAGTGATTTTTATCACAAAAGTGTTTGAAACACAACTTTTTCAATACTTGTAGTTTCAATATACACCCCTGCACACAAATGCTGTCCTTCCGGTTTATTGTTTGAACAATAGACGAACAATAAACCGGAAGTTCAGCATTTATGTGCAGGGGTGTACATTAAGTTATCAAGAAAAAGTTTTATTTTTTTAAACTAATTTTTATTTTGACGTGTATTGTTTTTCCGGCTTCTTTTTTTAATCTTGAAAATAGATTTTGCATAATAGTCTACTTTTTTGCTGTTAGGATTATTGAAAAAAATATATACGTACTTTTAAATTCGAGACGAAAGATTTGTACGTGTGTTACTTGTAGTTCAATTTCCAGATCCGCTTACAGTGAAGGGTTGTAAACTCCAAACCGTGTAACCTACAAAGTTTCTGAAACAAAAGTAGGTCGCAGATACATTTCTGTATATACACATGATCAATATTGTTTAACAATTTTTGGAACTTTTGCCATGAAAGAGAGAATAGACGTCTTATTCGACGTCTGTTTTTTTTCACGGAAAAAATTTTGTTATTTTATAGAATATACGACTAAGTTTCTCTCCAAAATAAAATTAAGAAAATTAGAAAAATTAATTGATAAAAAAAATTAAGAGCATGTGATAAGAGTATGACGTCACTCTGGTAAATTTTGCCTTAAAATGTATTAAAAAAAAAAAAAATCGCTTGTTTTTGGAAATTTGTGTGTATGTGTGTGTGTAGTAACTTTTTTTGTCGACATGATATCTCGAGATTACTTAAACCGATTCCAATAAAATTTGGAAGATATATGAAACTCAAAAATATCTAAATTTTGACACAGGGATTTTTAAAAATAACCAAACAAATTTTATTAAACACCTTTTTCCGTCGAAAAATATCGTTTTTTGCCAACATTCTTTTTTATGTTAAAAGTGCAGTTTAATGAATAAAGAAATTATGTTCCTCTTTTCAAAACGAATCGGTTGATCTACATATAAAGTATGCATATAATTTGGCATAATTATTCATGGGTTTTCAGTTTTTTTGACAATTAAAATTTTTTTTATTTCTCTAACCTCTCTAATTGTTATTTTTAAACCATGTCCTTTTAAAAAAATACTCTAGATTAAAAAGCGAATCTCTATAAATTATACATTTTTCCAAAAATTGATAGAGTTAATTACTATTTGTTTATTTTTCACAAAACTGAAATCTTCTTTTTTTGCATTATTTTAATCTATTGCTTCCTCTATGAGAAATCAAATTATTTTACTTACATGGAAGCAAAGTTTTTGTAAAAAAAACATTATTTTCACATTGCTTAGTTTTAGTTTTCTTTAATTTCTCATTCTGCTAACATTTTAAAGTCATTTTTCCATTTTTAGTCATTTTTAAGCAAGAAATCAATTCTTCTTCATAAAGGATATTTTTTCGTTTAAAGTTTAAAAAACTTTTAGCAATAAAAAACCAAAACATACTGTTTTGTTAATAATTTTTTGATTTTTGAATTAAGAGATTAGACCACTGTAGACTGACAAAAAGCGTTTTTTTGCGATTTTTTTTGTGGAAGGAAAAGTAGGAGGATAATTTATTTAAGGATATTGTTAGGCATCTTTAGAAGTTTATAAAAACATTTTTTATTAAAAAAAATTACAAAATAGTGGCGTGAGAGCAACTCTTCTTATACGGTTTTTTAAGGGCTCCACTGCAAGCACAGAGTTGAAAAATAAACCTATATTAAAAAAAAAAATTTTCTCTTAAATTACATTAGAATATCTACAGAAATAAGTAGCCGATTTTTAAAATATTCATTTTCGTTAAATTGTCGGGCATTCAAAGTTAAAAGTAAAATTTTTGACCAAAAAATAAGTACTTATTTGTGTCTGAAAAATCGAAATTTTAACATATCAAAAATTGGCCATGTATTTCTGTGCAGAATGTTGTTTTAAATATGAGATATAAATGTTAGAAGACAAAAATTTAAAAATTGTTCGATTTATGCTGAGAAAAATTGTTCTTTTACTTTTCAAATTACCCTATAGGTCATCAATTCTAGCCCAAAATTAACTTTTCTTTTAAGTCCTCATAATTAAGTTCTCTATTAATCTGTCAGGATTAATTTCTAATTTTTTTTTCTAAACACTTTTTTGAATAACAAATTGTACAATAGTAACAAGATCGTGAAAATTATTTTATTTAATTTTAAAAAATGAAGAATTTGTATTAAAAACGTATTAAAATAGTTTTGGGATGCTTGAAATGTGCAAACAATAGTGTTACAACTGATTAAATTGTTTAGACAATTTATTATTATAAATTTTACACTCTAATAAAATAAATATGTATATATATAAAATTCTAGTTATTTCCTAATTGTGCAAATTTTTATAAGCTAAACATCTAATCAGATGAATAATCTCAAAATTATAATTTTTCCAAGTTTTATTTTATAATCATATGTTTTAAAAAATTTAAATTTAATTCCTAGTTTTATTTTTTCACTTCTTCTATGGATGTCCTATATGATCTTTTATTGTATTTCACGCTAAAAATACAACTTAACAAACAAAAAGTTATATTTTTTGTCTCAAAATGAATTAATTGACCTAAATAGAGGATAAAAAATTAATACAATTATTTGAGATTTTTTATTAAACGAAATTAAAATTTATTAAAAACACTCACGACTTAGCTTCCTCTTTTCCTTACATGGAAGCAAAGTATTCATGAAATAAACGTAATTTGGAACGAAAAAGTACATTTTTCGCCACTGGGTGCTGCTTGCAGATTTGAAAAATCGTATTTCGAGAAAAACGCGTTTAAAGTTTTGCAATGTGTCATGAACACAGCACAGCAGCTCCAAACGCTCGTTAAAAGAGTTTAAAATTTCTTACAAATCGATTTCGAACATGTATAAAACTTTTTTCCTCTTGCTCTAGAAATTTCAAAGAAATTTTTAAGCCAATAAAAAAGTTTCTGATTTTTTTCATAAAATTTTACTAATTATCCGCTAAAATGAGCTCATCCGCACTGAGAAAAATTCAAATTTAAAATTTATAATAGCCATTGATTAGATATAATTTGCGAGTAAAAACGTTTAAGTATAGACAGAGATATATATATATATATATATATAAATTTTTGCAATACATTCATTATAAAATAAATATAGTATATTATTTTTTTCTGAAATTTGTTGACAATTACAACTTTGTTATACTTTATATAGCTGTATTTAATATCAAGACGTAAATTATAATTTTTCCATCTTTTTTGGTTCTTATTTCAAGCCCTGCATATTTTAAGATAAAAATTGCACTTTAATGCTTATATAACAGTTTTATTTCTCAGAAAATTACCTTGAAAACAAGCATAGAAACTTCAAAAAACCAGTTATTTCGTCAGAAATTTAAATTTTTGTGAAACAGTAAAAATTCTACTTTTTTAAATATATTTCAATGAAAAATGGACTAAATAATTTCACTCAAGTCTTATTGTCTTTAGAATTTCATCTTCTTTTAGAAAATAAAAATAAATTTTTTTCAATAATTATACTTTGTAAGCTTAAAGAAGTTTTTCAATTCTTAAAAAATGGGTGGGCTGACAAATTTGGCCGGTACTGTAATAGTGTTATGAAGTGCTCAAAGTGTACATATAATGTTATGCAAATATTTTTAGTAAATAAGTAAGTATTCAATAATTAAGTGTTCAAGAATAAATAATACATAATTATAATAATAACATGAGATAAATGAGACAATAAGAGAAATGAAGTAAAGATATGAGACAATAACGTGAGACAATGAGATGAGATAAACAGATGAGACAATGAGAGAGATGAAGTAAAGAGATGAAACAATGAAAAGAGATAAACAGATGAGATACAGAAACAAAAAAACATTAAGAGTTGAAATAAAGAGGTGCTTTGATGACAGGATAAAGATATCGTTTATAAAAAACCGTCCGACAAAATTTAACTTTTTTTCTCACACACAAAAAAATCAAATATTTTCGGAAACTAGGACTAAAAAAAAAATACCCGTGTCTGGCCTTTTTGCTAGATCAAGTCGTTTGTGGCTTCTAGGGGTGAAAACAACCCTTAAATTAAAAATGACAAGAGATCTTTTAAAAAATATTCATTTTTCATACAACTTGATATCTAGGGGTTTTCGGGGTCGCTGATTACGAATATGATATCAGATTTTCAAAATTCAAAATGGCGGATCTAATATGGCGGACCAATTTTTTAAAAATAGATTTAATTTACCTGAAACTTGTTACTCGGAGGTTTTTGGGTCGCTGATTACGAATCTGATGTCAGATTTTTAAAATTCAAAATGGCGGATCCAATATGGCGGACGAAAATTTGAGGAATTATTTAGATTCGCTTAAAACTTGTTACTCGGGGATTTTTGGGGTCGCTGATTACCAATCTGACGTTAATTTTTACAAATTCAAAATGGCGGATCCAAAATAGCGCCCGAAAAATTTAAAAATTATTTAGATTTGCTTAAAACTGGTTACTCGAGGGTTTTTGGGGTCGCTGATTACGAATCTGATGTCAGATTTTCAAAATTAAAAATATCGGATCCAATATGGCGGACAACAATTAAAAATTTATTTGTATTTGCCTGAAACTTGTTACTCGGGGGTTTCTGGGATCGCTGATTACGAATCTAATGTCATATTTTCAAAATTCTAATGACGGAGCCAATATAGCGGACAACTTTTTTAAAAATAGATCCAATTTGCCTGAAATTTGTTGCTCTGGGGTTTTTGAAGTCGCTGATTACGAATCTGATGGCAGATTTTCAGAATTTAGAATAGTTGATCAAAATAAAGAATACAAATTTAAAATTAAATTGCAAACTTTAGTTGTGAGATTTTGATTTTCAGTTGCGTTGCTACAGAAAATAGTATTTATATAAAACAAATGCGAATCGTTGATATTTCCACTTTGAAAAGCAGTGTTAAAAAATCACTTTATATTTATGAATTCATCTTATTTAAGCTTCCTATTATTGAATATACTTACCTACTACAAAAACTTGCTTTGTCATTTTAAAAATGGCCAATATGCAAAGACACATTAGTGAAAATGTTTAAATATTTTGTAATCTTCATCTTTATGAGATCCGCCTTTAGAACTTTAATATCCTGACATCAGATTCGTAATCAGCGACCTCAGAAATCCCCGAGTAACGAGTTTCAGGCAATTTGAATCTATTTTTAAAAAAGTTGTCCGCCATATTGGATCCGCCATTTTGAATTTTAAAAATCTGACATCAGATTCGTAATCAGCGACTCCAAAAACCCCCGAGTAACGAGTTTCAGGCAATTTGAATCTATTTTTAAAAAAGTTGTCCGCCATATTGGATCCACCATTTTGAATTTTAAAAATCTGACATCATATTCGTGATCAGCGATCCCGAAAACCCCTAGATATCAAGTTTTATGAAAAATGAATATTTTTTAAAAGATCTCTTGTCATTTTTAATTTAAGGGTTGTTTTCACCCCTAGAAGCCACAAACGACTTGATCTAGCAAAACGGCCAGACACGGTTATTTTTTTTTTGGTCCTAGTTTCCGAAAATGCTTGATTTTTTTGTGTGTGAAAAATCGTGTCGGACGGTGAAATAAACTGCTAGAAACGTTAACAAGTTGTATAAACTTATTTTTCCCAATAAAAGAACATTAGGTTTACTCTTTGTATAAAAACAACTTCATTTTTTACAGGAATTGGGACAAATTATATAGTCCTCTAAATTGTATTAGGTATATCATAATTTTTATAATTAATCTTCATATTCTTCATTTTAAGATCACATCAATTTTTCCTAGTACGAAATAAAAGAAAATCAAATCAACTCTTTTTACATCTTTTTGCATGTACTTAAAAAAAATCCAGTTGATTATTGTTCTGTATGCTTATGGCTCTGGCCCGTACTAGAATAAATAATTTTCGTTGATAAATAACAAAATGCTGGACTTGTAAACAAAAAGTTTCAAAAATCGTATATTGTTGATGAACAAAAAGTTGAATAAAAAAAAATTATTAATAGAATTTTATGATTCTAGTACGGGCCAGATCCATCTCCAAATATATCCTCAGTTCCTCTTTTTAAATTAGGTTCAAATAAATGATCCTAATTTGGGATGAGGATAAGTCAATGAAAAGCTAAAACGTTATTAGAATACTTATTTATTACAAAAGAAGGAAGAACAAGGTTACACATATGTCTAAATGTCAATTAATTGGATCTTACTTTTGAAAGAAAAAGATAGCGATGTAGACTTCGAGTCGAACTAGCGGTGGGTTATTCGGTGTGAATCTCGAGGTTGATGACTTGATAATGTGCTGTAGAGGTGATAAGGCTCCAGACAGATTGATGGCAGAACTAGACGTGGATTCTTCGTGGCACGCTCTTCAAATTAGTAGATAAAATGTTGACGGGATGCAAGTCCAAGTGAAACACTGAGTTGAACTGAACCAAACTATTTTAGTCACTTAGTTTGATACGATAAGTTTCTAGTGCCTTTTTGTTTATTAATTCGTTTTTATTAAATTAATGGATGAGTTGGATCGGAAATCATTAAGTATTGCCCTGCCGTTGCATAGGTTGTCCCGTTGATCTATCGTAGTTCGAGCGCCGTATCGTCTCTTTTAATTGTTATCTTACTTCTTCCAAAAGGTTTTAATTATGACACTTTCTATGACCCTCTTTACATCTTAAAATATATGATTTATTTGTAATACATATGATGTTGTAATAATAATATACAATAATGTAAGTTACGGACGGACGTAACACCGCTTAGAAAAATATCATTTTGAGAAAAACGTAGTGTTTAAAGTTAATAATCAAGTATTAAAATTAATAACCGAAGTCTAGCTTGTAGTTCAATGAAAAAAAATTATACTTACGCTAATTGGCAATGTCTGGTGCATAAACTAGACATTTTGTTTCTTCATAGACATAATAGAATCATAGAAGTGACAGGTAAGACCCTCGCAGAAGTCGCAGGGTTCACAGCAGGTGGTTCTGACCTGTTTTCGACTTCGAGCTGTAACATCGTTAATATTTCGTATTTATCTTCAAAAGTCATCTATAATTATAAATTAATAATACTTTTAGTCTAATAATTAACTAACGTGCCTAAAAAGGCATATTTTTTTGGGAAGAAAAATCAAGAATCAAATTTTTATCCCACTGCACTGTGCAGTTCCTGCGCCACTGGCTTGTATCAACTTGCTGAACGGTAGCTAATAGGTCAGGTGCGAATAAAATTCATAGCACGGCTGGGTTAGTCAGCTTTTGGCAGCATCTGAGAACGATGGGGCGTGATCAGGCATGTTGCAAGACAATGGCAACTAAATTCCTTAGTCGCCATTGCAGAGGACGGTGCAGAAGCGATTGTTGAGTGGTTGGGGTAAAGGGAACGTCCGTGAAGTTGAAGAAGAGACTGCATCTTCCCTTTGTGGAAATGCCGTAACGCTGGCTAGACACTTCCTTTCATCCCGGGGTAGTCTCTGAGGCTTCTTGGAAAAGAGGAGATGAGACAGGGAACACGAAGAGGTGAAAAAAAAATAAAGACAAGCAGAGACAAGATAAAAGTGTAAAGCCCGGATTGTGTAAAGAAGGATAGAAGAAGTAGTAAACTGAATCGAGAAATTTTTAGTTCACCTAAGTCGCGTTTACGATCGTTCTCGGCAGTTTCAACTTTTCAGAAAAATCCTACTCTGCATTAGGAAGATAAAATATAAAATGTTCCAACGTTAACCTAAATCTTCCTCTGGCGAACACATTTTTGAAGAAAATTTTAAATTTATATCAATATTTCTTTTATGACACATTGCTCTTGGGGAATATAAAAAAGTATTGTAAATGGAAATTAATTTAAAAAAATTGTAAAAATTAATTTAGTTTTTATTAGAATATTATGTGACGTTACAAAATTTATTCCAAATCTCCGAAAACACTTTTTTCTCATGCAAAGTACATGAGAAACTTCATCGGCTTTGAGCTACCTGTAAATATTATTTAATTTTAAAAAAATAGGGGTAGTTTTTCGATAAAAAATAATCCTAGGGGGCAAGAGCATGAAACATCTAAAAAAAAAAATTTTTTAGGCCACCCTATTATCAAGCGGAATTTGTTAGGCGATAACTTAAGGGCATGTGATGGAGGATGACGTCACTGTCATAGGAAAAATTTGTCCGTAACTTTTCCATTAAAATATTTAATATTTTGTCACGAAACTTGGTAGAATTTCTTGAAATATCATTAGAAAGGTCTCTCTGACCCGAGTTTGTTTGAATTTTGAGTCAAAATTAATTTTTAAAAATTTTGCTATTTTTCGAAAATTTTTTAAAAATTAGTTTTGTGCTAAAATTCAAACAAACTTGGGTCAGAGAGACCTTCCTAATAATATTTTAAGTAATTCTACCAAGTTTCATAACAAAATATTCAATATTTTAAGAGAAAAGTTACGGACAAATTTTGCTTATACCTGTGACGTCATATTCCATTATATGCCCTTAACAAATAAGGATTGTCCCTTCAGTCCTGTAAGGCCCAATGAAAACATCATCGACCGCATGGATCACCGAGACCAGTGGCGTAACTGGGAGAGCAAGAGCCCTGGGGCGAAAAGGAAAATTGGGCTCCAATTATATATAATAATTTACAAGTTTCATCTATTCATTTATTCATTCATTCTGTCCCCACCTGAAATTTGTTACTAGATGCTTTTTTTTGAAATTTTAAATTATATTTCACCTTTTTCAAACGTTCTGAAATTTTAAATTTATAGCAATTTTAATTTCTTCAAACTTCATTTAATTTAAACTTGCATTGATTGAAAGATCAGTTCATACACGTTTCAAAACTATTAAATTTAAAGTGATTTCAAAATTTCTTCAATTTTAATTAATCCTTTTCTATTACAATTTTAATTATTTAAAATAAAATTTTTCACTATTTTTATCGTTTTTCAATTATTCTCTGCAATTTTTAATTGTTTTAATTATTTTAAAATTGTTTCACCAAAGCTTAAATTTACCTTCTTCAAATTTCAATTATTGTATTTAGTTTTTTCAATCACTTTTTTAAATTTAAGTACTTTTCCCTTGACAATAAATCAATTTAATTATTTATTCCAAAATTTTATATAATTCATCGCAAATTTAAATCACTTTTTTCATTTTTTCATTTTTTTTTAAATTCTTTTGCAATTATTTTCTTCATCCTTTAATATTTTATTATTTTTCAATTAATTTCCTAAATTTTTAGCTATTATCCCAAATTTTAGATTATTGTCATCAATTTTCCAATTATTTTCATTTGTTTAAAAATGAGTTCTGCAATTTTTCTATTATATTCTTTAATTTTCCTATTAATTTAATTACTTTTGCATAATTTTCAAAAGTTTCAATTAATTATCTGAAATACCAATTATTTTCATCAATTTTAGATTATTTCTGCGATTTCTTAATTGTTCTCAAAAATTAAAATTTAAAAGTAATTTTATAACAATTTTCTTTTTTTTAAAAACATATATTCTATGATTTTTTGAATTATTTCTCTCAAATTTTATTTACTGTTTTCAATTTTTCATATTTAAAATATTTTAATTATATTTCAATTTTTTTTCTCAATCTTAAATTATTTATAGCATATTTCTATTATTTTTCTTAACTTTGAATTAATTTTATCATTTTTCCATTATTTTCCTCAATATTATGAATTATTATTCTCATTTTCTAAAATTATTTTCTAATATTTTTAAGTGTTATTCTAAAATTTCATTTATTTTCGTCAATTTTTAAATATTTTCATTTGTTTTCATAATTTCCAAATTTTTTTATTATTTATCGTAAATGTCAATTATTTTTATCTTTCTTTAATTCTTTTCTTTAATTTTTAGTTATTTTAATATTTTGCAATAAAATTCTAAAATCTTCATGCGTTTTTCTCAAAAATTAAAAATTTTTTCAATTTAAAAAAAATTCTTTTAATTTTTTTAACTATTTCACTCAAATGTAATTTATTTTTTATAACTTATTATTGTTTGTAGGTCATATTTCAAATATTTTCTTCAAGCTTCAAATTTTGAAATTATTTTTCAAGTATTTTCAAAAATTTCAAACTATTTTTCTGAGATTTAAATTATTTTATTCAATTTTGAATTATTTTTATTATTATTTAGACTATTTTCTTCAACTTTCAATTACTTTCGTTATTCTTAATAATTTCCAAAAAGCTCTTAACTATTTCTCCTTCATGAAAAATTATTCTTTTCGATTTTAAGTTAGGTTCATCTTTTTTCAATTTATTTTCTCTAATTTTCCATTTTTTTTTTAAGAACTTCTGGTAGTTTTAAGTATTTTTCTGAAATTTTCTTTAACTTTCCATTTTTTAAAATATATTGGGTAATTTTTTCAAGTATTTTTAAGAAGTTTTATTATTTTGCTCCCTCATAGAGGAAGCTTTGTGATCGTTAAAATTTTTGATTTTCCAAAAATAGTCTAAATTGACTCATTTTCATCTAAAAAGCGAAAATTTTCATTCCTAAGCAAATGTCCAGATGTATGTGTGTGTGTGTGTGTGTGTGTGTATGTATGTGTGTGTGTGTGTATAGCGTTTTTTGTGTACAAGATATCTTGAGAACGCTTAAACGGATTCCAATAAAATTTGGATGACTTATTAAGCTCATGAATATCTAAATTTGGACACAAGGATTTTTAAAAATACCCAACCAAATTTTTTTGAGCACCTTTTTCAACGAAAAAAATCGTTTTTTGCCAAAAAATTTTTTTATGATAAAAATACAACTTAATGAATACAAAAATCATATTCCTTATCTCAAAACGAATCGATTGACCTATATAACTTTTATAATTGATCAAGAATTCGTAAAATAATTCATATTTTTACATTTTTTTGCATTAAATTTTTTTTTGAACAACTTCCCCAATTAACTTATATATTATTAATTTCTTGCTTCCTCTATGAGGAAGCAAATTATTTTGCTTACTTGGAAGCGAAATGTCCATGAAATGGACATAATTCTCACCTAGTTTATAATTATTTTCTTCTTTTTTAAACATATATTTTATGATTTTCTGAATTATTTCTCTCAAATTTTATTTACTGGTTTTAATTTTTCATATTTAAATTCTTTTTATTATATTTCAATTTTTTTCTCAATCTTAACTTACTTATAGCATATTTCTATTATTTTTTTCAACTTTTAATTAATTTTATCATTTTTCAATTATTTTCTGAACATTGTTAACTACTATACTCATTTTCTAAAATTAGTTTCTAAGATTTTTAAGTGTTATTCTAAAATTTGATTTATTTTCGTAAATTTTTAAATATTTTCATTTGTTTTCATAATTTCCAAATTTTCTTATTAATTATCGTAAATTTCTATTATTTTTAGCTTTCTTTAATTTTTTTCTTTAATTTTTAGTTATTTTAATATTTTGCAATAAATTTTTAAAATCTTCAAGTGTTTTTCTCAAAAATTAAAAATTTTTTTTATTTCAAAAAAATTCTTTTTTTCTTTTTCTTTCAATTACTTTCGTTATTCTTAATCATTTCCAAAAAGCTCTTAACTATTTCTCCTTCATGAAAAATTATTCTTTTCGATTTTAAGTTAGGTTCATCTTTTTTCAATTTATTTTCTCTAATTTTCCATTTTTTTTTTAAGAACTTCTGGTAGTTTTAAGTATTTTTCTGAAATTTTCTTTAACTTTCCATTTTTTAAAATATATTGGGTAATTTTTTCAAGTATTTTTAAGAAGTTTTATTATTTTTTTCAACTTTAAATTATTTATCTCAATTTTTAATCGTTTTTTTGTTCAATTTTCAATTATTTTCTATATTCTTTAATTTTTTTATTATTTTTTAATTAGTTTCCTAAAGTTTCAGCATTTATCCCAAATTTTAGATTATTGTCATCAATTTTCCATGTTTTAAACGATTGTTACGTTCGAGACAAGAAAACCCCTTAAAATTATAACCTAGCTCCTCCTTTTAAATCAATTTCTATAAAGAACTTGATTTGGGATGAGGATAAGTCAATGAGTTAACTAAGAGATAAGTAAAATCATTTATTTGTATGACAAGAGATTAAGAATGTTATATAAATTTCGTGGTAGAATTTGAACCTTACTTTTGAATAGGAAATAGTCCTGAATAATATTCTGAAGAGAGTCGTGTCAGTATACGAAAAATCCAAGGGATGAGAACCAGAAGAGCAGTAGACAATTAGGCTGGAACTTGGCGTGTGTTATACTTTGTGTTGATATTTGATTAGGCTGACTGTTAACTCAAGGATTATCTGCAGCACGTTGGGTCTTTTTGAAAGTTCGAACGAATACACGAGTGGTCGTAGTCCTCAGGTGAATTTTAAGAAAGATTGTTCACACACAAACTGGTACAAGTTACAAGGTCTAATGTGGCTCGAATAGAAAATCGTTTGATTATTATCACTTGACAAAATCTCTCACTGCTGTTCACCAATTCTTAATGATAGAACGTCCAACGTCCTTCCGGCAGGACAAAAAAGCCTTCCGCGAGTACGTACGAAATCGCGTTATAAAATTAACATGGATTCAGATAAACAAAAAGTAGTATATATGGTTGAAAAGGTAAAAAATCAAGCTTTCAGCGCATGTAAACATGGAACTTGTAAATTCAAACCCCGAAGCTTGGTAGCTAAAAGAAGTTAAATTTTTCAAAAATTCACATAATTTTTAGTCACAAAACGACGACGCGCGGTACTGCCGGCAGAACGTTTTCATTTTTTTAAAAAGACTACCTAGCCCTTGTACATAAATTTAAAAAATCGAGATTTACGTCATCTGAAAGCTTGTTTCATGACTTAAAAAACCATATATTCTTTTTTATACTTATCTGCTTCCATATTGATTTTATAGAGCGATTTCCGAGGGACTCGCGCCTCAGCCATTTAACACCAGCCGACATTACGTTAGTTATAACAATATTTACAAAAGTCATAATAAACTCAATTCCTTTGATGATAAAGATGATGAATTATGATGATAATTATGATGGTGACGATGATGATGATGATTATATGAAATTAAAATATTTTTTCACAAAAATGAATTGTCCTTCCGGAAGGACGTTTACTGTGTGAAAGCGAATCCTACCGGCAGTACGCAGCCTTGGACGTTCTATCATTAAATCAGTTAACTTCCTGATTGATTGATAAGTGTCTTCATTGCAAACTGAGAATTTATTTGTTTCACTCCGATAATTTGAATTTAGCATGAACGAGTGAATTTATAATTGAATAACTGATAGCGAATATCATTACCAAATATTGGTATCAAGTATTGCACTGAGTATCACGTAAAGTCTCGATGGTAAAAAATTCTTGGTGGGTAGTTTCGCGGTTAAAAATCTTGTCGATGCTGAACTGAACTTTTTGAACTCCAACTCTTGACTGATTTTGCGGAGTTTTTATATGCTCGAAAACCCCTGTGAACAAGTTGGTCTGGTGATACATCCGGCCTTATTTTGCAGGGTTTTTGTGCTCGAAAACTCCTGTGTAAAAAGTAGGTCTGGTGATGCATTCTGCTTTCAGTTACGAAATTCTTGACATCCGGCCTCTATTTCTCCAAAAGATGGACTTCAGATTTTGGTTTCTCGTATTTCCTTTTAAAAGTAGATGAATCTTCATATTTTGGTTAATACATATTATCAATATATTTCCCTTCAAAAACAGGTTCAATGAATATACATGCAATTCATTATCTTGCCATATAACACATTATTTATTGAATTTGTTCTTCTAACATAATCATAGTCAAATAATATAATGGTTACTTTTAGTTACGGACGTAACACGATTTTTAATTATTTTCTTTTGCTTAAAAACGAATTCTACAATTTTTCTATTATTTTCTTTAATTTCAAATTATTTTAATTATTTTTGCAAAATTTTTAAAAGTTTCAATTATTTATCTGAAATACCAATTATTTTTATCAATTTTTGATTATTTCTGCGATTTCTTAATTATTCTCTTTAATTAAAATTTTTTAAGTATTTTTATAAATATTTTCTTTTTAACTTTCTATTTAACTTTCCTTTATTTAAAATATACTGTGAAATTTTTTCAATTATTTTTTCAAAGTTTAATTAATTTTTTTAACTTTAAATTAAAACTTTAAATTTTAAACTTTAAATCTCAATTTTCAATCGTTTTTTTCAATTTTCAATTATTTTCTCTAGTTTTTCATTATTCAATTTTTTTCAATTTTTTTTTAAGATTTTCAATCATTTTTTTCAAATTTTTATTATTTTCTTCAATTTTAATAATTTTTTCAAATTTTTTATCTTTTTCATTCTTTGTTAAGCAAAGTTTTAATTAGTTTTAGGCTTTTTTCAGGAATTTTTTTTTAGACAAAATAAAATCCATAACTTAGTTGACATGTTATGATTAGTGTCACAAAATATGCAAAAAAATGTTTTTTAATAATTTTTAAAATTATTTAATAATTATTTGCAAAGAACAAAGCTGACTCCTCCGGAAATGCACGGGCTAACAGTCATCAGGGTAACCTTCTTTATGTATCGTCTGAAACAAAAAAATTAAACGTATTTTTATTAGTAGGCTTGCTGCTATAGTGTGAACCTCAATAAACAATTTATCTTAATAAATAACAAAATGGCGGACTGTAAAAAAAATTTCAAAAATCGCTTTTTTTGGTTGTAATTGTTTAAAAAAATTAGGAAAATGTTTATGTAAAATCATAACCGAGGTTCACACGATAGCCACTCATATGTAGAATAATGCCTCCAAATTGCAGTCCAATCGGTTGAATAGATTCTAAGTAATCCTGGCAACCAGTTGGAAAATAAGTGATTTTGAAAAAAATGCGTTCAAAGTTTTGGTGACAGATTTTTCAGTAAAAATATGTACTTACATTAATCGGCAATGCCTGGTCCGTATAAGAAGCCATCAGCTTTCTCATACGCATCGTTTTCAGTTCGTCTAGCTTCCCTTTTTCTAATTCTTTCCTCTTTTGATGTGTCAGAAGCGAACTTCTCGGCTATTGAACTATTACTTCTACGCGCGGTAACTTTGTTATTTTTTTAAATATCGGTCTAAAACTTTTACACGATATTTCTAAGATATTGTAATTTTGAAATATGCAACAAGCAAAAAATTGATTTTTTCAAACCGTCACATAGAAAAAGTGCCTTAAGTTGGTTGATCGGTTATTTGTTAAGTCGTTATGTCGTTAAATATGTTAAGTCAGATTTATTTGTTTCTTAAGTCGTTAAGCAATTTATTAAAACCTTAAGTGGCTAGGATAAACGATAGAATAGAATGTAAGGTTTCAACGTTAGGTAAGTCTATTTTGCTTGATAACTAATTTTCTTTGTTATTGAAATTATAGAGAAACTCTAATCATCACAATTATATTATTGCATATTTTTTATTACATTGCAAACATTTTAAGATTTTTTTTAACATATTTCAAGTTTTCAAAATATAATCAACTTTTCGACATAATACTCCAACTACATTTCATACTGTTTGACAAAATTGCACCGTACTTGTCAGTTTGTGTAAGATTTGAGAAGTTTTTGCTGCCGATGGCATTTCTTACATGCAGTCGTAAGGAAAGCATGAAAATTCCTGAGTTAAGAGCTCGACAAAGAAACCTGACAAGTTTTCGTCGGTCCTTCTTTCATCTCGAGACACTCAATCATCAGGTGGAATGTTCATCTCGCTCAGTACATTTCTTTGCAAAATGTAGAGTAAGTTTTCTGCAAGTTAACGGCATTATTAACCGTTTGCAAAGTTAGCATTGAGAAGCTATAATCATAAACGTAGGGGAGACCGGGGCTACTTGGCGCATTTTTCACTCTCTTTTAAATAACTCTGATAATTTTGCCGCTATAAAAACTATATTGCACAGAAACCTAGCTTCATATCTCAGCTGTGATTTAAAAAAAGAAAGTTCCAAAATATTTCATAGTTCCTTTTTAAGAACAGTTTATTTGGAGTAATCCAAAGTGCGCCAGACAGCCCCGACCCGGGGTTAGTTGGCGCAGGAGTGAAAAAATTCAATTTAAAGTATATTATATTGTGAGTCAAACCTAGTTAAGTAATTTTTTAATAAAAATTAACTAATTTAAAATAAATATTCAGAGCACAAAAGATGACTTTTGATTTTTTTCTAAACACATTTCTTAAAAAGATATAACAAAAAAATTAAGATGTTTAAAATTTACTTTTGAACACCAAAATCAGTTTTTTTGACCTACAATCCACAATAATTAATCAATAACAATGAAACTACGTACAAAGTTACAGTTCATCAAGTATATTAACTTGAGAAACGAGCGAAATAAATTCGACTTTTCACCTTTGAATAAACTCAAGTGCGTCAACCAGCCCCTGCGCCAAATAGCCCCGGTCTCCCCTATACCTCGAGCCAAACTTGACGCGAACAAACAAAACAAACACATTAACATTATGTCGATCGTAAATATTGCGCGAGCTCTCCTTACACTTGTACCCGGTCAAATAACGACTTTATATAAATCAGCGAAATAATACTGAACAATGAAGCATTCATTGGCGCCTATCCATTAAGACTCTTAATTTGAATACCACAACTATCAAAAAGAAATATTGTTATTGCCGCTGGTAATTTCACATCGAATTTTATCTTTCGTGAGAGGTTATTAAAATGTTGATCATTGCTAGTGGGAATTTTTTATTAACCTGGAATTTAAAATAGCAACGCTTAAATAACAAATTTGGAAAAAAGAATTACAGAATGTCTACGGATTCGTTGATGATGACTCAAAATTAAAAAATTCTACTCATTAATTATGATTTATTTATTGTTACGATTATTATTTATTTGTTTTTACTTTGTGTACGGTACTAAAACGTACACAGATGAATAAAAGTTGCATGGAGAAAGAGGTGCTGTAAAGATAGAAATGATGACCATCCGGGTTAGAATGCAGAAGAATAAAATTCGATTTTACTGCGGAATTGACCCATTACGAGCAAGATCAATGCGAAGAACGAGCCTATAATATTTTTGAGATAACGCCACCCTAAGCTGACTTGCGTCGCTATTCTGTTAGAGGAGTGGTGGAGCCTTATCTCGTCGTTTCCGGTCCAGCGAGCCGGAAATGCGTAATAGAGGAAGAAAGAAGTGTGCAGAAGGTAGAGAAAGGACGCGTGCAAGAGTAGCAACCGGAACAGGCAACTGCTGGAACGGTACATAACCGAGTGATCCTGCAATGAAACTAATTTGACCCGGTGCCATATAGCGCCCGGAAAAGTATGCCAAAGAAATAACGACTCTGACTTCAAATGGGACAGAAGCAATCCAGTATGTAAACATAACAAGCAGAGCTAACGTGCATGCTATTCAGAAAGACATTTACTTCCCTTTTCATTACACTCGTATCCCATTCTATTTTTCACGTGTCTCGAGTACCTCATAAATATGTGAGTTTTTGTAATTAATTGATATGATGGAGCTAAAGCAACTTCCAACTGAGTATCTATCTAAATCCGACATTTTATTTTATTTCGCATTACCTGATTTTACATTCCAAATTTGAATCCCGGATGCCATAATCCGAACTCCACATCCCGTTTCCTATAACCCAATCTCCACATCCAATTTTTCATATACCGAATTTTATATTCTACATCCCACATCCAAGTTTCGACATTCCAGATTCCATATCATCCATTCTTTATCTCAGATTCAAAAATTGCATAAACCACTTATAAAATTTTACATCTCGTTTAAGAAGGTTCTAGAAGATTCTAGAAGCTTTTCGATAAAATCAGAATTTCAGGTATAATATTGGAGGTAAAATAAAGAATTGTTGTTGGTTAATGGTTAAGTTCAGAAAACAGGAAATGCTAAATATTTACAAACTGAGTGGTAAATAATACGTAGATATGTCATTTTGGGGGATGGAAATATCTTAGGGCAAGAAAATTTCACAAATCATAATTATTGAAACAAACCGATGCCAAAAATATTATTGAAAAATGCGGGAACAAATGGGAATGAAGGCTATATAAGCACCTGTTCACAAACGGGGGGTCTCATATTCTGATCATCTTTTGAAGGGTAAGTATGTCTCTCTAAAGAATTTATCAAGAAATATTCATCACCAATTTGAAGTGTATAATACGACCAAATTTTTGTAGAAGATAGTACCAAAATTGATAATTTTTGTATATTTAATACATTCCAGTTGAATGATATACATATTTAACAAAAGGCGCTTGCTGATGACATTTACACAGATACCATCGATAAGTAGAATTTTTTTTAAATAATATGATCTTTCATCCCCCGTGTAGAAGTCCGGAATTTGCTGTAGGCTTGGCTACAACCAAAATTGAAATTATTAATAAAAAGGGTTGTCAAAAAACTATTGAAATATATATATACACTACCGTCGGAAATTGTTAGTCCGATCGATTGGAGCAGATCGAAAAAACACATCTCAAATATAACTACGATATCTTAGTTAAAAATTAAGATAGAAACATGACTTTTAAAAATTTAGGAAGCTTATTAAATTCTGCTTTAGAATACCTATTAGTTGAATTTTTTAAAAATTTCAAAGTGATTATAGTTGATGAGTTAGAATAAAAAGTTCTCTTATTTTTCAATTATCGTTCACTAAGTTCAGTTCGTCGCCTGATATAAAAAAAATTGTAAAAAAAATTTAAATTTACATTGTTTTTTTCCTTGAATTGTCAGCTTTAATTTGAGCCAAGAAAACTTAAAAAACATTTAGTGGTTTTCGAGATGTGACGAAAGAAGTACACGAACATTTTTCATTATATCTCGAAAACCACTTTATGGTTTTTAAGTTTTCTCGGCTCAAATTAAAGCCGACAATTCAACGAAGAAAAAATAGCCAAGAAAGCGTAAAAAATATTATTGGTTTTTAAGATATGACGATAAATACAGTAAATGATACTTGAAAAATTAGAGAATTTGTTTTTCTAACTCATCACCTAATATAATCACTTTGAAATTTTTAAAAAATGTAACTAATAGGTATTCTGAAGCAGAATTTAAGAAGCTTTTCAAATGTTTAAAAATCAAGTTTCTATCTTAGTTTTTAACCAAGACATCGAGGTTTTATTTGTGTTGTGTTTTTTCGATCGGCTCCAATCGATCGGACTAAAAATTTCCGACGGTAGTGTATATAAATATAAAAAAATTAACTTAGGGCATAGATATACTTCAAAATTAGGGTTTATAGGAAGGACAATATGAAAATTAAAAAAAAAGAAATTTTGAATTAGAGAAAGTAAAAATTGATTAATATATTAATTTTGTTTATAGATAGAAAAAATTTGAATAAATTGATATGTTGAATTGCTTTACTTGGATAAGATTTATTTAGCATTTAAAAGTAAGTCTGTTAAAGGTAATTTGAAAAATAGTAATATTTATTTTGTCTTAATAAAAAAGATATTGAAATCCTATAGCTTGTTTAGAAATAAATAAATTCTGATTTCTTGATTTATCTAATTTCGAATTAAATAATTAAGTAAAATTATTATTTTATATGTTTAATTTTAAATGCTAGTTATTTAGATTGTTTATAGAATTTAATTGAGAAATCAGATCTTTAAAGAAAACAGACGTACAGACTCGCAATGTTTCTATAGATTTAAAAAGTCTTATTTGAACGTATATCTTTCTCTTGTAATAATCTTTGTTCGTGGCATTTAATAGAAAAAGCCAAATTCCGGAGTTTGGAAAGTTAATGAGCGAACGATTTATACTTCAATATTTATATCCCAAATCTAGAAAGGAGAATGATAGGGTCTGGGATACCAAAAAATTAAATCTTATTAAGGGCCGTTCAAAAAAGACGTAACGCTTTTTTGAAGCTTTTTTGATCCCTCCTTCTCTAGGTAAGTGGGATGTCAAGTTTTTAAAATTTCTTCTAGTTTTATTATTTTCTGTTGATAAAATTCGGGCATCGTCAAACCTAAAATGATGAAATTTATTGTTCCAGTGATGTACAAGTGCATAACCATTTTCATCCCTACTACATGCAGTTCTATGCTGGCCAAGTCTAGTTTTTAATTTGTTGTCCTTTTGGCCTATACATATATACTAAATCCTGACCGCCACATGAAATCTCATATATTATACTCCTGTTCTATTTTTTTTTCTCTATAGGATCTTTTATGCTCCGGAATATGCCATTTTCATTACTATTCGTTTAAAAAACTGCATTTATATTATATTTTCTACATATGTTTGTGAAATTCTTCAAGTTATATTTATCATAAATAAAGGATACTCTTTTTACATTATTTTCGTTATTATTATTATTGTTAGTATTTTTTCCGTTAAGTCTATTTCTATTAATTTTTTCAATTCTATTACTTATATATTAGAAAATTATCTGGATATTCGTTTTCTTTCAATGTTTTCTTTACGATATTAATATTTTCTTTATGGAATTGTTTACCAGACAGGTTAATAGCTTTATCAACGAAATTATTAACTACACTAATTTTATTTGGAATATGAGTGTTAGCTTGAAAGTGTATGCATCTTTCAGATCATGTCGGTTTCCTATATCAGTTTGTAATTATTGTTCTATTATTATTTATAATTTTTACATCTAGGAAGTTAATTTCGTTTTTTTCTTTTTCCATTGAAAATTGAATTCTTGGATTATATTTATTAAACTCATCAAGAACGTAATCTATTTTATCGTATTTTAGGGTACGATAAAAGCTAGTATGTCATCTACGTACCGGTTAATGAACACTGGTTTAAAATTAAGATTGTTCATGGCATTATTTTCAAAATCCTCCATTACTAAGTTAGCAATTGATGCTGATAAGGTTGAGCCCATAGGGGTACCAAATAATCTGCCTATAGAATTTTTCGCCACATTTGTAATATTCATTATCGCAACAAAAGTTAACTAACTCTATTAACTTTTTTTCCGGTAGTTTTGTGTATTCTTGAATCATGTTCCATCTTTCCTTAATCGATTCAATTACCATGGATTTTGGAAAATTAGTGTATAAAGATTTAACATCCAGCGAGATTAAACTATGATTTGCTGGAATATGTATATTCTTAAGGAGTTTTTTTTAGATGCCATGAGTCTGTCACATAAGTGTCGCTTTTCCCTATAGTTTTTTGGGTAGGTGTACTAACAAATTTCGACAAGATATAAAGAGTTGAGCCAATAAAGGATGTGACTGGCCTACCAGAAAAACCCGTTTTATGTATCTTAGGTAAAATATATAACCTAGGTGTATTGCCGTTATACGATTTTAAACTTAAGGATCTTTGTCTATTGATGATATTTTTTTCGAGATTCGCAATCAATTTATTCAGTTCTGTTTCAATGGTGCTTGTAGAATCCCTTTTCACCTCTTTATAAGTTGTTTTGTCAGTCAGTAGTTCTTTACATTTTTCAAAATATGTTACTCTATCCATTATAACTGTTGTTTATCATATTCGATCCGCCTTTTCAAATTTTGAAAACCGTTATCATACTCGTAATCAACGACCTTAAAAACCTCCGAGTAATCAGTTTCAAGCAGAACCAACAAACTTTTTCTATGATGCTGATTTCATCCCCTAAATTAAAAAAGAATGTACGATACCCTAAAAATTCAAAACTAACCGTTATAAAAAATACGTGTCAAATATTTTTCGATGTTTTAATCGTTTGCCAAGTTTAAGGAAAATCGGCCATTGACACTTGGGTAGATTACTGTTACTCACAATGCTCATCATATTAAAAAGAAATGTTTCCCTTCAGTAAGGGAAACCAATCTACAACTATACCAAAAGAAGATAAAAGTTCAGTGGCAATCGGGAGCTCTAGAATTGGTTAAGAGGCAGGGAAATTTTTTATCTATTTTAGAAGTACACATGAAAGTCAGCATTGCGTGAAATGCGATTCTTTCGATGAGTGCTAGTCTAAAATCCGTATTGAACCACTGATTCGAGAACATCTTCGTAAAGAAGGTAGTAAAAGACATTTCCCAGATTTCGTCAGCGTCACAAGATCGTTGAGAACCGAATCTCGTCGTCTCGATGGAAATCCTGACGTTGCAGCCGCATCGAGATTTGCTCTAGCGTGAAATACTGGCAGGAGACCTTCTCTCTTTCTCCCTTTGGCTGTCTGTCTGTCTTCACACTCTCTCTCCTTCATTCTTCTTTCTCATTGCAATGGTAGTAGAGACACGACACTTCGAGATTCTCACTCTCTTGAGCTCCTAGCACTCGCCACCAGCCACCAATTTCTCCCTCTCCCCCCACACTCTTCCGGATCCTTTCCACCCAGCCATTGAGTATGAATATCGTCAGCTCTTTTTCATCCCCGTCAAACATATTTCAATCGCTCTTCACCGCAGACACAAAACCATAAATGCGGACAACTACCCTTCGAGACGTTTTGATTCGATGAAGACAACTCACCAACTTATCAGATCCATCATGATCAATAGCAATTTTTGGTACTGGAATATTGGGGATGGCAAAAAATTCGCCTCCGCTGATGGTTCAATTTATGTCTCGCGCTGCCCATATCTTCCCTCAGAAGGGGATGAAACTAGAGGGATGGACCCACTTATCTCGTATCAAGTGTGAACCTCGTCAGCTGCCTTCCACACCGTAAATAAGCTGAGATTTTTTTTATGAAGTGAGTTTTTTTTCGAATTTTAATATTAATGAGTCGAGAGAGGGTTCTTATAACGCTAACTGCAATAAGGAAAAGCACTTTCAAAATTGATTCCCACTGGGGGAAAAATGATGCAAAAAATTTAGAAAATGTATTATTTAAAAGCAGCTGCGGTAAAAAAATGAGATTTTTCTAGTTTGTATCGAATTATATATTTTTTTGTTTGGATAGGAAAGTCAGTTGCAAAATTTAAATCTCTTCAGATTTAATTTGCTTAAGACAAGTTTCTCTCTAGTGTAATTAAGTAGGTACCGAAAATAATCGCAAATAAAATAAATGAGTTTAGATGTATCTGTCAGCAAGACCACTGGCAAGAGGAAATGCTGTACGCATAAAGTAACTTCTAGGTCATTGTCGCCGAATTCATCTAGCAGTGTTACCATTGAACAGATCAGTCAACTGCTAAATGATCATTACACCAAAGCTAAGGCGGAATCTGAAAATTTTATCAGCGAAAAACTCAATACCTTAATGAATGCCTACTCAATTAAATTAAATGATGCTGTGAATAGAATTGATGCCCTTGAAATTAATGTTCAAGAACTAAAAGATAATAATAATAGGATCGAAAGTAGTGTTATTTCCATCTCTGAGGACACAATCTCTTCTAAGTGTGTAGCGGAAATCTCTGATAGATTTCATCGAAGCAAAAATTTAATAATGTTTGGCTGTGCTGAGGTTGCTGATGATGGTAAGAGATCCAAGGATTTAATAGCTAAAGAGGATTCTGATACAATTTATAATTTTCTTAAAAATTGTTATGAGCTACATAATCCGAGTACTGTTGTTCTATCACGCTTTGGTAAATGTCAACAGAGTCCTGCCCCTCCACGTCCTAGTCGCATTACTTTTGACAATGAGAACACAATGTGGGAAGTACTGCGAATGTATTGGACAAAGAAAACAACAGACAGCGCGGGAAATTTGCAGATATCTCTGGCCAGAGACTTGACACCCCTCCAAAGAGCCCATCGAAAAGAGAGGCAAAAAGAACTGCGAGATCGTCTGGGGAGAGGGGTGACGGACTTGGTAATCAGGGAAATTCGAGGAGAACTGAAGATAGTGAAAAGGCGACAGCTAACACAAGTTCATTCAACTAACTAGTTTTTCGGGGATCGACAATAACGTGAATCATACTTTTATTTGCACCAATGTGGATAACTTAGATCTACTCAAAGAGACTGTGATTTATTATAATCAAAATGTATGATGTATCTACGCCAAATTTATTATGTTACGTCAGGTCTAAACGTCTCAGTGTATGACATTAGTATAAATTTGTTTTTTTTCTTCCGAAACCTGGCGTAATCTTATTATATTCTTTTCTGTCGGCGGTCCACAACTATATTAACTATATTAACTAAAGGACAAATTAAAGATAAAATAAATAAATTGGATGTCAATACTGGTCCGGGTCCAGATGGTATTACAGCAGCCTTTATTAAGTCTTGCTGTCTTTCTCTAATTGATCCCTTGTATATATTGTATAATATGTCTCTTTCACAATGTATTTTTCCTACTATTTGGAAGCGGGCCACTATAACTCCAGTTTATAAAAAAAAAGATGATAAAAGTAATGTCAAGAATTATCGACCTATCTCAATTCTTAATGTGTTTTCTAAAATTTTTGAAAGCATCATTTTTGATGCTCTATACAGTGCGGTTTCTAGTTTTATAATTGATGAGCAGCATGGTTTTGTAAGAGGTCGATCCATTAATACTAACCTGAGTATTTTTACCGAGATTTTAACTTCTGCTTTGGGTGGTGGTGCTCAGGTTGATGCAATTTACACTGACCTTTCCAAAGCTTTTGACAGTGTGAATCATAATATATTGTTGACTAAACTTAAGCTTATGGGTATCAACTCTAATTTACTTGATTGGTTTCACAGTTACTTATTAAATAGACCTCAGTCTGTAAGAGTTGGTAACTCCTATTCCAGTGAATTTTTTGCGACCTCAGGAGTCCCCCAGGGTTCTAATCTTGGCCCGCTCTTATTTTTGTTGTTCATCAATGATGTCAAAACAGTTTTTAAACATGCTCTTTTTCTGACTTATGCCGATGATATAAAAATTTTCCGTATTATACGTGATTTATATGACTGTTTGATTTTACAAAGTGACCTAAATAATTTTATTGAATGGTGTAACATTAATGGCCTAACTTTAAATATCTCGAAATGTTCTTGTATAACATTTTCGAGAAAATCTCAAAGACATCATTACAACTATACAATAAATAACGTAACCCTTGATCGTGTCTCTGAGATTCGTGATCTCGGTATTTTACTCTGTCACGACTTATCTTTTAACGCGCACATAACAACAATTGTAAATAAGGCTATTAGAACCCTCGGATTTATAAAACGCAACTCAGTCCAATTTAGAAATCTTGCTACACTCAAAGTTCTCTACTGTTCTTTTGTCAGGTCTGTCTTAGAATTTGGCTCTGTTATATGGTGTCCTTATCACAGTCTACATATTCTGAGACTTGAGCGCGTTCAAAATCGATTTCTGCGCTATGCTGCTCATCAGTTGCATATTGAATTCGATTTTTATGTCCATGATTACACCGACTTGAGGAGTAGACTAAACATACCCACATTGGAAGCGAGGTTCCGCACTTATGCGGATTTATTGTTTTTTTTTAAAGTGATCAATGGTTTTGTTGCTTGTCCTACAGCTCTAACATTCATTAATTTTTCTGCACCACAAAGGTCACTGCGCAGAGTTTTACCTTTTTTTGTTCCCTTGAGGAAAATTAATTTCGCAAAGAACTCTGTATTTATGCGACTTAATGCCAAGGGCAATTCTTATAGTTACACTTTAAACTTTTTTGGCGATAAACTTTCCCTTTTTGTAAATGCTTTAAGAAATGTTCTGTTTAATGAAACACGTTGAAGGGAATTTATATTATATGTCTGTGTGTAACTCTACTGTTAATATGTATAAACATGTATAATTATCGTCAGCACTATTGTATCTTACGGCCTAGGACTTTATATATATTGTTAATTTAATCTATGAAATTTATTGTATTTTACCTTAATGGGTTTCTCACCCGTACACTTACTTAAATAAATAAATAAATAAATAAATAAATAAATTTTATATTAAGTTTCAGTATTGTATAGAGCCATATTATTTTGATAAGATCATGATAATCCTGTAATTGGTCCTTGTGACTGTTGGATTTATTTCAATAAAATAAATTAAATTAAATTAAATTAAATTATACTAGTTTTAAATATTTATTTTTGTTAAATATAATATAATATTTTTTCCAGAGTATAAAATTCAAATCAATTAACGTTTGTAAGAAAAAAGCTTCGTGTTTAAGATCATTAGGAATGATTTTACTTTGTCACGTTTCTTTATATTTAAAATTGTTCCATGTCGATATTATGTACTTTGAGCCATTAACGCTTATGTCTTCGATGGTTTGCTTCGCACAACCGCACTGGTAAGTCTTGGTTTCAACGTACGTCATCTTCATTCATCCCCTCCCTTATTGTAACCACTTAGGTACTTCGCCTTCTATCACTTTCTCACTCCGTTACGCTAATCTTATTCTGCTAGCTTGTCTTATCACTTTCTTTCTTGTTGAATATCAAAAAATTTCCCTTAAATGCAGACAATGTCGGAAATTCTCCTGTTTATGAAACTTATAAATTTTTTTCTACTAAAAGAAATTCTCAGAAAATTCAATCTTAATTCCTTTCATCTTAATTAATCAATTTAAAGTTTAAAAATGATAAATTTTACCTATTTTCAAAATAATATATTTTGCTTCCCCATAGATCAAGCTATGTGATCGTTAAGATTTTCAATTTTCCAAAAATAGTCTAAATCAACTAATTTTTATCTAAAAAGCGTAAATTTTCATTCTTAAGCAAATGTCCACATGTATGTGTGTGTATATCAGGGTGGTCCAAAAATGCACAGAAAAAAAATCTTTTGAAATGTTTTACTCCGACCCCAAAAAGTTTAAAACCAAAAAAATACCCCTTTTTTTAATTACTAATTAACAGTTTCTTCAGGATTTTTTAACGAAATGGTTATATATTGTCAATTAATAAATGTTTATAGTTATTTTTAAGTATTTTTCATTTGTTTAAACAATTTATTGTTGTTAATTTATAACTATTATCCAAATAAATTTAACGAGTTGTAATTTTCTCTAACTCTGTTCTTTTCTGTATTTAAAACAATAGTATATTCAGTAAAATTAACCACAACAAACATTTGCAATTGTTTAAACAATTTTTTATTGATAATTTATAACTTTTGATACTAAAATACCTAGAAAGTTGTCATTTTTTTTAAACCTTTTAATTTATTATATTTAAAACCTCAAGATATTCAGCAAAATTAACCACAACAACAATTTGAAATTGTTTAATCAAATTATTCTTATTAATTATTAATTCTATACAAATGCACCTAGAAAGACACAATTTTTTTTCTAATTTAACAAATTAATGAGCTCTGGTTAAAAAAATAAAAATAACAGACTGTAAGTTCTTACTTTTTAATTATTTAAACAATTTATTATTGTTAATTTATAACTTTTATCCTAAAATCCCTAGCGTGTTTTAGTTTTTTTTTAATTTTTAAATTTTTTATATTCAAAACTTTAAGATATTCGTGGAAATTAATTTCTAAAACCTTTTGGAATAAATAAAATTCGTTTATACAAATTATTGTTAGTTACTGTTAATTCTTTACCAATACCTCTAGATAGATACAAAGTCTTTTTCTAATTTTACAAACTAACTAAAAATAAAAAATACTGATCACGAATTATTTTTTTATAATTGTTTAAACATAGAATTGTAGTTATTTCTGTTAACTTTTTTTAAATATGACTACGACTATTGAGTGTAGGAATAATTTTGCTGTTTGTCATCGTATTATTAGGAAGTATTTGTATCTTTCTGAAAATATATTTTAAAAGAATTAACAATTAATAACAATATTTTGTTTAAAAAAATTGAAGTGTTGCACTGAGAAAAATCTAAATATCTAAGGGTTTAAAAAATAAGGAATTAAAAAGTTCAATCATATAAACAAACCTAATTTTTATTAGCCAAAATAATTATAAATTACATTTTTTCATCGATTCAAATATTTATCCTATTGTAAAAAGAACAGACGTTGTGGGTAACTTTAGACGTGTAACTCCATTTCCGAGTCTCCCATTGGTCATTACATATCAAACCTCACTATCGATAGTTTTCAGTTTCGATTTTTTGTTTTGCAGAGGAATTAAAATATTTTAATTAAATATTGCAACTTCAAGTTTATTTTATAAAATTTCTTATAATGTTAGCAATCTAAAATAACAAAAAATTTTATTAAAATAGTTAATACATAGAAATTAGCTTTGACCTTGACTTCCCTATACGAGAACCCTTTCGACCAACTTCAGAGGTGTAACACGTTTTATCGGGCTTCTGATTGGCTAGCAGATTTTCGATATTTTTTGTCAACAATAACATTACAGTTTAGACGTTTATTTGGAGTATTTTTCAATTTATTTAAAATCTTCGTTTAATAAATAATTGCATTTTATAAAATAATAATAAATTAAAAATAAATTAAATTCTAATAATTATGGAGTGATAGTTTAAGAAATGACAGTGATTTTAGTGAAGTTGTTAAGGTTATAGTGTTTTGAGTTAAATAATGTTTTGTTTACATTGGCATTCGTATCTGACAGGTGAGTAATAATAATAATATTAATAATCTTTTATTTATTTTTATTTTATTTGTAACTTATTTATCTGTTTTTTAGAACTATTATTAAATGGTTTTTCTTTCTAAAAGTATCATAATTATTTATGTCATTTAAGGTTTTGATATTTCTTTTTACTCTAATGCACGTGGTGATTGTCACCGGATTTCTTTTCGGTCACGTGGAAATTGTGAAACTGGTAAGTTATAATAATTTTTAGTTCTTTATTTTGTTGTATTGTATGTTAATAATTGATTAACTTTTTAAGTTTCTGTAAAGTAAAAATATTATACTTCCATGTTTAAGGTTATGTTTTTTGTTATCATTCTCCAGTTACGTAGTAATTGTTAGTGACAGGTAAGTAATAATAATAATTTTCAATAATTTAATTTTATTTTATTGTAAGCTTCTAATTTGTTCATCTTTTTTCTTATTACATTAATTCAATAGTTGTATTTTCTTCATTAAAGTATCATATTGATAAATGTCATTTGCGGTTAGGATGTTTGTTTCTATTGTAATTCAATAATTACATTATGTGGTAATTATCATTGAAGTTTTTTTCCAAGTAATTCATTTTATTAAGTTTATTTAAAACATTAGTTTATTAAATAATTATTTTAAATTTATAAAATGAGTATAGTTATAATAAAGATAATCATAAAATAATTGTAAGTATAGTAAATAATAATAAGTTTTTTAAATTTCTTTTGTTTCTAAATTTCTAATTTATTTACATTTGAAACAATTGTGTTGTTTATTATTTACATTTTTTATTTATTAAATTAAAACTAATATATTAAATTATTTATTATTGTATTGAAAATAATATTTTATTAATTCTTTTAAATTATTTTTATATAAGTAATTTAAGGTTAGAATGTTTGTTTCTATTCTATTTCATGCGTTAATCGTTATTAACCTTTAAAAAAAAAAAAAAAATCCATTGAAAAAAAACCTTTTTTCATTTTCAATGAAAATTAGTTTGACAAACTTTCAAATGATTCAAATTATAATCGATTTGAGTTTTAAACAGTCTAAAATTTACTTTTTCCTATCTCTTATTTTTTCAAATTTAATTCTATGTTTATTTTTGAACCCAAGTTAAGTATTTGAATTAGTAACTTTTAATCTATGCAAATTTTAATCTATTTAAATTATCGTTAAATTTGAAAAATTTGTATCTATTGAGGTTTGCGTTATATCGAAAACTTTTCTGTACAAATTTTGTTTGATTTTACGTGTATTTTCATAACAAAAATTAAAAAAGAAAAATTTTTGACAAATTTTTAAAATATTATCTTATTAGATTGTTAAAAATGTTCTATTTTTAAAATTTGTGGTCCAAAATGGCTAGCTAACGGAATTGATCTGTATTTTTGGTAACTTGAAAAGTATACCAAAGATCAATTTGACACAAGGATTTTTACACAAGGTATATCCATTCCCGAAAATTGTCTACAGACAGACAGCCAGACAGACACTTACGTAAAACGAATTTTCTCGGAATCAGGAGGTCTCAAAGTGTCCAGAAATAAGGAAATTAGCAAAAGTTTAAAATCGCACAAAAATACCTTCTTATTTATTATTTAATTTTTTATTTAATTCTTCATTTAGAATGAGAATGTAATAAACAGTATGCTTTGACTGATTTAAGAAATTGGTAACAACTCGTCGAATATTATAGTTATTATAAATTCAATAATTTTTCTATGATAACTAAACTCACAAACATTTACTTTTTTTTTCAATTCTATTTCAATATATTAATTTTTAAATTAATAATATTTTCATTCCTGCAGATTTACTTTAAATAGTACTTCTTCAAAGTTCCACTATTCGTCCAGAGATGGCGCTACCTGTCCAAACGGTAAGTTTTCGTCGCACTCAACACTGACCTTTTCTACTGCGGCAGTAGTTCTCTCTTGCCAATCTGCTGCAAAAATATTATGATTCTTTGAACAAACGTATAATTTCGAAATAAAAATAATAATCATTTAATGAAAATATTTCCCAAACACTTACACAAAGATTATTATTATTATTTTATGTTTTTATTTTTTATGTTGCTTTATTACTTTTTATATTTCAAATTTATTTAATTTACATTGGTATTATTACATTAGATTAATTAAATAGTTATGTTAACAAAATCAAAGTAAAAATTCGATAACGTAAAAATAAAGAAATGTTTATTTAAAAGAAGAAATTTTATGTTTTTAATACGTATGGATTAACATTAAAATTTTAGTGATTACTTTCAAATTTGTTGAACAAATCTAGCAAACAAAATATTTTTAACTTTTTTTTCTTTGCTCTTATTACAATTTATATTATATTTTATATTATAATTAACTTTATATTATAATTTTATTTATTTTTTGTATCTACAGAAAATATTTCATACGTGCAAATCAATAACAAAATTTTTTCAAGATATTTTATAAATAAACAAGCTTTAAATTGAAAACTTAACCCAACTACAGGAAACAAATTTAATTAGCATAAGGTTTTTATAACTTCAGCAAAAAATTCCTGTCTAATAATACAGAACCTGTTCACGCCAACTGACTTAAAAGCATGTGATTAAGTATGACGTCCCTGATAAATACAAAATTTGTTTGTAAACTTTCTCTAAAAATAATAAACATTTTTGACTTAAATCTTTATATAATTACTTAAAATATTATAATTAAAAAGGACAGCCTGACTTAAATTTGTTTGAATTCTAATTTAAAATAAGGTTTTTTTTAAATTCGTCATCGGTATAAACAGGCTCACAGTTCATTTAGTTTCAATTAATTTACACTGAAGCTTCACTTATTTTAACCCGGTATACGCAAACTCATGACAAAAGTCGCACTTATTTTACCTTCCATGTACTTACAAGAAAACTTTTCTGATTGGCTGATCCAATTCGCAGCAACCAATGAAAATGTTGTTAGTTCTGATTGGTCGACAAGTTAAAAGAATTGAGACTACGAACTGTTAAAATAAATGCGACTTCAAATAAGCGAAACTTTAAATAAGTGAACTTGCAGTGTAACATAAAATTAAACATACTTAGAGCCTATTTATATCGGTGCCTCAAAAATATGGTTTTAATTTAAAAAAGTGTTATAGGGTGCAGACCTGGTTGGGAACCTTCCTTCGCTTTATTATCTAATATATTATACTTTTAAAAAATGCACAAAAAAACCAAAATCGATTTTTTCAAAATTCTAACTAGGTCTGTCCTTAATGTAAAGTTTGATTTACAGTCTTTGAATATGATTTAAAACAATTTTTTGTAAAAATCTGAATTTTAAACTAAATAAAATGAAGATATTCCTTTTGGGTTCTTGAGTCGGTTCTGGAGCGTCAATAACGCTTCGGTCTAAGGAAACCGATGACTGACAGATTCAGACAGGCTTGATTGATGATTTTTGGAGTAAGGACGTGAATCTTGCATCACACCCTTGTGTGAAAGACACACCTTTTCTCCAGGACTGAGAGGAAAAGTCGTTAAGTCTCAGTGCTGAGCTCATCTAGAATGACTCTAACGATCGTTGTCAGTCATCGAACGTAACATGACATCCGAAAATTTCCTCTCGTCTTTTCCCCACATATGCCAGTAAGTAGCAATCAATTCCTCTAAGTGCGGACTTTCCAAAATCATATATCATTTTTACTGCACACCATTCGACTCTGCTTTTGAAAAATTACTTTTTATGAAACACTCTTTAAAATTTTAGTTTTAATACAGAAGATATACTTCAAACAATTTTCATTTCTTAATGGTAATTGAATTTGAAAACATGAAAATGAAAGAAATAGGGTTTGAGGATTTATCTGAAATTTTTGATTGTTAACTTTTTGACGATACAATGAAAAAAAAGTTGTTTTGCGGGTGTCTTATTTTAAGATATAAGACGTATATAAAGCGTCTTACAGTAATTTCAAGTTATTTCATTGGTTAATAATTTTGTAAGACGTACGCTCATTGGTTGAAATTAAGACACTCGAAAATGTCTTAAAAATGACCACTTAAATGTCTTACAATAAGACATCTGTTTTTGCAGTGTAGTCATTATTAGATTGGATTTCTAAATTTTAAATTTCAAGATGGCGGATCTAAAATGGAGGATCTTATCAGAGAGAAACTGGGAGTATGCAAGTAATGATAACAAACAAATATGAAAATTCCAAATTGTTATTGTTATATTTATCAACATTTGTAAAAATTAGGCTAAATACATTGAGAAAATAAGACTCTTGCCAATTTCTAGGTCAACTTATTTTCTCAATGTATGCAGTTTTCTTTTAAAATTAGCAAGGTTTTATATTTCAAAAAACACAAAAAGAAAATTAACAAATTTTTAGATTCTAGCTAAAATTTCAGAATTTCTTAGATTTTAGAATTAATTCAAGAGAATTTTTAATTCTTTAATAAGATAAGAAACATTTTAGATTATTATAGAAAAATTTCTAGAAAATTTTATAGGTTAATTAATAAGTTCCAGACTATTATAGAAATTCGTTTGAATTTTGTTAATTCTAAAATAAATTCAGGAACATTTTGATTTATTTTTCGATTTTTTAGATTCTAATTAAAATCTAGAATGATTTAAATTCTAAAATAAAATTTGTAGAATTGTATAGAACAGTACAGAATTGTATATTTCTATAAATTCCAGAACACTCTAGTTTTTTTTATAATCTTAAGATTTTAGGTACCTAAACTTTCAGATAATTTTGTACTCTTAAATAAATTTAAGAACTTTTACAAATTTAGAATTAATCTCATAAAGTTTCATAAAGTTATTTTATATAAGAAATTGTAGAACATTTTAGATTTTTTTTTTAATTTTAGATTTTAGATAAAGTTCCAAAATTCTCTGGAGCTTTAAACAAACTACTACAGAAAACTTTAGATTTTAGAATAAATTGCAGAACATTTAAAATTTTGTTATATTTAGATTCTAAATTAAATTCCAGAACTTCTTAAGAAGTTAAGACTTTAGAATAAATTCCAGAATATTTATTATTCTGAAATATATTTCAGAAAATTTTAGATTTTATCATCAATTGTAGAACATTTGAGATTTAAAAATAAACCAGAAAAAATTATATGTAGATATAATAAGTGACAAAACATTTTAGATCTTGGATAAAATTCTGGAAATTTTAAATTCTGAATAAAATTCCGAACTGTTTTAGATTTTAAAATAAATGATAAAAATTTTTAACATGTAAGATTCTAGAATAATTCAAGAAGGCTTAAATATTAGTTTTTTCAATTTTTAGATTCCAGTTAAAATCTCGGATTATTTAGATTTTAGATAATATTCCAAAAATAAATCTAAAATGTTTTGAAATTTATTTTAGAATCAAAAAAAATTTAGAATCTTTTCTAGAATCTAAAACATTTTCCAGAATTTTAAATGTTCTAGCATTTATTCTAGATTCTAACAAATTTTTTAATTTGATCCAGAAATTATCAATTTCGGGGTTTTATATAGGATTTAAAATGGTTTGGCATTTATATACTAAACATTCTGAAATTTATATAAGAATCTAATAATTTCGGACTCTTTTAGAAAATTGAAAAATAAAAATTTAAACTGCTCTAGAATTTGTCTAAAGAATCTAATTTTCTTTTAAATTTATTTTAAAATCGTTAATATTTTGGAACTTATTCTAGAGTGTAAGAAAATTCTAAAATTTTATCTTTTATTTAGAAATTTAAAAAAAAATGTACAATGTTCTGAAATTTATCATACCTATTATTTCCTGGTATTTATTTTTAAAGAAATAAAGAAATGTTTAAAAATCGTTAACTAATTGTAATAATAATTCAAATTTATGTATACTTAGGTACTAAAAGTTTAAACAATAACAATTAAAATTGTTTAAAATCAAATTTTTATCAATTTAAACTTTAATCAAGTGGTTTCTTTTGCAATTTTTATTGGAGAACTATAAAGAAGTTATTTATTTATAATTTACAATATACATTCATTTATTTAAACAATTATTTTTTAATATATTATTTAATTTAAATAATTTTATTAATAGCTGTCGATTCTTTAGTAACAATTGGTTTATTAAATATTTTGTTTAATTATTTAAACAATTTTCATTGTTTAAAACATTTTTTCATAAAATTCTCCTAGAAGCATTTTGTTTTTGGCTTTCTTTATTAACGAAATATCACGAATTTTTCCTTCAGTACTTTTAAGAAAAAAATTAGTAAACCCTTAAAAAAAAATTAGTAAACCCTTAAAAGGTGCGAAAAGTAAATTGTTTACACAAAAATATAAATTGTTTAAGCAATTAAAAAGTCTTGAAAATTGCCGACGGAAAAATTCGTGATATTTCTTTAATGATGAAAGCAAAAAACAAAATACTTCCAGGAGAATTTAGTGAAAAGTGTTTTTAAACAGTATAAATTGTTTAAAATATTAAACAAAATATTTAAGGAACAAATTTTCTGTTGATCTTTACTAAAGAATCGTCAGCTATTAAAAAAATTATTTAAATTCGAAAGTATAAAAAAAATAAATTGTTAAAACAAATTAAAATTGTTTAAACAATTGAATACATGTATTTTGTAAATTATGAATAAATAATTTTTTTACGGTTTTCCAATGAAAATTGAAAAAACACATGATTCTAGCTAAATCTAATGAAAAGTTGATTTTAAACAATTTTAATTGTTTAAACAATCAATTAAATTAAGTCAATTAAATTGTTTTTCCCCTCGATATTTAAAAATTTGTAAGTTTTTTTTTTGCCAAAAAAAATAAAAATCCACAGTTTTTTTTAACTTTTTCGTACAAAAGACGCTACACTTTCTTCTTCAATGTTCTTTCGGTTAAACTGCAGTTTAGGAACGTAAGCCTTGAAGTTGGCTTTAAGAAATTAAGTTGGACAAAATACAGGAGGGAGGGGAATCTTAAATTCTTTGACTCCTCTGTATTTTGTCCAACTTATATTCATTTCAATAAGTTTTATATATTACATTTTATCTTAAAATTACAATCGGCCTTTCTTAGGGCCACAAATTTACTAACGCTGGAATTTATTTCAAACATAAAATAAACTTAAAAAGCAATTTCAATATTTCCAATTTAGTATGAATTTACCGCCAACTACCGTCTTTCTATTAAGAAGGTTGTCACTCTGCTCCACAGATTACGAAGACAACGTTAAGGCTGACGTTCCTAAACTGCAGTTTAACATTTCTTTCTTTCAATAAATGGTAAATATTTATTATTATAACAATTAAAACACTTAAGGGCATGTGATGGATTATGACGTCACTGGTATAGGCAAAATTTGTCCGTAACTTTTCTCTTAAAATATTGAATATTTTTTTATGAAACTTGGTAGAATTACTTAAAATATCATTAAAAAGGTCTCTCTGACCCAAATTTGTTTGAATTTTGGCTCAAAATTAATTTTTGAGAAATTTTCGAAAAATAGAAATTTTTTTAAAAATCACTTTTGACCCAAAAATCTAATAAATTTGGGTCAGAGAGACCTTCCTAATGATATTTTAAGTAATTCTACCAAGTTTCGTGACAAAATATTCAATATTTAAAAAGAAAAGTTACGGACAAATTTTGCCTATACCAGTGACGTCATAATCCATTACATGCCCTTAAAACAAATAATACACAAATTCTCAGACACAAGAAAAAACGGAATTGAAATTCTAAAATGGCGACTAAGATAGTGACGTTACTAAACATTCCGTATACGTTTACGGACTCTTAAGCTCATTAGAGTATCATCATTAAAATTAATAGGAAACTGCGATTTGTATTAAGTGCAATTCTCTCTGTTATTAAACTCGTTTTATTAATATTTCTAAAAAAAACTGACTCACATCAATCAGCTCCAGATTATAATATACTTAGAATAAACCAAAAACAGGATATTTTCTGGATAAAGTATTTATTGTGATCATTAATTATTTAATCGCAACATTTCGACACTAATGTTAGTTTGCTCTTCAGGCGAAATTAAATCAAAGCATTCAAATTTAAACATTAAAATTTCTTATTATCTTGAAGCGATATACTTCGTGTCAATTTGTAATAATTTAATTGTTTCAATTATTCCCAGAGTAATAAAGTGTGGCCGTTAAATTCATTTACATTTACAATGGAATAAAGTGTTCGTAATCACATGGAGACATAAGACTTAAAATAAGAGGAATGAATAAAACTACACAGGGATCCTCACGTCGAACGGACGATATTTTCCAAAGAAAAGTTCAGATCAGAAGTTTGGAGTGAACTTAAAGAATGTCGAGCCGTCTCCTCAATATTCTCTCCGGTTATTGGATGAGTATCTGATTATATTTTATTTTATAAAATTATCTAATGAATTGAGAGCGAATGCCATTTGCATAGAGTTGCGGGGATCGTTTGTATTATATCTTTTGACTATTTTTGATTGTTATAAATAATTGGACTTGTATGGTTTTTCTCTATACTATTGTTTATTTGTATATTCCTTTATATTAATATCTTGTCTGCGTAATTTGATACAGTTTCCTGCGCAGGAGAAAATTTGCGTGTGTTAATAATTGAAATTTATAACTTTGTTATCTTGGACGAAGAAGTTATTAAATAAACTGTTATTTGGACATAGTATTTAATTCGGTTATTCCATTTAAATATTTTATAGGGATATATAAATTTTATGTCTATTAGTTTATCACTAAAGACTTATTTAATTTATTTATTTATTTAATGTTGCGGTTTAAAAACTTAAAAATAGCATATAAATCGTTACAATCTAAAATTAAAAACATGTTCTCTTATAAAGAAAAACATGTTCTTTTGTTTAAACTTAATACATTTTGTCAGAGAAAACACTCTACCATGCGTCGAAAGAATTCCAAGAAATTTTGTTTATGCATTTTTTTTTATTAATATTTAAGCAATATTATACAAAATATTTGTAATTTGTAATAAAAGCTGCAGAAACTCATCGTTGCACTAGCGCGCGTTCTATATTCCAGTGTTTCAATGAAACACACGAGAACTAAAAAATGAAGCCATAAAATAGCCATAAAGGGTGTTAAATCTTGACAAAGTGGGACGTTAAAGTCAGAAGCATAATATTGAGTGAAACTAAGCATTTCTCTGAAATTCGAGATGTACATAAAGACCATATCTTAACAGAGTGCAGGTAGCAGTAATTCAGAAAGGTTAAAGTGCTGTCACTTGGGGCAGAGTATGCACTTAATTAAAGGTGAATGCAGCAACAACGTCGGTGTCGCTGTGGTGACTAATTGATATACTCCAGGAAATGTGCAGAAACTGGTGTCAAGTGGAAGGAGGTTTCATCGCAACAGAGTAAGGACCCTTTGATCCTGCGAGTTCTTGTAAACGGCCCAAAAGACGTCTTCTACGTGGCAAATCTCCTTTCCCCTTTTACGTCACGAGACGAGCGTCTTTATGCGATCTGCAATGTCTAGCCTCTTTGTCATTCTCCTCTCTGATCCGTTATCCCCATTTCACGTCACTTTCCTGGCATTTGGTTTAAGGTTTCCCTTAAGCCTTAAAGCGGGACGAAGAAACAGCCGGAGTGGTTTTCTCCTTACAAATTCGTGCCCCTTCCAACCAAGGGAGCGTCTTCGCATTATTTATCGTTCAGATTCCTGCGAATAAATTTCAAGTATTTCGACAACAGTGATTCAGGGGAAAATAAATTTCCCATTTCCTGAATAATGTCTGATTCAATATTCAATGCAATTTGACACTAAGGGAGAAAAATCTACTGTAAACATTTTTCTAATAGTTTTTCAAATTTCGTTCTTGAAAAATTGAATCTTTAGGTTCAAAAATAAAAATTGATAATTTATGATCTTAATGGTTAAAATGAAAAGAAAAATTTGTTTTTCTTTCTGTTGGGTGAATTTTAAGATATAATCTAAAATAAATTTATTTTAGATAAAATCTGAGTCAAATCTTTAAATCTTTAAGTTTAGTTGACATTTGTAATTTTAGGATTATATAAAGGGCTTGTCGTGTTTATAAATAAATAAATAAAATTATTTATTATTAATCCAGAAACAACAATACAATGAAGAATCATAGTATAGTTTTAGAGAGGTAATATAATTACCTGTACATAGGTCCGAATAAAGCTTAAAAATAAAATAGTACAAACTAGAAGTAACAATCAATAATATATAAATTTATAAGGTCACTCAAACACAAAGTTATTTTCCATAAAATTCAACATGATCAAGATCTTTACAAAGCCATCCAACAATTTTTCTCTTAATAGTTTTTTTTTGCAGCATTCAAATTTCTCAATTCATGAGGTAGCTTATTGAATACCTTGGTAGATATAAATAAACAAACCTTCTGTTTAATATTCTTATTCCATTTAACAAGAGGGAGACTTCTATTCCTGGTAACACTACTAAATTGCTCATATTTTGATCTAATATCATTATAATTGTATATCAGCGATTCAACAAGAAATAACTGTCTGATAGTAAGGAGATTACTAATATTATCATTTGTCCTTTTCTGAACTATTTTCAAAATTCCATTTTGCAAAGATTGGAGTGGCTTGATAAAATAACTGTATGCACCCCCCAAGCAGTAATACCATATGTAATGATAGCCGATTAAACTTTTCTTTACGAAAGGTAAACTTGGAATGGATTTAGAAGCTCTCGTAGTTAAAAGAACACGAATTTTAAAGTAGAAACTAAATATAATTGAGAACTATAAGTAAAATTACAAATAAATATTTGGTTCGATTCAAAACGCTCAATAAACTTTCCGAACATAACATTAAAATGTCGGTAATCGACCTGTGCAGATCACTAGAACTCGACTGTCGATAAACCGGTTGTACTCAGGAGAGGTTTTTTTTAGTTTTCCCTCTCCACTGGCGAGCAAACCCAATATACCGGGTGGTCCAGGCAAATGCGTGTACTCCTAATTTCAAGCCGTTCTGTAGACGTAAAAACACTTAGGGAATATATACAAAAGTACTGAATTCTAGGAACTCCCTACGGGGGACACTCATTAGGCCTGTAAGATCGTTAAAACGAGTGTATAATAACTAAAAACAACTACTATGAAATAAAGCATAATAAGTCATCATCAGTGTTCTAAAATCCATTATTTTAGAAAATTTAAAAAAAGTAAACAATAAATATTTACATTTTTTGGTAACATACTGAACATGCTTATCCCATCTACAGTGTTGATAAATAATTATTCCCAAGTACTTATTCTCAGTTACCCATTTAATAGAAGTTTTATTGATTAAAATATTTATTGATTCTGGTAAAGAGTCAGTGTAACACCCGAAAGTCATAAAAACAGTTTTGTTTAAGTTTAATGATAGTTGATTAATGAACAACAAATCACTCTTGAAATTCAAATATTCATTCATCAAAAGCTCAACTCTTTCCCAGCTTGAATCAGAAGCTATAATAATAGTATCATCTGCATAAGATAAAATACAATTTTTTGGTAACAAACTTAATAATTCATTAATTATAACAGTCTGCGTTCGATCGAACAAATAACTATTAAGCAATTCAGCTGACATGCTACGAATTCCATAGTTAAATAATTTTTCCATCAAGATTCCATGGTTAACTGTGTTAAATGCTTTAGCCAGATCAAGAAAAGTTACAATTGTAGGCATAAATTAATTCAATAAATTTTTTAAAACAAATCTAAAAATATTGAAGGGATACCTAGTCATGTAAAATGTTATTTTTATATATATTTAAGTTTGTATACGTGTTAGAAATTATAGATGGAATCCTTCCTACGATTGAAAGATTGAATAAGTAATAATCGAGTAAGAGGGGAGATTTTGATTCAGGGGTATTGACGATTCTCGTAGCGAAGCTAAATTTCTATTAATTAGTCAGTTATGAGCTGTTGAATTGAGATAGTAATAACAAATTTACACCACACTCTAAGAACGATTCACGTGTTTTAGAGGTTTGTAATTTTCTTATAGTGTTAAAAGTGAATTTTTTAGTGTACATATAAAAAGTAGTTTATAATAAGTTATTTAACTCTTTTTGTAGTGTGGTGTTTTATTTTGTTTTTGAGTTTAATATCAATTACCTACATTTATGACGCCAAATTCTGTTTGAGTCAATTGTTTAGAGAGTACGATGTTCTGACGATTAAAAAGTCTCGAGGGTGAGAAGCAGGTATTTCTAACTGATCCCCAAAAATCCTGTTACGGACAGAAGCACAGAGGCCGTTGTTAAAATCTCAGAATAGTACATCTTTACTTTTGGATAAGTTATTTTAATTGTATAAATCTATTTAATCGTTTATTCTCATATGCTCATAATTGATTAATAATTTTGAATACACTAATGATTAATGTTATCATCGTTTGTAACTGTTTCTTTATAAAAAGTATTCTGATATTGGTAAAACTAGAATTTCAGGCCTTAAGCGTTATTTTCTTTTTTATTTAAATTATTGTGATTGTCGAAATTGCGTGACTATAGTTTATGTGAATGTTGAAATGCTAAGAGTGTATTATTATATGATTATGGACGGAATATAATATTTTCACTAAATTGATTTATTTTATTGTGTTTATATTTTTGATCGTCCTCTATTATTCGATTGCTTTCTTCACATTTATGAAAATCAATTTTGTTATTTAATTTTCATTTTAATTTCAGTGATTAATTAAATATATGTACAATTATAAACAAAATTGTAACAATATAATTTAAGTGTTTACAGTCGTGAACAACGTAGCACGCTGTTCTTTGTCACCCACGACTGTAATATAATACCGATTGTTACGGGAAACGTTAAATTAAACGTAAAACAAGAGTCTAAAAAGCAAAAAAACAACAACTAAAAAAACAATTTAACCGAATTCTATTCGCGTCTTCCACATGAAAGAATTTTAGAGCAAGTTTTATACAATTGAAAAATGCAATCGGAATCGGCGTTCTTTGATAGTACATTTATTCAAAAAAAAAGCTCGTCCTCATCCTTTGCAATTAGTTTTGGAACTATCGAGCAGGTGGCTCGTGTATCTTTTTCCCGCTTAAATAATAGAATTTATTTCAACTCGTCGATTCATCGAGAAAGAAATATACCGATGAACAACGGACCCACTGACCAATAAACGCTTCTGTCGAAGGGGTTGAAGCACCATTCAGCGCGCGAAATAACGAACTAAAACAAGTGCAGTCAGAGTATTCCGACGAACGCAAACGGGTTCGTTCATGCTTACCGGGATGAGTGAGGGGGTTAAGAGGAGGGGTTGTGAAAGAATAGGATTTACGCGGGAACGGAGGGGGAACAGGCCGACGGGCAATTAGTTAATTGAGTTGATCGATGGATTTAGTTCGCGCGACGCTCACCGACTCGACGTCTGATTGAGAGCTTCCACTCGTTCTATATAGTGTGTACATACAAACTGTGCCCGCGGCTTTTACACCGGAAACGAACAAAGGTCCGCACGTGATTCGATAACTCAGCCCAACGTTCATCTTCAATCCATTTGTCATTAACAGCTGCGAGATAAAATTCCATCATGTTCCAACTTGAAATTGTGCAAATTACATCGATGGAAACAATCGTCGTTGAATTTTGTTTCTCACAGAGGAAATATTGTTTTACACAAAAATTTCAAACTTGAATCATTTTCACCTTTCTTTTTTCACTTTTTCATTTATTGTCATTTTTCTTTTAATATTATCAATTTTTTTATTGTAACTTCTAATGTCTTAGAAATAGAAAAGATTTAGTCGACAAAAAGATTTTCTTGAGATCTAAATTAATAAATGAATATTAAAACTACAAGATTACACGCTTTCTTTTGAATCTGTCCTCTTGCTTCTCTGGAGGAACAGAAAACACTATTATGCCCAGAGGCTGCTTGACATACGTGGCTCTAGGAGGCTATAACTTCTGAATAGCTTAGAATAACGTTTTAAAACTTCAGAAGCATATTCTTACAATTTTAAGCTACTATCTTTTATGTAACAAAAAGTAATTGAATTTTTTAAATCAATCAATCCCCTAAGGGTTTGACATTTTTCATAATGAATGCTACTTTGATCATCAAGAGACTTGAATGAAAAAATTTTCAAACTTGGTTTCAGTTCATTCTACATCGGGTGGTTTTTTCAAGTCAGTTTCTCGACGGTTAATTAACTGGTTTTCCAATTTGTGTTTATAACGGGTAAACAAATGTGACGTATTCTAAATTCGTAATAAGAATAAACTATCCTTCGTTAAATATAGAAGTGCTGTGAAATATCATCAAACACATCACTTTTTGAGCTTTAAACTACTTCTAAATATTATTTAATTTTAAAATAAAAAATAAAGGTCATTTTTGTTCAATAAAGAATAATTCGAGGGGATGAGACACAACGAGACAAATATACACCATCATCTGTGTATCAACGGTGTCTGTCTATTAATTATTCTTATAAGTTTTTGTGTGACGCTATTTTTGATGAATATTTTTTTTTTCATTTTATGCTGTTACTGAAACAGTTGAAACTGAACAACTATGAACCGACTTATTGTCTACGAGCAAGAATTGAATTAAAAATAATTCCTTATAGTTTTTATGTGACGCTATTTTTGATGAGTACATTTTTTTATCCTGTTCGTGAAATAGTTGAAATTAAACAACTATTAACCGACTTATTGTCGACGATCAAGAATTGAACAGGAACGTGATTTATTTTAATTCTCGTTCTCAGTAACGGAGTTCACTCTCACGATTCGATGGGCGATTCAGTTTTTAAAACGTGTAGTAGACACACTAATAAGTTGAAACCAGTCAATTAGAGCGGCGTCCACCCTAAGTAAACACTTGTGAATGTTTGAACGACGCGGAAAGGTAGAGCAAAGAGTAGAGCGAAAAGACAAAGAGGTACGTGGATGGAGGAGAAAAAGAAACATTCAAGAGATAGGGCTAACAGACTAGAAAAGGTGAGGATGGGGGAGGAGGTCAAGGCGTGAAGTCGGAAGGCCTTTTACCTCAACGTTCTACAAACGAACCAGACTCAGCGTCGTAATTGCCTCCTCGTGCAAGTACGAGTATTTTTCACGACCTCGTGTACGAAATCTAGCTGCGACTTAAAAGATTTGCAAGGCTTTCTTCTCAGGAGCACTGACCGTCTCTCGTGCATCTTGAAAATTCCTGAGTTATAACCCATCTCTTATTTTATATCATGGTTCGTTCCTTCACCCACGGAAAAGGTGCAAAGGTCAAGAGGTGCGGAAAAAATCATAAAATAGAGCCGGTAGTTTCTGCTTTCAAATCCACTTTCTTTGCAATTAACAATTTTAATATGTGCACGCAAACAAAATTTTCTTTTGTTGACTAATTTAATATGTGTTGAAAAAAATAGAATTTTAGTTAAATAAAATATAAGTCAGAAGCAATTAAAATTAAATAAAAGGAAAATTATACTCTCTCCGAGCGCCACCGTGTTCAGAGTTGCTGGGGCTCTTTTTTGCAATAAGTGTACTAAATAGATACTTAGAATGTTTATTGTAAGATAGGTATAATTTGGACATTGAATTGATAATTTATGAAGCTTTCTAACATCAATATTGTTTATTTATAAATTTAGCATAATCAGATTTTTAATTTTTGTCATTTTCAAGAATTTTAAATTACGAGTTGTAGTCTCAGGCTTTTAAAACTTTACAAAAATGACCGTAAATATCTAACTCTCAACGACACTTTTATAGGAAAGGCTCAACAGATTAGAACGATAATTGTGATGTTTTGCAGATATCCACCATTAGTCTTAATTACTGTTTCTGCCTCTCACCTTTACTGTAACCAATAGGATCACAGTAATAAAGAATAATAAATAATCACCAATTTAAGCTTTCGTGCTGACTTGTAGTTTTCTGCATTTTTCTAAAAAAATAACCACCTTAGGTATAAAGTTCAACTCTTGTCGAACTTACGTTGTATGTAACACAAATTCCCTTAAATTCAAAATTACATCAGCATTCAAGATGTGTCTGAACCTTTTAAATCTGGCTCGAGCTGTCTCAGTCACGTGTAACAGTCCTGATGACAGACCCAGTAGGTCTGTAACGTGCCAATCAGTGTAGAGGGACTTTCTGCACTCCACTGCAGGTGATCGATGTCGAATCACCTCTGTAAATCACTGCAACATAAGATCATATTTTGGAGGCGTATATTTACAATTTCAGTACACAATTCCATCTGTCTGTCCACATTGTGTACATATGAGTAATGGTCATTTGCATAATTTCCTGCCAGAGTCACGTCTGACGGACATGCGTGTTGCGTGCACGTGCTCTACGTGCACGAATGTCCAACTGCACGCGTTCCGTGTGCAGCTATCTCTCGACAACCTCCATCCGCTTTATTCAGGTAGAAGGAGGAAATTAGATTTCGAATCTCGACGGCGCATCATCTCCAAAAGCATCTACTAGGTAGTATGGAATTCCACTCGTAGCCGAAATTGAGTATGAAATATTCATTGGAATTTACGACCGCAAAGGATAAAGTAAGGAAGAACGAGGTGAAAAGCCTTTTAGGGGAAGTTCAGAGGATTTTCAAAAAATCTTTTGGATCAAGTTTTCCTGCTTTATTCGATTACGGGAAAGAATTTTCTTATGTAACAATTTGACGGAAGGTTATTAGTTATTTGCATGCTGGGTAATTTTTTGATAAAATGAATTCTGATTTATTCTGTGGCCGTGAGAGTTTTTGGCACTACTGGATTATCGACCGACGCCTACTTACCGACCGTCGATTGATTTGGGTGATGTTTGGTTTCTAGACAGAATTTAATAAATTGAGAAGAAAATAAATTAGAGCACAAATAATTGCATGCGGATGCACGTGCAGCCTTCTTTTCGGTCACGTACTCAAGTTATTGGCCGATCATAAGGGACATTAGCACACCGTTCCAAACGACTTCGAAGGTTTATATTTTCTGACGATACAAAATGTTGAAGTACCAACGTAATTAAATGGTACACGTCTTTGCATTCATCAACGGAGATGTAAACCCTCCTACTTATCTAGAAATGACCTGATCCGATCAGATTTCTCCAGTTCTTTGACGTACGAAGATCGGTTTATTATCCCGTCGACGGGATATTCTAGAATTTGGTTTTGATCAACGTGATATAAGTATAACGCTTTAACAAAGGGGATTATCTCAACTATTGCAAATAGACTATCTGACAACAAGTTGACGTCAAATTTCGAACTTGGTTATGGTATTTAAATTGTTAAATTTCAACAACGATAACGAACAATAATTTTCGCCGCGAGTTCAACAAACAAAAACTCAAGTTATGCTACGCGCATCCTTGCTGCGTATAGGTAAGATTTAAGACTATATTATAACACCAAAACTTACACCTATTATTGTATCTCAGTTTTATTATCTTTTATAATAAACATTTATTATACTCTATTCCTATTTTTTCCATTCCTACTTTAATAATTCCTTACTAATGTAAAAACTTCCTAATCAAGAACAAAGTAATAACAGCTCTCATAGAGCTGAAGCAGTAAGTACCTCACATAAATAAAATGCACAAGCCTTACCAACTTGTGCGAAAATGCTAAAACAACTTCGAACGTAAAATCAAACTTACATTTTTGGTCACGCACTGTTACCTAATCGTAACAATCTTATGATGTTTATGTTAACTTGAAAATTTATCAAATTGTTAATAAAACAATTGAAGCGGATGCTTCTTAGCTATCGGATCAAAAGTGGCCATCAATTCTCGAAATAAATTTCAAATGTACTAACAATACAAACTAATAAACGTTCAGATAAATTTGTCACAGGTATAATTATGCTGTTGGTTGGTAAATATATAAGCGTACACGGCACATCATTGAGTGGATATGCAACACTACTTAAGTCTATTTAACTTTGACAAACAGCGTCTTTACTGGTAGTATAATTGGAGGTTGTCGTCATCGTTGGAACGATTTGAAGCAAATAGCCGATTTCTCGTCTCTTGCCGAGAAGCGGAAACAAGGATCAAGAAAGCCCGCAGTCGTACTGCGGGTAGGTTCGAGGGCCTACGCAAATTCGTAATGCAAATAGCTGACGATTATCGTGTGCAGCGAACCCCATAATTCCATCGCGTCGGCTCGTGATGCCATGCCACACTGCAGATCTCAGAACATTGCTCGTCGCTCAAGAAGAAAAGAGAAACTGCGAGCAACGAGAACAAGTAAATGCAGCAATGCAAGGAACTACGGAATCGTTCGTGCGTGTGAGGGTCTTCGAGGTCGTGGGACCACTGGATGGGACGGGATCATCTGATAATCAAATCCTGCTGGACTACCAAATGCGATAACTTTTGCTTCCACATAGAGAGAGAGCTGTGTGGCCGTTGCGATTTTCCAAAAATGAACTACCGGCTAAAATTGTGGGACCACTTATAAAGATCGAATTAAAAAGATGAACGTGTTTAAATGTTGATAACTCTGTTATAAATCTGATGAGTAGGGTGAAATAAATATAGAACACAGATTCGGGTAAAACACATCTATATTAAGTTAGAGGACATGTTGACTCTTCTAGAGATTACACAAGACTGACTCGACGCGTCGCTTAGTCGCACATGTCGACAGCGCCACACACTCAAACATATTCGTGTCAGGACCGTATCAAGTGGTATAAGAAAAAGAGATTGGAGTGTACGCTAAATTTCTAACAAAATCGGCAGAAATAAATTTTTTATAGACCATTGGAAAGCTGATTAAATTTGCCGTCAAATAGTCCTAGCTTGAAGCTTTTTTGATTAATATAGAAACGGAGAGTTGATGTGATGAATAAAGGTGAATTTTTGTTTTCAATGAATTTTCAATGCTTAAGTTTGGTAATCTGCATTTTATAGAGAAATAATAAAAAAAATTTGAAATTAGGCTAAATCAAACCTTGAACTTTTAGCTTCAAAATAAGCCGAAGAAAACTTAATTATGTCGATTGGTTTGAAAGTTATAAGTAAATAATGTTAATGATAGAACGTTCAAGAGTGAATCTCCCGGCAGGATAGCTCACCAAACGACTTTCATTGCAAGTCCCAGGTCATTTGAATTTAGAAATTTGAACTTTGCATGTTCTAATAGCTTATTTATTTACCTTTCTAAACATGTAATTAACTTTGTTTTGGTCTTAATTCATATTCATTTTATAACGCGATTTCGTACGTACTCACGGAAGGATTTTTTATCCTGCCGGAAGGAAGTATTATATATTTACTTATAACTTTCAAACCAATTAAGATAATTAAGTTTTCTTTGGTTTATTTTAAAGTTAAAAGTTTAGGGTTTTATATTTAGCTTAATTTCGAAAATGTTGTATTATTTCTCTACAACATACAGCTCATCAAACTTGAACAATGAAAATTTACTGAAAACGAAAAATTCATATGTCTTTATCACATAAAATCTTCGTTTCTATTAATCAAAAAAGCTTCATGTTATGACCATTTGACGGAAAATTTCATGAGCTATCCAATAGTCTATAAAAAATTTATTTTTGCTAATTTGTAACAGAGTTACAAACGTTTAAAGACGTTCATCTTTTTAATACGATTTTTGTAAGTGATCCCACAATTTTAGCCGATAGTGTACCCGGTAGGCCTATTATAAATTCTTTTACATTATATTGCAGGAATTTCGTCTAATTTAAACATTTTTTATTAGCAAATAAGTACTCTATCAATGTAGACATTCTTAATAGTCCAGGATGTCTGAGTATCGATGCAGCGAACCAGGGTTCGATTCCCGACCCTGAAATTTGTACTTTCTTCTATGAAATGCTTACTTATATGAACTAGGTGAGAATTATATCCATTTCATAGACATTTCGCTTCCATGTAAGCAAAATAATTTGCTTTCTCATAGAGGAAGCAAGAAATCAAAATATACTATAAGTTAATTGGGGAAGTTGTTAAAAAAAAAATTTTACTGCAAAAAAATGTAAAATTATGAATTATTTTACGAATTCTTGATCAATTATAAAAGTTATATAGGTCAATCGATTTGTTTTGAGATAAGGAATATGATTTTTGTATTCTTTAAGTTGTATTTTTAGCATGAAAAATTTTTTTGGCAAAAAACAATTTTTTTCGATGAAAAAAGGTGCTTAAAAAAATTTGGTTGGGTATTTTCAAAAATCCCTGTGTCTAAGTTTAGATATTCATGAGCTTAATAAGTCATCCAAATTTTATTGGAATCCGTTAAAGCGTTCTCGAGATATCTTGTACACAAAAAACGCTATACACACACACATACATACATACATACACACACACACATATTCATCTGGACATTTGCTTAGAAATAAAAATTTACGCTTTTTAGATGAAAATAAGTCGATTTAGACTATTTTTGGAAAATCGAAAATCTTAACGATCACAAAGCTTCCTCTACGAGGAAGCAAAATATATAACATTAAAATTAAAATCAAAATTTCATATGAAGAATTTATATTTTTGAATAAGTTTTCTTCTTTTTCTAGTCAACTTAATTTATCTTCTATTTACCATATTATTTTCTGGGAAACCACTTTCCAATTATTGTAGTATCTAAGTTTTTGTCTTCCTGTTTATTTTCTTTCAGTTTCCTTTTTTTTATTAGCAATTTATTTTTTTTTTCAATTTCCAGTTACTTTTCTTAAATTTCAATTTATTTTCAAAAGTTAATAATTATTTTAATTAGTTTTGCATTATTTTCAAAAATTTCAATTATTTATCTGAAATTTCAATTTTCCATTATTTCTGCGATTTTTTAATAATTCTCTTTAATTAAAAATCTTTGAGTAATTATGTAATTATTTTATTTGTCAAACATATACTTTATGGTTTTTTTAATTATTGCCCTCAAATTTTATTTACTGTTATCAATTTTTCATAATATTTACATTATTTTCATCATATTTCAATTTCTTTCTGAATCTTAAGTTATTTTCAAAATATTTCAATTCCGTTTTCCACTTTTTAATTATTTTAGTCGATTGTTAATTATTATTCACAATTTCTAAGATTTTTATGTATTTTTTAAAAATTTTAATTATTTTCATCAATTTTCGATTATTTATGCGATTTTTTAATTATTCTCTTTAATTACAATTTTTTAAGTAATTTTGTGCTTTTTTTCTTTTGTCAAACATATATATTCTATGATTTTTTCAATTATTCCTCTCAAATTTTATTTACTGTTTTCAATTTTTCGTATTGAAATTATTTTAATCATATTTCAATTTGTTTTCACAATCTTAAATTATTTCCAGCATATTTCACTTAGTTTTTTCAATTTTGAATTGATTTCATAATTTTTCAATTATTTTCCTCGATTGTTAATTATTATTCTCATTTTCTAAAATTATTTTCTAAGATTTTAAAGTATTTTTCTAAAATTTCAATTATTTTCTTCAATTTTTAATTATTTTCATTTGTTTTCATAATTTCCAAAATGTTTTTTATTAATTATCGTTAATTTCAATTATTTTTAGTGTTCTTTAATTTTTTTCCATTTTTTAGTAACTCTCATTTTTTTCAATTGATTTGTAAGATCTTCATGTATTTTTCTCAAATTCCAATTATTTTTTCTTTATTTAAGAAAAATTCTATAATTTTTTCAATTATCTCATTTAATGTCATTTATTTTTTACAACTTATCATTGTTCGTATCATGTTTTAATTATTTTCTTCAAATTTCAAAATTTAAAAATATTTTTCATTTATTTTAAATAATTTATTTCCTTCAATTTTCAATTCTTTACATTTGTTTTATATTATGATTTCCAAGATTTTAAATTATTTATCAGACATTTTAGTTATTTCCTTCAATTTTCAATTAATTATTTTATAATATTTTCTTCAATTCTCAATTACTTTCGTTCTTTTTCATAATTTCCAAAAAGTTTTTAGTTATTTCTGTTTAATTAAAGCTTGATCTCTTCAATTTTAAATTATGTATATTTTTTTTTATTTATTTTCTCTAATTTTTTATTCTTTTCTTCTGTTTTAATGAACTTCTGAAAGTTTTAAGTATTTTTCTGAAAATTTCTTTAACTTTCCTTTTTTAAAATATTTTATGTAAGTTTTTCAATAATTTTCTCAAATTTAAATTATTTTCTTTTCGTTTAAAACACTTCTATGGTTGTTTAATTTAATTTTTTAAATTTTTAATTGATATCATTCTTTTCATTCAATTAATTTGCAAAATTTGCAATTATTTTGTTTAATTTAAATTATTTTTTGCATTTCTTTTTAATTCTAAAATATTATAAATTGTGTCGTAAATAAATATTTATTTTATTTATATAAATTGATTTTTAAATTTTTATTTGAAATTATTATTTTTCTAGAATTAGTGAGGTTTTTGGAAAGTTTTTTAAAAAAAGGGTCTAATAGGTTTGACCAAGGGCCCCCTAAGCTTTGAGTAATTTCTTTAACTTTCTACTTTTATTTAATGAATTTCTAGTTATTTTAATCACTTTCTATTCATTTTGGAATTTTGAACTACTTTTTTTTCACTTTTTAGTTTTTTTAGTTATTTTCATTTTAAAGCTATTTTGTGCTTTAGTAATAAAATTAATTTTTATTTTTTAATAGTATTTATTACATTTCTTTTTTTTTCTTGGATTTTTAATTCTATTCTCATTTTTTAGTGAAAACATCCAGTTATTCTTGATTTTCTGGAAATTATTTTTTGTTATTTCCCTCATTTGACAACACGATTTTTATACTTTAACAGTTATTTTGTCTAATTTACTTCTTATTTTTCATCAAATAGTTTTTTTTTTAAATTCTAGCAATTCTTTCCCATTTTCTACAGTTCTTTAAAATTTTAATTATTTTCCACTTTTTAAACGTTTTCCGTTTGTTCAAAATTAGTTATTTAAACATTTTCTATTCATTTTTCATAAACTTTTTCTAACTTTCTTTAATGTCTAGTTATTCTGCCCCTTTCTAGTAAATTTCTAGTAACCTTTTTAGTTCCTTTTTCACGTGCTTCATACCTTTTTCACTTCCCAGTAATTTTTTTCAGTTTTCAGTTTCTTTTGTTTTTTTTTCATTTTTTTCTCACTTTCCTAAAATTTGTTTCAATCTCTAGATGCTTTTTTAAATTCTAATAATTATTTTACCTTTTCCAGTTCTTTTCTTTACATTTCAACTTCTATCAAGTTTTTTTTTTTTTTTTACCAAAAATAACATTATGCAAATAGTTATTTTAGAGTTTTTTTTTCGTGCATATCTTCTATAATTTACATCTCTTGCCTTCTCTATTTCAGGTTTTTGTTTCAAAATCAAAATTAAGAAGTATTTTTTCCTTAGAAAGGAACATACTAACAGAATAAAGTAAATTAATTAGTTTATTGATAAATAAACATTACGACTGCATTTTTACCATAACTTTTTAACAATTTATCAATTAAATTAAATTTTTGAAAATCTTCATTATATTTCATCAAAAAACCAATAATTTATATATTTTTTAAGATTTTACACTTCGCTATTGAATTCACAAATTATTCATTATGGTGGAGCGTATTGTTAACATTAGTTTGATGACAAATTAGAAGAACGATGTTTATGATTATCTTTGAAGACAAGAGACAACAAGACACGTCAAGCTGAACGATGAAAACTTGCTGTCACTAGTGGGAAAGTGCCAAAATTCTTTGAAGTGCTTTGTAAGTTGATACGTTGTAGCATTCTCATGCTAAGCACTGTGTTTATGTCATTGTCAGTCTTCCTTTTTTAATTGTCCTCGCATCTTGGACCATGCAAACTATAAATAAGCATTGGCACGTGCTTTTAATTAAAATATTACATATTTCATAATTAGACCAATATTGGTCAATATCTACATAAAATTGTTTATACTTTTGAATTCAAGGTTATAAGGTATCACGGATTTATCTTTTATAATCAACGAGACCGATTATTGCATCTTTTTTATTAAATTTTATAAAATTCTAAATACCGAGATTTCGCCCCCTCTGTTTCTTGACTTTAATTTTTATCATTTAAATTTTAATTCAATTTTAGTTTGAAGGGACTGTACACAAAAGTATGTTATTTTTTAGTACAGTCCCTTTCAAAAGTACGTTAATATTGAGTACAGTCCTTTCCGAAAACATACATGTCGATACTTTTGGAAGGGACTGTACTAAAAAATCCTGATTTAGTGTTGAGGCGACAGTGTTATCTTTTTATAATATAGACAATTCAATATTCAATATTTTGAAGGGACTGTACTCAAAAGTATCTTAATTTTGAGTACAGTCCCTTTCAAAAGAATGTTAATTTTTAGCACAGTCCCTTCCAAAAGTATTTCCCATCGGCAAATTTAATATTGACCGAGGGGGGGGGGGGGAGAAATAAAACAATAATAAATTAAAGAGTTTCATAATTAGCGTAATTATTGTAACTCGAAAGTTGACAATTTTATTTGATTTCGAGTACATTTTCGAAAATAATAACCAAATAATCAAGATAATATAAAATTTGTGATCAAATCATTACAAGTTAAAAAAAATCAAAAATTGCCGAACTTAATTAAAATTTGAGAAAAATAATTAAAAAATTATTAAAACATTGAAAATTTGAAGAACAAAATTCATATTTTTTAAAATAATTGAAAAATGTAAAAATAATTAAACTTAGAAAAATAATTATAACATTATAGAAATAATCGTAAATTCAAGAAAATAATAAAAATTTAAGAGAAATAATTACAATTTTCGGAATTAGTCAACAAATATTCACAATAATATAAAATTTGTAAAAATCACTGCAAATGAAAAAAAAAAATAATTAAAAATTGACAAACGTAGTTAAAAATTTGAGAAAAATAATTGAAGATTGATTGAAACATTGAAAAGTGGGGAGTATAACTTAGATTTAAGATAATAAATGAAAATTAAGGAAATAAATTGAAAAATAATTAATATATCTACTTAAAAGGTGGAGAAAATAATTGCAAAAAGATAAAAGAAAATAAAAATTGAAAACAATAATTGAAAAATAAGATAAATAATTGAAAATTTAGGAGTTTAACTGAGGAATGAATAGTGAGAATAATTAAAAATTGAAGAAATTGATTGCAAAATGATAAGAATCGTAATTAAAAATTGAAGAAAAACGATACAAATAATTGTTAATTGAAGAAAATAATGGAAATTTGAGAGAAATAATGGAAATTTTCGGAAATTATCAACAAATAATCAAAATAATATAAAAATTTGTGAAAATCTTTGCAAATTAATACAAAAATAATCAAAAATTGTAAAAAGTGTTTGGAATATGAGAAAAAGAATTGAAGAATGATTAAAGAATTGAAACGTGGATACAGTAACTTAGATTTGAGATAATAAATAAAAATTTAGGAAATTAATTGGAAAATAATTAATATATCTAGTTAAAAGGTGGAGAGCATAATTGCAAAAAGATAAAAGAAAATAAATTTGAAAAAAATAATTGATAAATAAGATAAATAATTGAAAATTTAGGTATTTAATTGAGGAATAAATAGTAAGATTAATAAAAAATTCAAAAAAATTGATTGCAAAATGATAACAAAACAAATAGAAATTAAAAAAAAATTATTAAACTGTGAGAAAAATAGTTTAAAGTCTAGAAAATTAATTGAAGAGTACAGAAACTAATACGAAATTCAAGATGATATTTGCAAAGTAATAAAACAAATTAAAAATTGAAGAAAATTATCAAAATTTGAGGAATATCTTTCAAAATCTAGGAAATATAGTTGAAAAGTAATGAAAATAATAAAAAATTCGAGACAATATTTGCAAAATAAAAAAAATAATTGAAAATTGAAGAAATTAATTACAAAATAATAAAATTAACAATTGAAAATTGAAGAAAATTATAAAACTTTGAGAAATATACTTTAAAATCTAAGAAATTAATTAAAGAGTAATGAAAATAATAAAAATTTCGAGACAATATTTGCAAAGTAATAAAAATAATTAGAAATTGAAGAAAATAATTTTATTTCTTGAGAAATAATTTTAAAAAGTGCAACATATAATTGTAAAAAAAGAAAATAATTTCAGAATGATAAAAATAATTGTATATTAAAAAAATAAGTGCAAGTTGTGATAAATTATAAAAAAAGTCCAAATTAATTAAAAAAAAAAAATTAAATATGATAAAAAGTAATGGAAAAATATAAAAGAAAATGAAAATTGAAAAAAATGTTTGAAAAATGAGATAAATAATTAAAAATTGAAAAAATTGATTCCAAAATGATAATAATAATATTTGAAATTAAAGAAAATTATTAAAATTTGAGAAAAATATTTTAAAATCTAGGAAATTAATTGAAGAATAATAAAAATTGAAAAAAATGTTCGAAAAATGAAATAAAAATTGAAAATTGAAAAAATTGATTCTAAAATGATAATAATAATATTTGAAATTAAAGAAAATTATTAAAATTTGAGAAAAATATTTTAAAATCTAGGAAATTAATTGAAGAATAATGAAAATAATATAAAATTGGAGAAAATATTTGTAATGTAATAAAAATAATTAAAAATTAAAAATAATAATTTTAGTTTGTGAAAAATAATTGAAAAAATTTTGAACATATATTTGTAATGTAAGGAAATGATACAGAAATGATAAAAGAATGCCAGAATGATAAAAATAATTTTATATTAAAGAAATAACTAAAATTTGAGATAAATAATAAAACAATTAGAAAATTAATAAAATTATAATTGAAAATTAGAAAAATTAATTAAAAATTAATTGAAATGTAAATTTAATAATAAAGTAATTGATAGAAATAATTGTATATTGAAGAAAATAATAAACATTTGTAAAAAATAATTTAAAAAATTACAGACTATATTTGTGATAAACAAGACTACAATTACAATTATTATGTATTATAATTCTTTAAACCTCAATTAATTTGAAATTTTATTGACTAAAATTTTATTAATACACTCTTTAAGAATAGTAAATTTAAAATTATTTAAAAATTTCTTCAATTTTTAAGAACTCTTTTTTTTATGATTTTAATTATATTTTCTGCAGTTCTCAACTATTTTTATCATTTTTCAACATTTTTCTTCAATTTTATTTTCATTATTTTTTATTTTTCCCCCTCATTTTTAAATTCAATTTCTTAAGTTACAATTCTTTTCTTTAACTTTTTCAAATAAAACTTTTTCAGTTTTAATTATTTTCTTCAATATGAAATTAGTGAAATTATTTATTAATTAATTTTTAACTTCTCTCGTCATTTTTAAATTAGTTTTACAAAATTGTGGGTTTTTTTTATTTTTTATCATTTTCTTCGAATTGTAAATGCATTTATTCACATTCTTATTAAGAAATTTATTTTTTGTCAGTAATTTTGCCATATGGAATTCCATAGGGCGAATTTTTTGCTCTATGTAATTTGCAGACGTACCATTTACAAGTCGCCGCCCATGTACTTTTCGATACTTTTGGAAGGGACTGTATCCAAAATTCCTGACTTAGTGGCGGCGGCGACAGGGTTATCTTTTTATAATATAGATTAGGATTAAAAACATAATAAAATAAATATTATTGTGGGTTTACTACAAACTCATACATTAAGGGAAAGTACACAATTTGGGCCCGTATCATTTTGACACAAATTTTGTCGTGCAACTTGTTATATTGTACTCCCGAAGATGAATGTTATATTTTACTCCTTCTGAAATCAAAGATTTTTAAGTTTTAATTATTCAATAATTGAACTTACTGGATTAAATAAGTCTTTTAATATTAATTTAATGTATTAAAATCAATTATTTAATCAATCAGGCTTAAAAATCTTTGATTTCAGAAGGAGTAAAATATAACATTCATCATTAGGAGTACAATATAACAAGTTGCCCAAAAAAATTTGTGTCAAAATGCTACGGACCCCACAATTTCATATCTTAAAATCTATCATATAAAAATATTAATAAAGCCTACAGAAAATACGAATATTAAATAAACTTTGTAAAATTGCACAGAAACTTTCAGCGATATTGCTAAGCTTGGGTTTGTATTCTGATTATTATTATTAAAATATTTTTGTAACAGTTGAAACCTGGCCATAAGCTGGTAAATATTGCTTGAACGTACAGCCCTTTTCAAAAGTATGTTAATTTTGTGTATAGCCCCTTTCAAAAGTATGTTAATTTTGTGTACATCCCCTTTCAAAAGTATGTTAATTTTGAGTATAGACCTTTCCAAAAGTATGCTAATTTGGAGTACAGTCCCTTCCAAAAACATACATTTCGATACTTTTGGAAGGGACTGTACTAAAAAATCCTGTTTTAGCGGCCGCAGCAGTGGTGATAACTTTTTATAATACAAAGAGATTTATAATTATAACGTTCAATGAAACTGTTTCATAAACACAAAACTAGCATATTAATGTGAATCAATAAAACAATATTAATTAACAAGTTCAACTAATTATAGTTAAATATTAAAATATTAATTACATTTATTGCGTGAAAACTGTATTAGGTTTAAGTAAGGTTTGCAGCCGAGAACAATGTTATTCATAAATAAATTATAGTGAGAACAGTCTAGTAATTGTTTTAATTCGAGCAAATAATTAATAATGCTGGGCATTGAACCATAACAGTTGAACAATAATTGATCATTTACTCGATTAGCAAATGCATGACGAACATTAATTGGTGTAATTGAAATTCCAAGGTCTTGCGGAGAATTACTAAATCCTCCCTTAAAAATTGAGTGGTAAACCGAGAAATGCATATTCGGGGCAACTATACGTAATATTTGTTGGCCAAAAACGTGAATAATATTTGTTTCATTATATTAAATAACACACGTTATATATTTGAAATTAAAAGACCGCAAATAAACTCAACAAATAAACTGAAATTGACTGAGAAATTTTGTGTTTGAGCATCACTTTATAGCTTTAATTTAATACAATTAAATTATAACGGCTTTATTAGCTACAGTAAAATTTGAAAGGTCAGTAAAAAAAAGTTTGTAAAATAATTCTTTCTCAGTTAGTTTGAATGCGCTTTATGTCATAAAAACAGATTTTTGATTTTGTCTTTTTATTTAACATTATTTATGCGATTTTTTTTATTTAGTGTTATTTGCAAATGTAAAAAACAATATAATTTGATAATTGTTGAGAGATTGGTCACTGCACTGTTACTTCTGCAGTGTCAGTAGTGTGTGAAATCAATAAGTAGATAAACCCATTATAGGTCAGACCGAAGAGACATATATTTACTTTCGAATTAAACTCTATAATTATGTATACAGAGACAATTAACATTTTTAAAAGTCAATTTAAAAACACAAAACTCGACAGTTTCAGAATTAATGAGATATTGAAATTTATTTCTGCGTTTTAAAATTAGGATTTACTTATAAAAATAAACGTTAAATGTTTTCCGTCTGAGTATAAAATTAAGTATAGAGCGAATGTAATTTTAATGTAAGTTAGCATAAAAATGTGCATAGTAAAAAAATTTATGTAGATTGTATTAATTACTCGCATACGACGCCTAAATTACATACCTACATGTATTGTGCCATAAATTTATATTAAAATTTTCACACCTTAATATCTGGTTTTATTTCGTAATAAATTTAATGTGCATTAACGTTAAATCACTTCATAGAACGTTAATACTTAAATCCAGGTACAAAATATAAAGTTTAATGTCGAATTTATACCCATAAAAATCTTTTTTTATTACTTTGCACAATTATAAAAATGTCGGTGACGATATTAATATTTCTTTTTATATCATAAAATTTGTATCTATTTAAATTCCTGAATTTAAATAATTAGCATAACAAAAATTGATCAATAACTGTTTAATATACTTTTTAATTAACAATTCAGTGAATAAAAATTTTATTATTTTACTTAACACAAAACGAGGTTAGAAATAAAGTAAAAGAGAAATATTGTCACAAAATTAAGTAACATTTCAGTTTTCCTCTTATTGACATGAAACTCGATACGAAAGTAATCAGCTTTGTATTGAATTTTGTGTCGAAGAGAATACAACTTGTAAAATTTAGTTTCTACATGATCACTCAGTGCTTTTATTTCCGGATTACTTATTTGTAATGCTTCACTTTCTTTCAATGTCAATAAAAGATTTGTTCAACTTTTACAAAGAAGTAACTCTATAAATCTAAATTAGTTAAAAATAACTATTTTGAAAGCAAAAACTCTGCTATTAATTGAAATAGTTATATTTCTACTAATTATTCAGCAAAAAAATAACTAATTGTTAGTTAAATTCATTTTTAGATTATGTCAAAATAACTAATATTTTAATAAAAGTTTCTTTGTTAGATTAATCAGTTAAATACTAACTATTTTTTAGTTATTTTTTTAATAAAAAATAGTCATATTTTTGTATTTCTTTTGTATTTTCAGAAATTTTTTTTTGTATCAGCATCAAAAACGATTGCGCCTACAACATTTTTAATATACAATTTACAATACATACAATTTTATAAAATTTAATTTTTATATAATAAGTAATATATTAAATGATTTAGAAAAAACATTTTTTAAGCTTTGAAATGGTAAGTACTAAACTTTTTGTGAAAAAAATTTTTTCTCATGTTGTATTTTGTATTTAAAAACTTCAATATTATAATTTTTTGATAGTTAGAAACTAGAGAATCTAAGCTTTCTTTTCATACAACTTTCAACAAAATTGAAGTCAACGTATTTCGAGATAATAGGATTTCAAGTTTTAAAATACAAAATACTATATGAAAAAATATGTTTTACAGACAGTTTAGTAGCATTTTAAAGCTAAAAAAATTCTTTTTAAATTTAAATTTAATTTAAATTAGATCTAATTTAACAATTAGATTAAAAATAATTTTAAGAATTTCTAATTTTTCAAATTGTATATAAACATAAAATCAATTAGCTTTATTTTTCTGTATTAATTTTAGAATCTTACTTGAAATCAATTTTAAGTTCTTAATTTCAAACTGCATGTATATTTCGAAAAATAAAATTTTTAATTAGACAAAATAATAATCTTATACGAATCGTCAAAATTATAAATATAGGTCATTTTGTTAATACAATTATTTTCTTACTTTTTAATAAAAAATATTTCAGCTAATACCACAATCAATAATTTCAATTTTATAAACCACTCCAGTATTGTTAAATTTTTTAAAAGGATCTTTTCCCAATTTAATAAAAAATTTTAAAGAAGAATCATTTATAAAAACCGTTTTTACATTATATGACTTCAATATTCTTTTAATTGTATAAAACAGATTTTCATGAAAAGGAATAGAAACTATATTATGAACCTCATTTTGAAAATCAGCATGATTTATGTTGGAACAATTTTTAATTTGAAACAATCTATTTTTTATGTGTTTATCTACAAACTCTGAAGGATAATTATTTAATAATGAATTCTCTTTAACAATGCTTAAATTTTTATAATGAAATTCTTTGTCAGATAACAATGAAGCTGAATCCACTAAATTAAATAATAAAATAATAATAAATATATAATAATATTTTATAATAATAAAATAATAATAAAATAATCCACTAAACATAATAAGTTATTTATTTAAATACTATAAAAGTTTTTAACGTCCGAGAGTAAAATATTAAAAAGAAGCAAGAATTGATCAAAGGGAGACAAAAATATACATAATAATAACCATGACTAAAAAATAGTCATATACATATACATATATACTTAGGTCAATAAATAAAAGCGATCATAATATGGAGGTAAACATTGTTTGGAGTCAGGGAAACTAAAACGAAATTAAGAATAAATAATTTGTGAAATTTTAAATACAAAAAAAAAGAAGAGAAAGAAATCGTATATTTGTATAATTAATTAAAAGAAAAATGATTAAAACACACAGTCTAAGAAAACATTGCATAATCCATTTTTCTGAACAGTATTCACACTAAAAACACTTTTGATATTAAAAGGTTTAAGTAACCTTTCAACATTCTCGGACAAAGTTTCATAATAAGGAAAAACTATATTCCTAACTTTTTTATGATCATCATTTTTGTTAACAGAGGGTGCATTTCTGTTATTAATTTCTATTATTCTTTTATTAATATACTTATTTATAAATTTTGTCAGATACTTATTTAATTTTCAAAAAGATTTTACTAAATTAATATTTTTTATATGAAATCTCTTATTAGAAATCATTACTACTGTGTCAATGAGATTGTTAATGATACCAATTTTATTTTGTAGAGGGTGGTTAGAGTGAAAATTCAAAAACCTGCAGGAAAAAGTGTCCATTCAATACCAATCTGTAATTAAAAAGTTATTATCAGTCCTGATTATTATTAAATTAAGAAAAATAATAGAATTATTATTCTCAATTTCATATGAGAATTGTCAAGCGATACAAAACAAGAAAACATTTAATTTAATAATCAATCTCGTTTGTCAAGATTTGATATTGATTTTGTATTCTAAGAATACACATTTTTTTTAGAAATGATAATTGTAAAATACTTAATAAGACCAAAGGTCAGAAAAACTTATTCAAGTTATTTCTAAATAAAGGTCTACAATATTTAACAAAAATTATTCTTAATATACATATACTAGACAATTATAAATGTTTATTTATTAATTTTTTTATAATTCTTCTAATGCAAAAATTAAATCGTTTTGTAATTTACAATGCTTTAATAAATTAACTTGTATTAATATTTTTACAATATTGAAAGAAGACACTGAAAGAATTATTCTGCAAATAAGTCAAGTTTTAGGCTAGATGCTTTTTTGGAGAAATGGTTTTTAGGCTATAAAGTTTCAGACCAAATGGTTTTTAGGGTGAATGGATTTACGATTAAATGATGTTTAGAATAAATGATTTTTAGGTTAAATGGTTTTTAGGTTAAATGGTTTTTAGGCTAAATAGTTTTTAGGCTAGATGAGTTTTGTGCTGATTGATTTTTAGGATAAAAGTTTTTGGGATATATGAGTCTTAGGTTAAATGGATTTTATTTTTATTTTGTTAAATGGGTTTTAGGTTAAACGAATTCAGAGTATTTAGACTAAATGGCATTTATGCTAAATAAGTTTTAGGGAATATTCATGCGTCTCTACAAAATATAAAATATACTTTCTTAACTTTAAACTTATCTCGTTTATGTAATAAATAAATAAGTGTACAAAATAACAGATTTAGAAATCCTAATTACTGCTTTTAAAAATTCACAGGTCAAAAGTTGAGAAAATTTAGTATCTAAAATTGAAACTCTTAGTATATTTTTTGCATTTTTAAGATGTTTAAACTTTTTATAGTTAAACCTGAATAAATTTTCATAATAGCTACAATAATAATGTTTTTTTATTTTTATTTTTATATAAAATTTATCAAAACCATACTTTAATTTAAAAACTGTCAATGATTGTGTACCCTTTTCTTTACCTCCTTAATATTTTAGCTCACAATTAGAGTATATTACTAAAATTTCAAAAAATTAACTTACAAAAAATTCTTAATCTGACCAAACTAAAGAAAATAATTTTAAATTCCTTAAATAAAATTACACAAAAGGTTATAAAAAATAAAATTTTTTAAATTTAAAAGCCTAAATAACAATTTACAAATTTTTACAAGAAACAAATAAATTAAGAAAAATATAAGAGATTTCAAGAAGATTCATAAAACGAAAGAAAAGTTTTTATATTCAAATAATATTTAAACTAAAACTTAGGGTTATTTAAATTTTTTAGACAACTGTGTTTCACTTGAATTCTCTTGATAAATAGATTAAAACTGTTGGAAATGATAGGTTTTTAAATGTCTCTTAATTCCCGATGTGTTGCAATTTTTCATTTTTATTATTTTCTCTTTATTTACATTCAGAAAACATTCTTTGCAATTTGCAAATATTTTTCCTTCATCTACCTTAAATTCATATATTGAATTTAAGCTTTCCTCTGTCTTTCCTTTTCCTAAAGGCATTCCTTTGTGTAGTTTTTCGTTGCTTTGAATTATTTTTATCCATCTTATCAATGATGTTTTAACCAAATCTAAAAGAATACAAAATTAACCAAGATTTGTCAAAATTGTCAAGATATAAACATTTGAATTTTCAAGAATCTTGGGTTAAACACTCTCTTGTTATTTCAAGCGATATGAAACAAGTTCAAGAAATTCTTGACTTCAAATGCATCACTAAAAACAAGGAAATGAACAATATAATTATTATCAATTTTATATTATCCGAAATAAAATTCAACATCATTTCATAAGATTTATCAAAATTCTTTAAATTCGTGATTTTATTTAAACTATTGTTTCCCTCTTTTTTAATAAAAAACATTTCAGTAATAGGTCTTTTTTGTGGTGAGGTTCAAAATGTAACAATTTGAAATCATCCCATTTTATAAAAAGTAAGGTGTCATCTCCAGAACTATTCACGTGTTTGGTCATGACATTATGGTATTTTCCATTCAAATCAAAATTTTCTATGTTCACTTTTCTACGAATATGAAAAGGACGTTCAGTTTGTCTTACATATGTTTTTTCACAATTACATTCATATTTATCAATACATCTACATTGACTCAGTCTCTCAAGAGGATTCTTCTCCAATTTAATCAAAACATCAAATTTAGAATTCACACTAAAAACAGTTTTGATATTAAGTTTGAGTAACCTTTTAAAGATTATTTTTTTAATGATTATGATAATCATTTTTTTTAACAGAGGGTGTATTTCTGTTATTAATTTCTATTATTATTTTATTAATATACTCATTTGTGAATTCTGTCGGATAAGTATTTTTTTTTTTTAAAAGATTTTACAAAATTATTATTTTTTATATGAAATCTCTTATCAGAAAGCATTACTGCTGTGTCAATAAAATTTTTAATAGTACCAATTCCATTTTACAAAAGGTGGTTAGAGTGAAAATTCAAAAACCTGCATGGAAAAGTGTTCTTTCAATACTAATCTATAATTAAAATTTTATTATCAGTCCTGATTATTTTTAAGTTAAGAAAATTAATAGAATTATTATCCTCAATTTTATATGTGATTTGTAATCTGTTATAAAAGGAATTAAAGGCGTCAAAATATTATAATCATTCTTTTTTGTATACTTACCAATTTTGTCAAAGTCGACGAATTGTCTCAAAGTCAAAAACCTGCCTGGGAAAGTGTTCTTTCAATACTAATCTATAATTAAAATTTTATTATCAGTCCTGATTATTTTTAAGTTAAGAAAATTAATAGATTTATTATCCTCAATTTTATATGTGAATTGTAATCTGTTATGAAAGGAATTGAAGGCATCAACATATTATAATCATTCTTATTTGTTTACTTACACATTTTTTAAAGTCGACAAATTGTCTCAAGGGCAATAACATGCCTAGGAAAGTGTCCTTTCAATACTAATCTATAATTAAAAATGTATTATCATTCCTAATTATTTTTAAGTTAAGAAAATTAATAGAATTATTATCCTCAATTTTATATGTGAATTGTAATCTGTTATGAAAGGAATTAAAGGCGTCAAAATATTATAATCATTCTTATTTGTATACTTACACATTTTTTCAAAGTCGACGAATTGTCTCAAGGATAAAAACCTGCCTGCGAAAGTGTCCTTTCAATATTAATCTATAATTAAAAATTTATTATCAGTCCTTATTATTTTTAAGTTAAAAAAATTAATAGAATTATTATCCTCAATTTTATATGTGAATTGTAATCTGTTATGAAAGGAATTGAAGGCGTCAACATATTATAATCATTCTTATTTGTATACTTACACATTTTTTAAAGTCGACATATTGTCTCAAGGTCAACTTCCTGGGAAAGTGTCCTTTCAATATCAATCTATAATTAAAAATGTATTATCATTTCTAATCATTTTTAAGTCAAGAAAATTAATAGAATTATTATCCTCAATTTTATATGTGAATTGTAATCTGTTATGAAAGGAATTAAAGGCGTCAAAATATTATAATCATTCTTTTTTGTATACTTACCAATTTTGTCAAAGTCGACGAATTGTCTCAAAGTCAAAAACCTGCCTGGGAAAGTGTTCTTTCAATACTAATCTATAATTAAAATTTTATTATCAGTCCTGATTATTTTTAAGTTAAGAAAATTAATAGAATTATTATCCTCAATTTTATATGTGAATTGTAATCTGTTATGAAAGGAATTGAAGGCATCAACATATTATAATCATTCTTATTTGTTTACTTACCAATTTTTTTAAAGTCGACAAATTGTCTCAAGGGCAATAACATGCCTGGGAAAGTGTCCTTTCAATACTAATCTATAGTTAAAAATGTATTATTATTCCTAATTATTTTTAAATTAAGAAAATTAATAGAATTATTATCCTCAATTTTATATGTGAATTGTAATCTGTTATGAAAGGAATTAAAGGCGTCAAAATATTATAATCATTCTTATTTGTATTCTTACACATTTTTTCAAAGTCGACGAATTGTCTCAAGGATAAAAACCTGCCTGCGAAAGTGTCCTTTCAATATCAATCTATAATTAAAAATTTATTATCAGTCCTTATTATTTTTAAGTTAAAAAAATTAATAGAATTATTACCCTCAATTTTATATGTGAATTTTAATCTGTTATGAAAGGAATTAAAGGCGTCAAAATATTATAATCATTCTTATTTGTTTATTACACATTTTTTAAAGTCGACGTATTATCTCAAGGGTGAAAACCTGTCTAGGAAAGTGTCCTTTCAATATCAATCTATAATTAAAAATGTATTATCATTCCTAATTATTTTTAAGTTAAGAAAATTAATAGAATTATTATCCTCAATTTTATATGTGAATTGTAATCTGTTATGAAAGGAATTAAAGGCGTCAAAATATTGTAATCATTCTTATTTGTATACTTACACATTTTTTCAAAGTCGACGAATTGTCTCAAGGATAAAAACCTGCCTGCGAAAGTGTCCTTTCAATATCAATCTATAATTAAAAATGTATTATCATTCCTAATTATTTTTAAGTTAAGAAAATTAATAGAATTATTATCCTCAATTTTATATGTGAATTGTAATCTGTTATGAAAGGAATTAAAGGCGTCAACATATTATAATTATTCTTATGTGTATACTTACACATTTTTTCAAAGTCGACGAATTGTCTCAAGGGCAAAAACCTGCCTGGGAAAGTGTCCTTTCAATACTAATCTATAATGAAAAATTTATTATCAGTCCTGATTATTTTTAAGTTAAGAAAATTAATAGTATTATTATCCTTAATTTTATATGTGAATTGTAATCTGTTATGAAAGGAATTGAAGGCGTCAACATATTATAATCATTCTTATTTGTATACTTACACATTTTTCTCAAAGTCGACGAATTGTCTCAGGGGCAAGGACTTTCTGTGCCGGTATTAGTAATCCTTTTGAAGAGAGGATGGAAGCAGGAACTCGTTGCCCAGGATATCTCGCATCTTGCACTTGGATTGCCGAAAGAGGTTAAGTAGTGCAGCCGATCGGGTGGTCGGCCAAAAGAAGGTAGACAGAAATAAAGGAAGACACATAGTGAAAGAAAGCCTGGCAGGAAGGACGGATGGATGGGAGGAAGGAAAGGAGAAGAAGGACAGGATAGGAACGGTCTTGCGAGCAGGCGAACAGGCCGCTGTCGGAGGCGGGCCGATCGGTCGTCCCGCACTATGCGGCAGATCGTGATCGCGCAAGCGCGCGGACCCCCTCCCCGCGGCGGCGTCCCCCGCCCCGCGTCAAGAGCGCAGTGTCGCGTCGAACTTCTCGCAGAGCGCGTCGCACGTTCGAGTACCGGCCGCCGCCCGTCATCAGTAGTCGCCGACCTTCCTTAGTTTTTAGTAGTCAGTAGTCGGCTCGTTGTCAGCGTCGTCGTTATCTTGGTCTTCGTCAACGTCATCCTGTCAATCGTCACTGACGTCGATAACTGAGTAGTCGTCGTGAGTCTTGTCTCAACCCAGGTTTGGGCACTCGGTCGTGCTTCGAAACCCGTGTGCTAGACTCGCACCGCGAGTTTCCGAGCCGTCGCACCCCGGCTCGGCCCGGCGAACAGAAACAGCGGCTAACAACGAGAGGCGCAAGGAGCGAGAGTCGACGTGCTAGAAGCGCGAATTCTCTAGGCTAAAACAAAGTGCTGTCTTTTTTGTGTCACTGCGACACCCAGAAGCGACCTTCACCCGGCCAAAACAAAAGAGTGTCCAAATCGACATGGAGCCCCAATCACAAGAAATCGTGGCCAGCGGGTCACCAGCCGAGGTGCCCAATGACCCAGGGTACGACACGGATAATCTCTGGAATATCGCTAAGTTATCCTTCACATTCCATCGAAACCACCATTGCCAACAACCTGCATCTCCCGTTAAACAGTGTGTCACTCAAGATATTGTGCTGCATTGTGTTTATGTTCCTGTTCTATTTATTCAGTTGTTGTTGTTATTGTTATTATCTTTGAGTTACCGGTGCTTATTACACGGATACGGCCTTTGTTTCGGTGATGATTGTTGCCAGTTTTCGACACAGTGATGATAATAATTAACCGGTGCTACCAGCACCATGGGATTAAAAGTTAACCTCGATCTCTCGAGGCGATCACGGGTGCGTCTGCCACCTACGATTATGTCCACATATTACATCATCTTATTCTCTCAATGAGTACAAGTGAAAAAGAGTGTTTTTTAAAATCTCCGAGTCAGGAAGTAGGGTAACAGGAGATGGAATGAGATCCAAACGGGTTCGTCGTCACGTGGTCGATAACTCCGCGTCAGTTACGAACCACGTGGGAGAAGGACCTGACCTCTCCCTACGCTCTAGAAAAATCCCTCCTCTCGGATCAATCGCATTTCTTCCCTTTGTGAATGAAAGCGGAAATGCTTAATTAATGCTCATTACTCTTTATCCAATTATGCTCGGATTACCAAAAAGTAGCCGCATTGATAGACAAATTTCAGTTATTTTATCCAAAAAATTTAAAAGCTTTTTTTACAAAAATTGCTCGAGATACTGAAAAATTGTTGAATATGGATGATATGAATTATGCTTACTTTTTCAGAATATAAACCTTTTATGAAATGCTGAACTGAAATAGTAAATTTACCTCCATGGACTCTCATTAACTTGAATGAAAACGTTAATTAACAACCTTCCAGTATATTACACCTATGAATCAAAACATTTAGTAATCAAATTAATACCGAATTTAACCAATTCGATTTAATTCACAAGAAAATATTCTAAATTAGTGAAATTTTCTATTTTTAAACTATGAGTGATTTAAGCCAAACAAATCACTTTATTAAATTTTATTTCTAAAAATAATTTTTTCACTTTCTGTTTCAATTGTAGTTTTAACAAACTTACATTCCTATTCGGGATATTGTGTATCAAATTACAACATTTTTTATGTACCTAAATTGTCAAAATTCATTTTAATAAACCTTGAAAAAAATTTGACGTATTTCCTAACCTCAAAACTTGTCAATTTTTCAGTTTACTAATGAAACACTTATTCATTCATACGGACTATCAAAATCGTTATCAAATGAAGTCAGCAAATTATAGATATCAAAACAAAAGTGCAGTATCAATTGTAAAATTATCTTCTACAGCTGTAATTAGATAATTGCTTGAGATTGTGTCTCGATGCTGAGTGTAAACAGAACATAATTACTAAACGTTTTTGATAAGATCTCGGCATTTGTTGTTCCAAGCTGGTATTAAAAATTAAACTTCAAATTTGCAAGTCTTTCAGAATTTTGAGTCTACTGCAGATTTACACAAATAGTCATTCTGAGTATGATAACAATGCAGAGTAATAAAGTTTCTTACCTTATCAGTTACGCAGTCACGAATGTAGTTCATAACCGTCTTTGACTTTAAATACTCCTAAGAACTGCTTTTCTCTAAAATCGTTATTACTAAATTATTTTTTGTCGCGATTTTATCCTAACCTCAAAAAAGAGAATTTTAACTGTTAAACGTTCTTATTATAATCTTTGTATCCAGGTGTTTTTTGGGGGTTGCTGATTACGAATCTAAGGTTAAATTTCAAAATTAAAATTATTATACTTCGTTTCCAGTCTATTTCAAAAATTTAAAAGACTCTGGTTTACTAAAATCCGGCTTCAGGTTCACCTCAAAAAGACCAGAAACAATTTTTAAAAAGTTTGTCACTCAAAACCCGTCATGTTTTTTTTTTTAAGGTTAGGAAAAAGTCATGAACCATAAACCAAATTTAGATTCTTGTTCAGCGAGTTAAAAAAAAAGTTTTTGTGTTCCATTGTAATTAGAATTAATCCGAAATTACTGAAAATTGACAAGACAAACAGGAAATTGAAAGAACGTATTCTTGCGGGAGGTTAGCGTTTCGGCGTCAGTCGGAAAATCAATGTTGCCTCACGTGACTCGGTTTATAGAGGAATGTTATCGCAAAGGTATCTTTGAAAGTTAATCGTATGTGTTTATAAAAACGAGAACTGGCTTAACGATTAAATCGAATGACATCTTTTACAAGCATTCCGAGCGAGTTCACTCGGATTATCTTTTCCGTCTCGAAAAATGACACCGAGTATTGAATAACAGTATATAACTATAAGCATGTTTCATTAAAGTAATTGAATATTTCCGAGCATCAAAAACAATGTTTATCTTTGCCTATATACTGATGATTGAAAAGTTAAAGTCATTCGATTGGTAAACGCAATATCAAGGCTGAAGGGCTTGAAAAGCGCGATATCAATATCCGCTGGCGAAAGCGCAAATTCAGTTGAATGAGAAAAAGCGAAATAGCTTCGAAACCAAGTCACCGAAGTTTTAAAGTGGTTCGTTATCGATAATCTCGAGTGGCAGAGACGCACTGAGTGCTCGTTGGAACTCGAGCGATCGAGGATTAGTCAGATTGCTTGACAATCGATTTTAAGTGAATCCTGGCAACAAGAGAGAGAGAGAGAGAGAGGAGAGAAATTTTATTGGGCAAAAGAAAGGGAGAAGCCAACACATCCATGGAATTAAAATGAAATTAAAAATCTATGTTTCGTCACGTGAGTTTTGAGTAATTCGTTTGAGTTTCGGTGTTGTTGTTCTGTTTTCATCATTACACGTGCGGGAGCAATTGACGATTTTTATTTGTTCGGGAGTTGAGTTGTTGGTTGATGTGTGGTGACACCTGTCGTCGAGAAACGGAGACTGTCCAGGTGGTTTGTGTAACCGGAAGTTACCCTCTGCCGGCAGTTCTCCAATTCTCCACTTCCTTCAATTGTTCCGCTTCTTCCATCATCTCATCGACGACAGGCGATGATTATGCTGATGGATTCATCTTTCTTTTCTAGGAAAATGTTCATCGGTGGACTGTCTTGGCAGACTAGTCCAGGTGAGATCATTTTATTATTATCAAACTGTGTTTACACGCTTCAATTTGTTAATAACTGATTTGAGCATTATTTAGGTACTATAACGCAAACTCAATAAAAATCGAATAGGTACAAAAACAGTTTCTGAAATATCTCTGTTTTAAAAGCGATAACCTTTATCCACCTAAAGGAACGGATTATTTGAATTTATGTGAAAGATTCGAGTTTTAAATCGTTTGAGAAAAGACGTCTAATTGCTTCCTTTGTACTAATTTACAAAATTTGTAATGATTTTATCAATGTAACAGCGATTATGGATGCATATTGATGCATTGGAATTTAGACTTTCTCGTTATTTTTCCAGAAGGCATTTTATTATAAATAAAATTAAGTTATTTTATGTTATTTTATAACACTCTGAACTCTGTTAATCAGATGTTTTCAACCCGTACAACAATCTTTTTTTTTAAACCGTATTAATTCGAAAATTGTGTGGAGACTTTTATTTTGTTAGGCCGACGTATTACCTAAGTAACTAAAGTATGAATGGGCGTTCGTATTTTTATCTTAATTTATTATTCAAAATTTTATATGTTTATTTTCTTACTGACAAAAATTTTGTACTTTCATCAATATATTATCGTATGTCCTTTTTATGTCCCTTAAAGCTGTTGGGAATGTTTGTAAATAAATAAATATATAAGAAAAAGCTGCTTTGTAGTGTTTTAATTCTAACCATATTATTATCAATCGTGAAGAAAAGTTGATTTGACACAAAGAGCATATTATAGAACTGGATGCTTTCCGCTAAAACTTGCTTAATTTGGGAGTAATAGTGCTCTGTCGGAACTCAATTCAATGACAAATTACTCATAAAATAACGACAGTGTGTTCTGCATTAAAGTTTGTAATGGACTTGAAATTGATGTTAGAGTCTGCATTAACTGTCATACGCGTTTAAACTTTGGGGTGATTATGATTATCGCGAAATTCGACAGGAAGAGCTTTTACGTAATTTTCCAGTTAGAGGACAATAACAACCTGCTGTCCTTTAGCCTGCGGAGTCTAATCGGATTGACGGTTCGGCATGTTCAAATAATCCTAATCCAACTCTGGTTCACGTGTTTGTCTATAGTTACGTGTAGAGAATTAAAGTATTAGGACCTGCTTTTCTCAAAAAAATTTACAAGTGGAAAAATTATCGATAATTTTTTTGTAGTGACTATTGATACCCTCTAAATCTGAATGAGTCAAAAACTACCATTTAGGGATTAAAATCGTGAACGAGTTTTCTCTTTTTCAATTAGTAAAAAATAACTAATTAATTTTCAAAAACTACTAATTCAGCAGTTAAATTTCACTAAATAAATAGTAAAAAAAACTAGTGTAGTTAGTAAAGAGAATTCTACTAATTCTTTTAGTAGTTTAACATAACCTAAAATTACTTTGACTAATTAAATTAATAGTTTTTCACTAAAGTATTAGTAAAAAAATACTATTTGAAATGGTAAACGAGTTTTTACCGTTAAAATAGTAGTTTTAACCATTTCAGATTTAAAGAGTACACTGAAAGACTTTAGTAAAAAATTTTTACTACAAGGTTTGTAATCTGGGATAATCATGTAAAACAAAAATTTTTTCCAGCAAATATAGTAAATTTTCAATGCATGAAAGGAAAAATTTTCGAACCAAAATGTAAAAATTTCTATCCTGAATTTAAATTTTTCTAAAAAAAATATAAATATTCCTATCCAGGTTTGAAATTTTACTATCACGCTGGGAAAAATTTTCTTTTTGCATGATTATAGCAGAATAATAGTTTTTAGAGTAAAAATTAATGGATAAACTATAATAATTAATATCTAAAGTCATTGAGTGTAGTGATTACTAAAAAACATAGAAAATATTTTGATAATCATTATACCAAAATTAACCTTAACATATGGAAATCGACATTTTTCATATTTCCATATTTTCCTAATTAAAAATTTCAGGACTGCTAAACATTATGATTTTAAAAAAAAAACCTAAAATTGATTTTTTTGTAAATAATTATGTAAAATAATGTCAAATGTTCAAGTTTCAAATGTTTACTTGTATAAGTAGTTTATTTTTTAAACTGAGAACATTTAATAAGAAATAATGGAGATTAAAACCTTATTTGATCAAAATTTTAATTTAATAAAATTTTTTAATAACAAATTATATCGAATAAATGAGAAAATTTCAAAAAAATATCTACAAATTCATATGATACCAAAATTAAGAAAATTAGATAATAGCAACAAAAAAGTAATAAATTGTAAAAAAAAACGTAAAAACGTAAAAAAGATAAGAAGACAGTTTATTAAAAAAGAGGATACATTTCTTTAAATAAAGAAACTGATGGACAGTTTTAAAGAAATTCATAAATATTGAGAAAAAGCAACAGAAGAATAAAGCAGCGACATACAAATATATAAAAAAGTAAAAACTCTTTTCAAAAAGTTGAACTACTTACGGACATTTTTTTAAAATTAAAAAAATTAATAAGATAATAATTAAAAAAAACCTTGAAATATATTACTAAAGAAAAAAAATTTTTTAAATTAGGAAAATCAGAGAATTATTTTACAAATTGAAAAAAAAAGATTGAATACTATTTTAGAAAATTTAAAAAGGAAGGACTAAAAAAAATTGTGAAACAACAAAAAAATTAAATAAATAGCAAGAAAATGCAGAAATGTTCTTTTTCGTAATCTAACAAACTGTAAAACAAATAAAAAAGTACAAAGAATAAAAAAAATTGATAATAATCTACTAAAAAATTAAAATTATTAAAAATAAAATAAAAAAATGTATATAAAGATAAATAAAAAGTGCAGAAAAGAAATTTAAATATCCTTTAAAAATAAAGAATTTTAGAAAAATTCAACCAAAAATATTTTTATTACATTACACTTAAAACAAGTCCAACAATAAAATTAGAAAAATAAAGAAAATCTAACAATTCTATAAAAGGAATTTTGCAACAAAAAAAAAATTAATTCAATTATAATTTATTACTGGACTGTATTTAAAATTTTAGAAGATTATAACGATCACTCCTAATCAGGTCACAAAAAAAAAATTTGCAATAGTAAGTTTGCAAAAAACAGACAAGATGAGAAAACAAATTGAATAAATTTATAAAAAAATGAGCTTATTTATTTTGAAAAATAAGTAAATAATTAAGAAAATTTACGATATAAAAAGTTTAGCTAAAAAAAAATGTGTAAAATTATATTAAGTAAATAATTTGCATAAAAAGGAGAAAATTGAAGAAAATTCTAAAACAAAAAGACATATAAAAAATATATCAGAAGCAAAAGAATAGAAAACCTTAAAATTTTGTAAAATTAAGAAATTATAAGATAAAAATTAAACTGTTTCGAAAAAGTGAAAGTTCTTATAAATCTTGTAAAAATAAAAAAATATATTATTGTATGAATATGCAAAATAATAGTTATTAATTATTATTTATTATACATTGATTAATATGGATTTTAATTTAAATTAATTGAAATTTAAAAGTTTAAATATATTGAAATATTAGTTAATTGGCGCGGTTAAAATTCCGCACATTTAAATTCGACAATGATAAATTCTGCATAGTTTAATTCTACACATTTAAACTCTACGACGATAAATTCTATACACGTCAAATTGTACCCTGTTAAAATCTACACTTAATATATATTATAAAGTGTAATATTATATTAATTATAACAATATTTATATTTTTGATATTATCTTTGTTAAACTTTGCACACTAATTTACATTAATATATATATTTAATACACAACTAATATTAATATTCTATATTGTTAATATAAATTAATTGTTAATTCTATATTATTATAAAATATTAAGAATATTATTTTTATAATAAATATATTATAATTTTATATATTATATATTATTAATACAAATTAACTACTAATTCTATATTATTATTAAATATAATTAATATAAATATTATTTTGATAATAAATATATAATAATATATTAGTACCTATATATTAAATATATTAATTATTATTAAAAAATATTATTATATATTAATATATCATTACAATTTTAGATATTAGGAATATATAAAATTAATAATAATATTATATATTCTTAATATAAATTAATTATTAATTCTATATTATTATTAAATATAATAAATATGACTATTTTTTACAACAAATATAAATTAGTGCATTGTTAAATTTTTCAAAGTGAAATTATTGGTTTATAATATTATATATATATATTTATATATTAATATTATATATTATGTATTATAATATATTATTAATTATAATATTAATTTTATATATTATTATTAAATTTTCATTATATATAATTATTACTTTATTTATTTTAATAAGATATAGTAATATATTTATAATTATTATTTTATAATATATTATTAACACAGAAAATTGTTTTGGATTAAATTAATCTGCAACGCTCTTTTTTTATACCAAATGGAATTTAAATAATCTGAAATTGGCTTAAAACAATTGCACTGCAGATTATTTTAATACATAAAAGTTTTCAGTGAATCTTTTTGTACATAAATTAACAAATAACTGGTTTTCACGCACCTCTTAATCACACCGACCTTTTCTTTTAGCTGCATTTAATTTGTTTTTGGGAAATTGAAGTTTCGGAATATCGACAATAAATTTTGCTAATCGATATGCTACCAAAAATGACAGTCATACAAAAAATCCGAAGTCAGAATTGCTAGATTGGCTAGATTTTTTAAGCTAAACTCAAAACAATCTATTTTTCGTATTTTTGAGCAGTTTTTTTAAAATTATCTCACCAATTTTAACAAAATTGGTTATTCTGGCTTTGGATTTGGATTCAACGAAGAAAAATACGTAAAAAACACTAGCGTAGTGTCAAGGACAAAAAAATTTCTTTTTATTTTAATTGGTGTTTCTTTCGATGTTTTTTTAGATGATTTTACAAATTTTAATTAATCTGATAACTCTAACATTAGATTTATATTCGTCAGAGAAAAATAGGGTAGGTGGGGGCAAGACGGGGTATAGAAATTAAGGGAAAGATAAGATACTAAAAATCAATAATTTTTTTATTTAATGAAAAAAAAATGTTTTTAGTGATTTTAAACACTATGTAAAACGTTTTGTTATGTAAATAATACATTTCAAATACAGGAGTAGATAGCCACTTGTTTCTTTCTGTGTTATAAAAGTTACTATCAAAAATAGGTTGATTTTTGTACTATCTGATCTTGCCCCAGGTGATACACCATTTTAACCCCACGTTTAGTAAAAGGACCAAAATTGATGGATCACTTACAAAAATGTGATTAAAAACATGACCGTCTTAAAATGTTGGTAATTCTGTCAAATATTAGCAAAATAATTTTTTTTATAGATTATTGGAAAGCTTATAAAATTTGCCGTTAAATGACCCTATTTTAAAGCTTTTTTGTCTAATAGAAACAGAACTTCATTGTGATAAAGGCAGGTGAATTTTTCGTTTTTTTGTGAATTTTCATTGTTCAAGTTTGGTGGGCTGCAATTTTTAGAAAAGCAATTGGAAAAATTTTAAATTAAGCTAAATTAAATATTAAACTATTAGCTTTAAAATAAGCCTAGGAAAATTAAAATATATTCACTGGTTCAAAAGTAATAAGGAAATGTATGATACGAAAGAACGCAACGATTTTTTTTTATTGCTTTATGTTGTTTATACACATTTACTTATAACTTTTGAACCAGTCAAGATATTTTAATTTTCTTTGGCTTATTTTAATGCTAATAGTTTAACTTTTAATTTATCTTAATTTGAAATTTTCCCAATTACTTTTTTAGAATATACAGCCCACCAAACTTGAACAATGAAAGTTTACAAAAAACAAAAAATTCACCTGTCTTTATCACAATGAAACTCCGTTTCTATGAATCGAAAAAGCTTTAAAATAGGACCATTTAACGGCAAATTTTATAAGCTTTCTAATGGTGTGTGAAAAATTTTAATTTGCTAATATCTAACAGAATTATCAACATTTTAAGACGGGTATTTTTTTTAATCTCATTTTTGTAAGTGGTCCCACAATTTTGACCGGTAGTGTATATTATATTGATTACATTATTGAATAATTAGAAGTAAATATAAACATTCTCAACTATATTGTTTGATGTCCGAGACGTGCTCCACATAAATATCTCTCGACCACTTTATAGTGTTAGAGACCATTAGCTTTCTCATAAGAATGAAAAAAATCGTAAGAATGGACTAGTGTATATTATCATAGCCAAAGAAATTTTTTTCTGTGCCTGTGTTATCAATAATTTTTTCATCTGGGGTGTTAATATTCCCGAAATTGGATGAAAGGTTGTGTCAAACGGGAAAAATTCTCTACAAACAGGATAAGCTGAAAAATGTACTTATCATGTGTAGCACCATTGAGTTTCTCGCCACGTGGAGGTTCTCGGGACGTTTGAGAGTTGAGGGCACAGAAGGAAACATGAGAATCCTCGATTATTCATGGCGGGTTGAGAAAAACGTGAAAGTGAATAGAATGCCAGTGCTATTGATTTTCATGTGCGAATATCGTTGCCTCGAATCGAAAAGAAACGATTCCGAGTTATGTGCCTCTTTTGGTTCATTGGGCACGTTGCTACGTGAACTTACGCCTGCGCGAGAGAACGTCTTGATCCTTGCCCTCTCCTACAAAAAGTGGATTCTTCAAAGCCAACGAAAGTGGTAGTTCAAGTTTACGTGTGTGTAATTGTGCAACCAAGTCTGTATTCATCCTAACTGTGTTGATAGAGCGTGTACGAGATATCTTCCGCGGAATCTATATGCACATGCCTCAGGGTGTTTCTTCACTTATGAACCAAAGGCTACATGTATTTTTACATGCAGATCAGAATTCCAGTCATTGTCCAATTGAATGTGTTTATATACTCATGTATCTGCAAACACACACACACACACACACACACACATGGACCAGCTATTTTGTCAGAATTGAGCGGAGAATTCGTTCCGATTAATCCCAAGTCTAGGAGCTTTCTAAAGTTAGAGGAAGAGAGATTACTCATTGGTTTACTCTGATTAGAAACGACATTTGGCAGTGCTATTAACATTCGTCCTAATGGAATATATCACTTGCCTGACACTAATGACTTTGCAAATTGATAAATGTCTTTGATGTAAATACAAGTTGTAATCTACCAATAGAGAGACGCGGTTGCAAGGTTCATTCAATTTTCTAATTGAACATGACGTCGATAAGATCAACGATTAACGTACAGGACAAAAAAATTATTAAGCCCACTCATTGAGTGTGGGTGGGTTTCATTATCTCTGCTTTAGTTACTGTAATTAAAGATGATGATCAAGTTTGCAACTTTGCAGCAACGAAAAAAATTGAAAATGAAGAATAATATAGAGAACAATTTTTATTACATACAATAATGGGCATTGTACCCTCAAAGCTTAAGAAACAGTTTCATCCCCAACACACATTCGGAAAAAGTTGTTTAAAAAACGACAAAAAAAAAATTATCGAAATTCACCTGATGCAGTTAACAATTTTTTTTTGTTACATGAAGTGACGTACAGTGAGCCTCCGAAACTATAAAAATAGTTTCATCCCCGAAACACGTCCGGAACCCATTGTATAAAATGAGAAACGACCCCCCAAAAAATAAAAAATGTTATCAAAATGCACCTAACACATTAAACAATTTTTTAATTGTGTCAAGTGACGTGCATTATAACCCTGAAACTATAAAAAAAGTTTTAACCCCGAAGAACATCCATAATCTATTGTTTAAAAGTGAAAACGACCAAAAAAAAAAAAAAAAATTTATCAAAATGCACCTAATACAGTGAAAAATTATTTTTCTTTCCATAAAATTAAAGGCATTGTGACCCTAACCTTTAGTAACAAAAGAACAAAAGTTTAATCAATAAAATCTATCTATCTATCTATCCTGAAACTATAAAAATAGTTTTATATCCGAAACACATCCGGAACCCATTGTTTAAAAGGAAAAACGACCCCCTAAAAATAAAAGAAAAATTATTAAATTGCACTTCATTCAGTGAACAATTTTTATGTAGCATCTAATGGCATGCATTGAGCCCCAAAACTTTAAGAAAAGTTTTTGCCCTCAGAACCCATTCGTGACCCATTGTTTAAAAGAAAAAACGACCCCCCAAAGATAAAACTAGGTTAAAATTATTTTTCTTTCATGGACATTTCGCTTTCAAGTAGGCAAAATAATTTAAATACTTTTAGAGAAAGCAATAAATGAACATTATAAAAGTCATAAATTAATAAAAAACAAAAATTTTAATGCAAAACATATAAATAAAAAAATTTATCTTACGAATTTTGTTCAATTATAAACTTTATGGAGGCCAATCGATTCGTTTCGAGAAAAAAAAATGATTTTTGTATTCATTAAGTTGTATTTTTAGAATACATACAATTTTGGAGAATACCAATTTTTTTTTTTTAATAAAAAATATGCTGATAATAATTTAATATGGTATTTTTAGAAATCTCTGTGTCCAAATTTAGATATTCATGAGCTTAATTTCACTTAACTTAGATTAACATACTCATCTGGACATTTACTTAAAATACAAATTTACGCTTTTAAGATTATTCAGACTATTTTTGGAAAATGGAAAATCTTACCGATCACAAAGCTTCCTCTATGAAGAAGCAAAAATTAATCAAAATGCACCTTTTTCAGTGAACAACTTTTTTCTTGAATAAAGTGACGTGCATTGGGCCCCGAAACTATAAAAATAGTTTTATCCCCCAAAACACATCCGGAACCCATTGTTTAAAGAAAGACGACCCCCTAAAAATAAAAATAAAATTATCAAAATGCACTTAATTCAGTGAACAATTTTTTTATTGCATTAAGTGGCAGGCATTGTGTCCCCAAAACTATAAAAGTAGTTTTATCCCCTAAACACATCCGGAACCCATTGTTTAAAAAAAAACGAACCCCGAAAAATAAAAAAATAAAAATATCCAAATACAGCTAATTCATTGAACAATTTTTTATCGCATGAAATGGCGTAAATTTTTCCCCTGAAACAATAATGATAATTTTATCTCCGAAACATATCCGGAACCCATTGTATAAAAGAAAAAAAGTCCCCCCATAAATATAAAAGTTTATCAAAATTCACCTAATTTAGTGAACAATTTTTTTGTTGCATGAAGTGACGTGCATTGTGCCCCCGCAACTACAGAAAATGATTCATGACCAAAACACATCTGGAAACTATTTTTTAAAAGGAAAAACGACCCCCCAAAAATTAAAAAAAAAAAAAATTATCAAAATCCACTTTATTCAGTGAACACATTTTTTATTGCATTAAGTGGCAGTCATTGTGCTCCTCAAACTAGAAAAATAGTTTTATCTCTAAAACACATCCGGAACCCATTGTTAAAAAGAAGAAACGACCCCCCAAAAATAAAAAAATTTATCAAAATGCACCTTATTCAGTAAACAATTTTGTTGTTGTACAGTGACTGATCATTTATGCAATAAAAAAATTCTCCACTAATAAATTACGTGTATTTTGATAAATTTCTTGTTTTTGGGGGGTCGCTTTTGCTTTTAAACAATGAGTTCCGGATGAGTTTTAAATGTAAAACTTTTTTTAAAGTTTCGGGGGCACAATGCACGCTACTTGATGCAATAAAAAATTGTTCACTGAATTAGCTGTATTTGGATAATTTTTTTTTATTTTTGGGGGTTCGTTTTTTCTTTTAAACAATGGGTTCCGGATGTGTTTCGGGGAAAAAATGTTTCTTTAAGTTTTGGGGCACAATGCATGCCATTAGATGCTATATAAAAATTGTTCACTGAATGAAGTGCATTTTGATAATTTTTCTTTTATTTTTAGGGGGCCGTTTTTCGTGTCAAACAATGGGTTTTAGAAGTGTTTCGGGGACCAAACATTTACTAAAGTTTGGGGTCACAATGCCTTTAATTTTATGTAAAGAAAAATAATTGTTCACTGTATTAGGTGCATTTTGATAAAATTTTTTATTTGTGGGGGGGTCTTTTTTATTTTTAAACAATGAGTTTTGGATGTGATTTGGGGATGAAAAATTTACTTAAGGTTGAGGGCACAATGCCTTCAATTTTATGTAAGAAAATAATTATTCACTGACTTGTGTGCATTTGGATAACATTTTATTATTTTTGGGGGGTCATTTTTACTTTTAAACAATAGATTATGCATGTCTTTCGGGGATAATTTTTTTATATATTCGGGGACACAATGGACGTCACTTGATAAAATACAAAAATTGTTTACTGAATTAGATGCATTTTGTAAAATTTTTTTATTTTTGGGGGGCTCGTATCTTCTTTTAAACAATGGATTCCGGATGTATTTTGGGGATAATAATTATTATAAAGTTTCGGAAGCATAATGCACGCCAGTTGATGCAGTAAGAAGATTGTTCAATAAATTAGGTACATTTTAATAATTTTTTTTATTTTTGTGGTGTCGTTTTTACTTTTAAACTACAGGTTATGGATGTCTTTTGGGAACAAAACTTTTTTTATAATGTCGGGAGCACAATGCACGTCACTAGATACCATAAAAAAATTGTTTTCCGAATTAGGTGCATTTTTGATAATTTTTATTATTTTTTTTGCGGGGGAGGGTATTTTCTTTTAAACAATGGGTTTCGGATGTGCTTTGGGAATAAAACGTTTCTTAAAGTTTTGGGATCACTATGCATGTCGTTTGATGTAATAAAAAACTTGTTCAGTGAATGAAGTGCATTTTGATAATTTTTTTTATTTTTGGGAGGGCTATCTTCTTTTAAACAATGGGTTCCGGATATGCTTTGGGAATGAAACTATTCTTCAAGTTTTGGGGGCATAATGCACGCCTTTTCATGCAATAAAAAAAATTGTTCAACAAATTAGGTACAGTTTAATAAATTTTTTTATTTTTAGGGGGTCAATTTTAATTTTAAACAATAGATTATGGATGTCTTTCGGGGATAAAACTTTTTTATAGTTTTGAGGGCACAATGCAGGTCACTAGATATTAAAAAAAATTGTTTTCCGAAATAGGTGCATTTTTGATAATTTTTTTTATTTTTTAGGGGGGGGAGGGTATTTTCTTCTTAACAATGGCTTCCGGATGTGCTTTCAGAATAAAAATTTTCTTAAAGTTTCGGGGGAATAATGTACGCCATTTGATGCAATAAAAAAAATTGTTCAACGAATTAGATGCATTTAAATAATTTTTTTTATTTTTGGGGGGTTGTTTCTCCTTTTAAAAAATGGGTTCCAGATATGTTTTGTGGATGAAATTTTTTTCCAAGCTTTGAAGGCATAATGCACGCCATTTTATGTGCTATAAGAATTTAACTTTTCTTTAGTAGTTGCGGGTGCGTCACTTCATTTGTCACAATATAAAAATTATCCATTGAACCAGGTGCATTTTGATATATTTTCTTAATTTTCAGGTTGTTTTTTTCCTTTTAGACAATGATATTCGTATTTGTTTTGACGATAAAATTTTTTTTTTTAACTTTTGGGGACAGAAAGCTCACCATTTTATGTAAAAAAAAATTGTTCTCTCTAATATTTTTCACATTTTCGAACCTGTTTTTTACATCAAGATTGCAAACTTCATCATCATAATTAAAGTGTCATCTTTTGTAATTTGACGTGTATCACATGTTTCAAAAAATTTTGTATCAAATAGATACGGACCCAATTTGACGAATGTTTTGCAATTTTACCACACATATTTTTCAATCTTGTGTGATGAAAATGCGACTGGAATTATTAAAACCGGATGTACTCTATATATATATTCTTTCATTTGGTATTCTGTTACGTAGAAGGCACGCTAGTTTTTATACCTTTTATAAGAACATTCACACACAATACATTATGTATTTTATTCTCATGAATTTAGCGAGTGACATTAGAAGATGAGAACTGAGTAGAATAGAAGCGTCGTCGTCTCTTGAAAAAGAAGAAGAGTGATGAAGTCCGCGTAGGCTCATTAGCGTTATTTGCTCTCATTACATAAGGCATTCTCTCTCTTTTATCTTTGTTTAACGACAGGAGCGAACCTATTGAGGAAACTGAGAGAGAGAGAAAGAGACTGTGGCGATACTTATTTCCCCTTTTCGATCCGCCTATTAAGGTCGATAAGAGGAGAATACGTAGGTCAGTCGTTCACCAATCAGAAGTGCTGCCAGTATAATGCTAATGTTCAAAATCGATTGACGGGCTTATGGTAAGCAATGGAAATACTGGAAAAGACTAGCCACAACGTTCCCATTGTTAAAGATTAAATGAGGTCAGGTCTCCATAGGCACGACTGTTCCTACTCAGTCGCGGTTATAGTTCTATTCAATATATCTTTCTGGATTTACACGTTCTTTGATTTATTACATACACGTTCATTGATTCGCTTCTTACTCGATGGCTTAGTTTTATAATGTATGTGTATATCCCTCGGGCGATCGCCTTTTACGTTTTTCTTTTCTTTTTTTTTTCTTTTCTTTTACAGCTTTGTGCAATGCTACAAGAGCATTATTGAAATGTAAACGAATGTAAATGCTGACGGCGAGGACAGGTTTTCGCTACAGTAGGCGATCGATAATCTTTGATTATTATGGTAAATTGCCGTTTCTGTGATAAATTATGACACAGTGTATGCTAATAAGTGAGAAGTGATACCACGTCACGACAACTTGACACGCAAATCAATTTTTAGTTTTTTTTCTCGAAACTTGGGGCGGTTTGTAAAATTGAGATTTGTGTAGTGTGGCCTTTAAGCGATACAAAACAAAAAAACATCTAATTTTATAATGAATCTCGTTTGTCGAGATTTGATATTGATCTTGTATTGTTTTAACCAAGAATCTTGAAATTTTTAAACTATTACTTCTCAGAATAGATATTTTTTTAGATATGATAATTGTGAAATACTTAATAAGACCAAGGGCCACAAAAAAGTTATGTAACTTATCTCTAAATAAAGGTCTACAATATTTAACAAAAATTATACTTAAGGGCATGTGATGGTTTATGACGTAACCGGTATAAGCAAAATTTGTCCGTAACTTTTCTCATAAAATATTGAATATTTTGTTATGAAACTTGGTAGAATTACTTAAAACATTATTAGGAAGGTCTCTCTGACCCAAGTTTGTTTGAATTTTGGCTCAAAACTAATTTTTGGTAAATTTTCGAAAAATAGCAAATTTTTTAACAAATTACTTTTCACCCAAAATTCAAACAAACTCGGGTCATAGAGACCTTCCTAGTGATATTTTAAGTAATTCTACCAAGTTTCGTGACAAAATATTCAATATTTTGAGAGAAAAGTTACGGACAAATTTTGCCTATAACAGTGACGTCATAATCCATCACATGCTCTTAATATACGCAGTAGCGTAACTGTTAAGGGGCAAAGTGGGGCAGTGCCCTGGGGCCCTTGGTCAACCCTAATAGACCTATTATTTTTTTGAAAAAATTCAAAAAAGCTTACTATTTGTATAAATTTAAAGTCTAACAAAATTAAACAACGCGCGCTGGCGCGCGATTAGCTTCTGCACCATGTGTTATCAACAACTATAAATATTTTAAATGTAATACTTGAAAAAAAATTTACATAAATAAATAAATAAAGTCAATAGTTATTTAGGGCAAAATTATAATAAAATTTAAGAATTAAAAAGAAAATTGCAAATCATAATTGAAATTAAACAAAATAATTGCAAATTTTGCAAATTCATTAAAAAAAATTAAATCAAATAAAAATTAGGGAAGGTAATTTAAGAAATCATAGAAATGTCTTAAAATAAACGAAAATAACTTAAATTTGAGAAAAAATATTGGTAATCTTAAAAATAAATTTAAAATTTAAATAGTGAAAAATTAGAAAAAATAGTTGAAAATTAAAAAAAAGTGATTGAAAATTGAGATAAATAATTTAAAATTGAAAAAAATAAATTTTAAATTTAAGAAAATAATTAGAAAAAATTCATAGTTTCTTTTAAATAAAGGTAAGTTAAAGAAAATTTCAGAAAAATACTTAAACTCTTCAAAAGTTCATTGAAAAAAAAGAACATAATTAAAAATAAGAGAAAATAAACGAAAAAGTATAAACATAATTTAAAATTAAAGAGATTAATTTTTAATAAAAGAGAAATAGTTAAAAACTTTTTGGAAATTATGAAAAAAAACGAAAGTAATTAAAAATTGAAGAAAATAGTATAAAAAATAATATAAATAATAAAATCGAATCAAATAGTTGAAATGTCAGATAAATAGTTTAGAATTTTTGAAATTATAAAACAAATAAAAAAAATTTGAAATTTGAAGGAAATAAATTTTGGAAAATAATTGAAAAATGATTTTAAAATTTAAAACTTGAAGAAAGTAATTGAAATGTCATATAAACAAGTCAAGTTGTAAAAAAATGACATTTGAGTGAAATAATTGAAAAAATTACAGAAGCTTTTTTAAATAAAGAAAAATAATTGAAATTTGAGAAAAATAATTTAAATGTGATAAATTGAAAACAGTCAATAAAACTTGAGAGAAATAATTTAAAAAATTATAAAATATATGTTTAAAAAAAGAAATAATTACAAAATTACTTAAAATTTTTCAATTAAAAAGAGTAATTAAAAAATCACAGAAATAATTGACAATTGGTGAAAATAATTAAAATTGCAGATAAATAATTGAAATTTTGGACATTTATGCCAAAATAATGTAAATAATTAGAAATTGAAGAAAATAATAGAAAAATTACAGAATTTATTTTTAAGCAAAATTAAACAAATGAAAAATCGTTGAAAACATCGAAAATTGATGACAATAATTTAAATTTGAGAAAAATACTTAAAAATCATAGAAAATAATATTGAAAAATAAGAATAATAATTAAAAAGCGAGAAAAATAATTGAAATATCAGATAAATAGTTTAGAATTTTTGAAATTATAAAACAAATGAAAAAACTTGAAATTTGAAAAAAATAAATTTTGGAAAATAATTGAAAAATGATTTTAAAATTTAAAACATGAAGAAAGTATTTGAAATGTCATACAAACATGTCAAGTTGTAAAAAATAAATGATAATTGAGTGAAATAATTGAAAAAATTACAAAATTTTTTTTAATAAAGAAAAATAATTGAAATTTAAGAAAAATACCTAAACGTCTTAGAAATTAATTTAAAAAAATGAGAATGACCAAAAATTGAAGAAAATTATTAAATAAAGCTAAAAGTATTTTACTAATAATTATAATAAAAAAATTTTGATGTTGTGGAAAAAAAAAGAAAATAATTGGAATTTTAGAAAAATACTTAAAAATCTCAGAAAATAATGTTGAAAAATGAGAATAATAATTAAGAATAGAGGAAAATAATTGAAAAATGATAAAATTAATTCAACATTGAAAAAAATAATTGAAATATTCCGAAAATAATTTAAGGTTGAGAAAAAAATTGAAATATGAAGAAAATAATTTAAATTTGATAAATTGAAAACAGTAAATAAATTTTTAGAGAAATAATTGCAAAAATTATAGAATATATGTTTAAAAAAAGAAAATAATTACAAAATTACTTAAAATTTTTTAATTAAAGAGAATAATCAAAAAGTTGCAGAAATAATCGAAAATTGATGGAAGTAATTGAAAATTTTAAAAATTATGCCAAAATAATGAAAATAATTAGAAATTGATGAAAATAATAAAAAAATTGAAGAATTTATTTTTAAGCAAAATAATATAATTGAAAAGTCGTTTAAATCCTTAAAAATTGTTGACAATAATCTAAATTTGTGATAATAATTAAAAATTTGGGAAATAATTTGAAAAATATTAAAAGGTGAAGAAAATAATTGCAAAATATTAAAAAGAAATTTAAATTTAGCAAAATAATTGAAAATTGAGATTTGTTATATTTGAAAGTTCAGGAAATTGATTCAGAAATTATGAAAATGATTAAAAATTGAAAATAATAATTACAAAATGACAAAAATAATGGTAAATAAAACAAATTAATTTAAACTTTCGATGAATAATATAAAATGTAGGAATAAATCATTGAATTGATTTAATGTCAAGGGAAAAATAATTAAAATTGAAAAAGTGATTGATAAAACTGAACAAAATAATCAAATTTAAAGAATGTAAATTTAAGATTTAGGTAAACAGTTTAAAAATAATTTAAAATTGCAGAAAATATTGAAAATAAATGGTTTTTAGGCTAAATGGTTTTTGAGCTAGATGAATTTTATGCTACATGATTTTTTGGCTAAAAGATTTTTCGGCTAGACGTGTTTTAGGTTAAATGGATTTTAGGCTACATGGGTTTTAGGTTAAACGAATTTAGAGTATTTAGACTAAATGGCATTTATGCTAAATAAGTTTTAGGAAACATTCATGCGTCTCTATAAAATACAAAATATACTTTCTAAGTACTTAGCCCGTTTATGTTATAAATAAATAAGTATAAAAAATAACCAGTTTAGAAATCTTAATCACTACTTACAAAAATTTACAGGACTAAAAGTTGAGAAAATTTAGTAACTAAAATTGAAATTTTTGATATATTTTTCCATTTTTAAGATGTTTTTACTTTTTATAGTTAAACCTGAATAAATTCTAATAATAGCTATAAGAATAATGTTTATTTTATTTTTATTTTTACATAAAATTTATCAATACAATCCTCTAATTTAAAGACCATTAATGATTGTGTACCCTTTTCTTTACCTCCTTAACATTTTAGCTCACAATTGCAGTGCAATTACTAAAATTTCAAGAAATTAACTTACAAAAAATTCTTAATCTGACCAAAGTTAAGAAAATATTTTTGAATTAATTAAATCAAATTACGCAGAAGTTTATGAAAAATAAAATTTTTTGAATTTAAAAGCCTAAATAAAATTCACAAATTTTGAGAATTTTTTTTAGATTTTAAAAATTTGGAGTCATATTTTGGGTTTTTTGAGGTTATGTTAAAAACCTGACGTTGTAGAGTTAAATGGACTTTAAATTCGGCTTCATCGATCCCATACACATAAAGTAGTCAAAGTAAGACTTAGAGATCAAAATTTATATGAACTTTAAAATTTTGGTGCCTAATTTTGAATCTTTTTTTTTAGGTTATGTCAAAAGTATCACGGGATAAGGTAAATAAACTTTTTATTTGGTTTCAGCGACCCCAAAAACATAAAGTAGTCCTGGTAAGACTTAAAGTTTAGAATTTTTCTGAAGTTCAAAATTTTGGGGTTAAATTTTGGGTATTTTTTTAAGGTTATGTTAAAATCCTCACGTAATAAAATTAAATGCATTTCAGATTCTGCTTCAGCGACCCCAAAAACATAAAGCAGTCGTAGTAAGACTTAAAGTTTAGAATTTTATTGAATTTCAAAATTTTTGTACCTAATTTTGAGGTTTTTTTTTAAGGTTATGTCAAAAGTATGACGTGATGGGGTTAAATGAACTCTAGATTCATGTTCAGTGACCCTAAAAACTTTATAAGTAGTCATAATAAGACTTAAAGTTCAGAATTTTCCTGGATTTTAAACTTTTTGAGTCAATTGTCTAGGTTTTTTTTTTTTTTTGAGGTTATGGTAAAAATTTTACGTAATTGGGTTAACTAAGCTTCAGATTTTGTTTCAGCGATTACAAAAACATTGTAAGTAGTAATGGTGTGACTTATAGATCAGAATTTTTTTTTGATTTCATTTTGGGGTCAAATTTTAGGTTTTTTGAGGTTATGTCAAAAGTATGACATGATGGGGTTAAATGAACTCTAGATTCATGTTCAGTGACCCTAAAAATAAGATAAGTAATCATAGTAAGACTTAAAGTTTAGAATTTTCCTGGATTTTAAATTTTTAGGGTCATTTTCGAGGATTTTTTTTTTTTTTTTGAAGTTATGTTAAAAATCTTACGTGACATGGTTAAATAAGCTTCAGATTCTGTTTCAGCGACCCCAAAAATGTTATAATTAGTAATGGTAAGGCTTACAGATGATATTTTTCTGGATTTTAAATTTTTTTAATTAAATTTGTGGTTTTTTGAGGTTATGTTAAAATCCTGACATAATGGGGTTAAATAGACAAATTTTGATATCAATAGGTTTTTTTTTGTATTCTTTTCAAAAGACTATATAATTTTAAATAATGTGGTTTGTTCATCTCACTGACCCATTTCCTTAGAAACGCGAAAGGCAAAGATAATGTAAATAACTTATAGCCGATAGATGCGACAAAGATGTGGATGGATATAGTTCTTATTGATTAATAGAAATGCACCTTAGTGAGTTAATAAAAATTTTAAGATACATAGTCGTTTAGAAAAAAGTTCCAACTATTTATATACACAACGACCTTTTAAGAAGTGTAAGTTCTCAGTCTTCACTTCCGCATATTTAACTTATGTTTCGAATTAGTTTCCTAAGAAAATCGACTTTCCAGAGACAGAATATAGAAAAAAGAATATTCGAATGAAAGAAGGGTCGTTAAATTTTATTAAAGATTTTCAGGAGAGAGTCAGATGAAAAGATTATTATAATCGCGCACTTATGTTGCTGGCTCTTTTATACAGAATGTTTATAAGTAGAAAAGGAACTTGAAAAGCGAAAAGAAGCCGGTTGAAATTACTCTAAAAGTTTTTCTACTCAGTTGTCGCTTAGACTGATGCAATCGAGCGTTACTGACTCCTCCTTGACAAACTCTATTTTTAAACGTAATTGTACTCGGCCATTTTAATGGGCTAGCCAGCTAATAAACAAAAGAGTGGGAGAGAAACTAGAAAAGAACAATCGAGTGAATAGAGTCAGCAGGGAAAAAAATCCAATTATGCAGAATCGTTTCTTGAGTTATTCGATTGGATTTAATCCAATACTGCGGTTTTCACCCCTGCCACCCTGTGTAAAAGTTTGTTGAATGGTCAGGAACTTTGAAAAGAGACCTCGAGTCTCAATATAAAATTGAAATTTTTTTAAATAACATTTTTACACTTCTTATCGCCAAATGGGAGTTTGGGTGTATTGTTATTTTTAGACGGGGAAATATTGCACTGAATAAATTAGTTTGTGTGAAAGGGATATAAGAAGAAGATACCATCTAAGGAATAGCTGATAGCGGTGCAAACTATTAATTATTATAAATTTTCTTATGATGTATTCAAAGTTTCGTAAAAGTACTTGAACAAAGAAATAAAGTCAGTTTCTAACTCCAAGACGTGTTTTGTAAATGTTCCCAATTAGCACGCAAGCTTGCTGCAAGTAGTGAAATGTCCGCACAATTCAAGCTTTCACGGCAAGCTTACTGCAAGCTTACCTCGAAAGTTTGCGGCAAGCTTCCTATGCAAGTTTCCGGCAAGCTTGCTATAAGCTTCCCACGCAAGCTTGCTGCAAGTTTGCCGTGCAAGTTTGCTGCAAGCGTGCCGTGCAAGTTTCTGGCAAGTTTCCTGCAAGCTTGCATTAAGCTTCCTCTGAAAGATTTGTGCAAACTTGATTTGTGGGATTTCCGTAATCTTTCGCCGCAAAATTCCTAAAAATTTATTACGTAAGAATTTAGTAAAAAAAAATGTAACAGATTATAAATTCTTTATAAACATACCACCTAAGCTTTATATGTAATTATTTTACTAAATTCTTACGTAATAAATTTTTAGGAATTTTGCGGCGAAAGATTACGGAAATCCCACAAATCAAGTTTGCACAAATCTTTCAGAGGAAGCTTGTCGCAAACTTGCAGGAAACTTGCCAGAAACTTGCACGCCAAGCTTGCCGCAAACTTGCAAGGCAAACTTGCAGCAAGCTTGCATGGGAAGCTTGCCGCAAACTTTCGAGGTAAGCTTGCAGCATGCTTGCCGTGCAAGCTTGCATTGTGCGGACATTTCACTACTTGCAGCAAGCTTGCATGTCAAGCTTGCCAAGCTTACACGGCAAGCTTGCTGCAAGCTTGCGTGCTAATTGGGTTAGAGCAGTTTTTTAATTTGCTTAACTACATTTATGGTACATTCGTATTAGACAATGATTGTAAATATTTTGTGTTTTTTGTTTTAAAGAATAAAAATTATAAAGTGTTTTGTTGAAATATTTTATAATCTGCATTTTTAATGCAAACAAACGTATTCGGCTAAAAATCTTGTTTTTGGAAAAAATTTCAATTTTTTCAAGTTTGGGAAAAAAAGCAAATAAGTAAAACGTTACTTGCAATTAAAGTAAAAATTTCAATATTTAAATAAAGTAAAAAATAATTTATGAAAGTAATTTAAAGAAGTAACAACAAATTAAAAAATGATTAGATAGGTAGAATAATACCAAAAAAAAGTGAAAGGAAGAAAAAGAAGTGGGAAAAATTGTACAAAATAACTAGAAAATGAAATAAATAACCAGAAAGTAAGATAAATCTATCAGAAATTCACAAAGTAACTAAAAAGTTAAGAAAGTAGCTAGGAGTTGTTAAAAAATAACTAGAAAGAATTTCTAGATTTTAAAAGGGATAATTTAAAATTAGAAACAATACATGAAATAGGAAAAAATAAATTTCGAAGGAGAAAACTAAAAGATATGATAATATTGACAAAAAAAATAATTTCTAGGTAATAAATAAATATAGGTAACTAGAAAAAAAGTAGAATTACTAGAAAGTCAAAACAATTTTAAAATTAAGGGGAAAATCAATTAGTATAAAAAGTTACTAGAAGTTAAAATAAATATCTCGAAACTGAAAAATTAGTGAAAAGTAAAAAATGATTAACAGAAGTAATTTATAAGAATGTAACAAAAAATTAAAAAATTACTAGATAGGTAAAGTAATATATCATGAGAGTAAGAAGAAGAAAAAAAATGGGTGAAATTGCTAGAAAGTTAAAACTGCATGACTATAAAAATTGTACAAAATAACTAGAATATAAAACAAATAATCAGAGAATAAGATAAATCTATCTGAAAGTCACAAAGAAACTAGATAATTTAGAAAGTAACTAGGTATTGTTAAAAAATAATTTTAAAAAATATCCAGATTTTAAAAAAGATGTTTAGAAAGTAGAAAATATAAATGGAATTTAAAAAAACTAAATTTTGAAGGAGAAAACCAGAAGGTAAGATAAAAGTGAACAATTGCTAGATAATAAAGAAATATAATTAGAACATGAAATAAAATTACTAGAAAATCAAAACAATTTTAAAATTTAGGAAAAAAAGCCAACCAGTAAAAAGTTACTAACAGTTAAAGTAAATATCCCGAAATTAAAAAATTATTAGATAATAAACAATTATTAATAGAAGTAATTTAAAGATGTAACAAAAAATTTAAAAATTACTAGATAGTTAAAAAAAATACCAAAAACAGTGAAAGGAAGAAAAGAAAATTGGGAAAAATTGCTGGAAAGTGAAAACTGACTAGAAAAATTGTACAAAATTACTAGAAAATGAAAAAAAATAACCAGAAAGTAAGATAAATCTATCTGAAAGTTACAAAGTAACTAGAAAGCTAAGAAAGTAACTAGGAATGGTTAAAAAATAACTAGAAAGAATTTCGAGATTTCAAAAAGGATAATTTGAAAGTAGAAACAATACGTGAAATGGAAAAAAAGAGTAAATTTTGAAGCAGAAAAATAAAGTTGTGATAAAATTACTAGAAAGTGAAAAATTTCTAGATAATAACAAAAATATAACCAGAAAGAGGAAAAAAATTACTAGAAAGTCAAAACTATTTTTAAGATTTAGGGAGAAATGCAAATAAGTAAAAAGTTACTGGAAATTGAAATAGATATCTGGAAAATAAAAATTTAATATAAAGTAAAAAAAAATTATAATTGTAATTTAATAAAATAAACTTGAATGAGTCACAAAGAATAAAAAAACACTAAATTGGTAAAGTAATAAAAAAAATAGGTAAATTAATAGGTACGAAATAAAGGAAAGAAAAAAAAAAGGAAAAACTGCTAAAAACTAAAAACTAACTAAAAGAATTGCACAAAGTATCTGGAAAATGAAATAAATGACCAGAAAGTAAAATAAAATAAAATAAAAGTCAGAAAGTGACTAAAAAGTTGAGAGAGTAAATTAGGAATTGTTGATAAATAACTAGAAAAAATTTATAGATTTTAAAAAGGATATCTAGAAAATCAGAATTATTAGTGAAATGTTTTAGAAAAACTAAATTTTGAAGAAGAATAGAATATAACTAAAAAAAAGAAGAAAAATTACTTGAAAATAAAAAAGTATTTTGGAAAAGAAATATTAAATAAAAAAGGAAAATAATTTAAGAAGTTAAATAAAAATAACAAAAAAAGAAAAAAATACTGGAAGTTAAAAAAAGTGGAAATAAAAAAATCTTCATAAAGTGAAAATATAGTTAAAAATACAACGAAGTAGATAGAAAATGACGAAAAGTTAAAAAAAAACATTCTGTCTTTTAGAAAAGGGTAATTATAAATCCTTACGAAAAATGACAAGAAAATCTTAAAATAACTAGAAATTAAAATCTTCTTAACTAAAAAATAAGGTAAAATTACTGGAAAGTCACAAAACAATTATGAAGTTAAAAATTAATCTGAAGAAGTTAAAACATAATTTAATAGAAAAATAACCAGCAGATATTATAAAATAGATAGAAAGTAAAAAAATATTTAGTAAAAAATATAATTAGAAAGGAAAAAAATTAATAATAAAAAAAAAAATTAAATGGGGTAATAAATGTGAAAGAAAATTAACTTTGATTTGCAATTAACTTAGTGAATCAAAAAACTTACCTACTTCTTGATGTTTTCTCATTTTCAAAATTCAGGTTTACTAACATAAAAGTTTTTAACAATTAGTCTGCACTTTTCTAATAAATTAGAAATAAAAAAAAATTAAGATAGTTTGAATCTATTTTTTATAAATCAAATAATTTTTGATTAATTTTAGTTCACCAGACTGAATGAGAACCTTAAACTTTAAATTAAATTTAAAGTTAGAATCTAGGAAGAAAAATCTATTAATTTTTAAGTGCCTGTTATTTAAGTTTCTTCATGTCGTAAGTTTATTGTTATTTTTATTATTTTTTAGTTACTTTGTAATTTTCTAGTACCTAATCTTTTTTTTCAGTTTACGTTTCTATTTTATAGTTTTTCTTTTATTTTCACTTTCTAAATTTGAATTTGTTAAATTTTGAATAATTTAATAATTATTATTACTACCAATGGAAGAAAAGGAATAAATAATTTCAACACTAGTGGAACGAATGGTAATTTCTGACAATGGTTGAAAAAATGATAAATTTGATACCACAAGGTAAAGTAACTATTTTTGTCACTGGTGAGAAAACTGATCATTTTAGTCACTAGTGTGAAAAATGATCGTTTTTCACTTCATTTTTAAAGTCAGAATCCATTAAAAAAAATATAGGTTTTTTTTTATGTGTGCCTGTGTAATCGTTATAATAGTAATCATAATATTAATTTTTATTGCAAGTCTTCAGATTTCGGTGAATGTCAAAGAATTTCCTGTTACGAGAGTTTATCACGCACAGCGATATTTTTATCACCCACAATATTGTGCATAATACAACTTCTGATACACGAGGAACGTGAGCAAGATGACAGTGCATTTCACGACATCTGCTGCAAGATAACGGATAAGAAAAGAGACGGGATGTTTCAAACGCGAGTACAAAGTTTTTCTTGTTTTAAAATGACTAACCTCGATAAAATGCACTAAAATAATCCAGAGTAAATTAATTTTTTTTTGTTTTGAAAATTCAATAATAATAACAGTAATAATAATTTAAAATTGCGCGAGGAACTAGAGGAATTTAATCTTAGTTAAAAATGATTACAAAAATTCAGACGAAAAATTCTGTCTGTCTGTCTGTCTGTCACGTGGTAATTTTAAGTTAGACATACCTCTAAAAAATTGTCAAGTTTCAATTCAATCGGCCTTGCGATTCTTATTTGATGCCTGTACAAAATATTGATGACAGACAGACAGACAGACAGATATACAGAATTGTCGTTTTCTGCATTTTTGTAATTCTTACCACTCAAATCGAAAAGTTATGCATGAAATTACTAATTCCAAGCAAACAGAAATAACTCCGATTTTATTAATATAGATAATAATTTAAAATTGCGCGAGAAACTAGAGGAATTTAATCTTAGTTAAAAATGATTACAAAAATTTAGACCAAAAAAATTCTGTCTGTCTGTCTGTTTGTCTGTCTGTCACATGATGATTTTAAGTTAGACATACCTCTAAAAATTTGCCAAATTTCACTTAAATCGGGCTTGCGATTCTTAATTGATGCCCGTACAAAATATTGATGTCAGACAGACAGACAGACATACAGAATTGTCGTTTTCTGTATTTTTGTTATTCTTACCACTTAAAACAAAAAGTTATGCATTAAATTACTAATTCCAAGCAAAGTAGAGACAAAACTCGGATTTTATTAATATAAATAATAATTTAAAATTGCACGAGAAACTGTCGGAATTCAATCTTAGTTGAAAATGTTATATAACTGTGAGAGAATGCAGTTCGTTGACCTCGGTTTTAACAAATATCACACAACTAACAAGTATCTTGCGCTTAGGCAGAGCCACCTATGTCACAAATAAATTAGGCGCCCCTTTCGACCTACTTGCGTAATTAAAGTCCCCTCGTAGCTTTTAAGAGGAACGAGAGAAGCGTGCTAGAGGAATAAAGATGAAAGATCCGAGTCAGCTGACCGAGAGAGCTCTTATTCCTAGCCTCTCTTCTTAATGATTCTCATTCTCGGATTTTTTAAATCGTGTTATGCTGTATACGATAACGAAAATCAGAACGTGTTTCTTTGCCTTTAGTAAAAAAAAAAAATATTGTTACTTGAATTCAGGGGCGGCGACTTGTAAATTTTTGCCATCGGCAAATTTAATATTGACCGAGGGGGGGGGGGGGAAATAAAACAATAATAAATTAAAGAGTTTCATAATTAGCGTAATTATTGTAACTCGAAAGTTGACAATTTTATTTGATTTCGAGTACATTTTCGAAAATAATAACCAAATAATCAAGCAGGGACGTAACTACAGATGTCAAGGCCCCCCCGCAAATTTCTTCAGGAGGCCCCCTCCCCCCCAATATTTTTTTAAATAGTGTATAAATAATTTCGGTCAATATTTTCTATTTTTAATTATTTTTTTATAAATTTTTTTTGCATTAGGGTTATTGGGCTCGAGGCCCCCCAGCAAGCCGAGGCCCCCCCGCAATGCGGGGTTTCGCTGTATGGTAGTTACGTCCCTGTAATCAAGATAATATAAAATTTGTGATCAAATCATTACAAGTTAAAAAAAAATCAAAAATTGCCGAACTTAATTAAAATTTGAGAAAAATAATTGAAAAATGATTAAAACATTGAAAATTTGAAGAACAAATTTCATATTTTTTGAAATAATTGAAAAATGTCAAAATAATTAAACTTAAAAAAATAATTATAACATTATAGAAATAATCGTAAATTCAAGAAAATAATGGAAATTTAAGAGAAATAATTAAAATTTTCGGAATTAGTCAACAAATATTCACAGTAATATAAAATTTGTAAAAATCACTGCAAATGAAAAAAAATAATTAAAAATTGACAAACGTAGTTAAAAATTTAAGAAAAATAATTGAAGATTGATTGAAACATTGAAAAGTGGGGAGTATAACTTAGATTTAAGATAATAAATGAAAATTAAGGAAATAAATTGAAAAATAATTAATATATCTACTTAAAAGGTGGAGAAAATAATTGCAAAAGGATAAAAGAAAATAAAAATTGAAAACAATAATTGAAAAATAAGATAAATAATTGAAAATTTAGGAGTTTAACTGAGGAATGAATAGTGAGAATAATTGAAAATTGAAGAAATTGATTGCAAAATGATAAGAATCGTAATCAAAAATTGAAGAAAAACGATACAAATAATTGTTAATTGAAGAAAATAATGGAAATTTGAGAGAAATAATGGAAATTTTCGGAATTAATCAACAAATAATCAAAATAATATAAAATTTGTGAAAATCATTGCAAATTAATATAAAAATAATCAAAAATTGTAGAAAGTGTTTGGAATATGAGAAAAAGAATTGAAGAATGATTAAAGAATTGAAACGTGGATACAGTAACTTAGATTTGAGATAATAAATAAAAATTTAAGAAATTAATGGGAAAATAATTAATATATCTAGTTAAAAGGTGGAGAACATAATTGCAAAAAGATAAAAGAAAATAAATTTGAAAAAAATAATTAATAAATGAGATAAATAATTGAAAATTTAGGTATTTAATTGAGGAATGAATAGTGAGATTAATAAAAAATTAAAAAAATTGATTGCAAAATGATAACAAAATAAATGGAAATTAAAAAAAAATTATTAAACTGTGAGAAAAATAGTTTAAAGTCTAGAAAATTAATTGAAGAATACAGAAACTAATACGAAATTCAAGATGATATTTGCAAAGTAATGAAACAAATTAAAAATTGAAGAAAATTATCAAAATTTGAGGAATATGTTTCAAAATCTAGGAAATAAGGTTGAAAAGTAATGAAAATAATAAAAAATTCGAGACAATATTTGCAAAGTAAAAAAAATAATTGAAAATTGAAGAAATTAATTACAAAATAATAAAATTAACAATTGAAAATTGAAGAAAATTATAAAACTTTTAGAAATATACTTTAAAATCTAAAAAATTGATTAAAGAGTAATGAAAATAATAAAAAATTCGAGACAATATTTGCAAAGTAATAAAAATAATTAGAAATTGAAGAAAATAATTTTATTTCTTGAGAAATAATTTAAAAGAGTGCAACATATATTTGTAAAAAAAGAAAATAATTTCAGAATGATAAAAATAATTGTTTATTAAAAAAATAAGTGCAAGTTGTGATAAATTATAAAAAAAGTCAAAATTAATTAAAAAAATAATTAAGTATGATAAAAATAATGGAAAAATATAAAAGAAAATGAAAAAAAAAATGTTTGAAAAATGAAATAAATAATTAAAAATTGAAAAAATTGATTCCAAAATGATAATAATAATATTTGAAATTAAAGAAAATTATTAAAATTTGAGAAAAATATTTTAAAATCTAGGAAATTAATTGAAGAATAATTAAAATAATATAAAATTGGAGAAAATATTTGTAAAGTAATAAAAATAATTAAAAATTAAAAATAATAATTTTAGTTTGTGAAAAACAATTGAAAAAATTTCAACATATATTTGTAATGTAAGGAAATGATACAGAAATGATAAAAGAATGACAGAATGATAAAAATAACTATACTATTACAGACTATATTTGAGATAAACAAGACTACAATTACAATTATTATGTAATATAATTCTTCAAACCTCAATTAATTTGAAATTTTATTGATTAAAATTTTAATTAATACACTCTTTAAGAATAGTAAATTTAAAATTATTTAAAAATTTCTTCAATTTTTAAGAACTCTTTTCTTTATGATTTTAATTATATTTTCTGCAATTCTCAACTATTTTTATCATTTTTCAACATTTTTCTTCAATTTTATTTTCATTATTTTTCCCCCTCATTTTTAAATTCAATTTCCCAAGTTACAATTCTTTTCTTTAATTTTTTCAAATAAAACTTTTTCAGTTTTAATTATTTTCTTCAATATGAAATTAGTGAAATTATTTATTAATTAATTTTTAACTTCTCTCGTCATTTTTCAATTATTTTTACAAAATTGTGGGTTTTTTTTATTTTTTATCATTTTCTCCGAATTGTAAATGCATTTATTCACATTCTTATTAAGAAATTTATTTTTTGTCAGTTATTTTGCCATATGGAATTCCATAGGGCGAATTTTTTGCTCTATGTAATTTGCAGACGTACCATTTACAAGTCGCCGCCCCAGCTTGAATTATATAATATAGGAGATGTGTAAAAATACCTTTTGCACTTTGTTAATGATGATGATAGTAATGATGCTGGTTGTAATAGTAAACACGCTGATGATAATGATCACTGTTATCATCATCAGTATCGTTATCGTTATTTTTATCATTATCGTCATCGTTATCATTACACGAAGCTTGAATGGGTGTTGTGTGTAACATGTTTCACATGATTTTTATCACTTATTTTTTTACCCAGAGGACACAAAAATTGGGTACAGCTCCGAAAAGCATCCAGGTCTGATTTTAATTAAACTTGGTATATTTACGTATTTTGATGCGCTGATTACGAGAATGATAATGAAAATTGGCTCAAATTTGATTTTCATGGTAAAAACTAGAAAAAACCGATAAAAATTGTTTTTTTGCATTTATCTTTAAAAATATTAAAAATATAAATAATTGTTTACTATAAAAGTTGTAGGGCTCATCATTATGCATGTTTTATATAGAATACATTTTTTTATAAAAACCAATATTTTTCGAGAAAAACGCAAAAATTCGACTGATTGTTTAAACAAATTGTTTAATTTCAACTTTTTATCAAATTTAACTACAGAGTTGCAGTTCTTTCTTAATTTTGCAACTTTGCAAGCTAAATTAGCAAATTTAAATTCAATTAGTGAATAAATAAATTAGTAATAACAAACTAAAAATCAAAATTCTACTAATTGTTTAAACAAATAATTATTGTTTAATTTTAACTTTTTATCAAATTGAACTAGAGTTGCAAACTTAGTAAACAATTACTAAGAACAAACTAAAAATAACAATTCGACGGATTGTTTAAACAAAATTTTATTGTCTTATTTCAATTTTTTTTTCAAATTTAACTACAGAGTTGCAATTTTTTCTTAATTTAGCAACTTTGCAACCTAAATTAGTAAATTTAAATTCAATTAGTAAATTGGTAAAAACAAACTAATTATTAAAATTCTAATAATTGTTTAAAGAAATAATTATTGTTTAATTTCAACTTCTTTTGAAATTAAACCACAGAGTTGCAACTCTTTCTCAATTTTGCAAATTTTAAAGACGAATGTATCCCTTTACTAACAACAAACTAAGAATAACAAGTGTATCAAATGTTTAAACAAATTTTTATTGTTTAACTGCAATCTTTTATTATAGGAAGCTACAAATTTGCCGTTTGTTTCCAGTTTTGCAACTTTTCTACCATTTACTAAAAACAAAGTGAAATTAAAAATTGTAGCAATTGTTTTAACAAATTCATACTGTTAAAATTACAGACAATTCAAAAATTTCGCTTTACCAACAATAGTAAATATAAAAGCCTGTATATAACATTTTGATAATAATAAATTGTTAAAAGTTTGTAATCGATGATGACGTCTTACAGTCAATCTTATTTCCACAAAATTGTTAAATTGAGAAAAAATTGCAAACATTGTAGCTTAATTTGATAAAATCTTGAAGTTAAACAATAATAATTAGTTTAAAAAATTGATAGAATTTTAATTTTTAGTTTATATTTTGTAATTGGTAACATTTCGCTCAAAAAGCTGCAAAATTAAGAAAAAAAATGCAACTTTGTAGTTTAATTTAATAAAAAGTTGGATTACAACAATAATAATTTTTTGAAACAATTATTCGAATTCTTATTCTTAGTTTGTTGTTACTAATTTCTTAGATCCGTCTTAAAAAATTGCAAAATTGAAAAAAAGTTGCAACTCTTTGGTTTAATTTAATAAAAAGTTAAAATCAAAGAATAATAATTTGTTTAAGCAATTTATAGAATTGTTACTTTTAGTTTGTTGTTAGTAATTCGTATCATTCAGTTTAAAAAATTGCAAAATTGAACTAAATTGCGACTCTATAGCTTAATTTGATAAAAAGTTGAAAATAAACAATTGGTAGAATTGTTAATTTTAATTTGTTGTTAGTGGTTGGTATTATTCACAAAAAAAAGTTGTGAAATTGAGAAAAGGTTGCAAATCTGTAGCTTAATTTGATAAAAAGTTGAAATTAAACAATAATTATTTGTTCAAACAATGTATATAATTTTAAAATTGAAAAATAATTAATAAATTATAATTAATTTTTTTTTATTAAAATTAAAATTTCGAAAAAATTATATAATTGTTATTTTTAGTTTGTTTTTAGTAATTGCTTACATTTGTCTTGAAAAATTGCAACTGTGTAATCTAATTTAATATAAAGATTTAAGTAAACAATAATAATTTGTTTAAACAATTTAATTTGTTTTCCCATGTAGAATAAACGGGAAAATTTGATCGTTTTGAGAGATATAAATTTTTTTCTCATAAAAAACAGACATATTTTTTTCACAGAATTTTCTAATCCCGAGCTTTTATTAGAATTTAATTTGGACCCTATTAACATTTTAGGTAGGATTTTAATGTGTTGCCGCCATATTGTATCCGCCATTTTGAATTTTTGAACTCTGATGTAAGATTCGTATTCAGTGACCCCAAAAACCCCCTAATAACAAGTTTTGCCAAATTTCGTTGACAGTTTAAGTTTTTAAAAATTTTGGCAGACATATTGTTTCCGCCATTTTGAATTTTAAAAATCTGTTTTCAGATTCGCACTGAGCAACTCGAAAAACCCTCTATCAACAAGTTTTATAAAAAATGAATAATTGAAAGCGTCTGTACAGTTCGAGCCCACTTTATATTTCAACAGAACAGTCAAGGGGTTAACATCACTAGATATTAATCTTTAATATAGATAGCTGTCTTTATTATATTACATGAAAAATATTTTTCGCGTTAACATATCCAGATGATAAGGGTAAAAATCCATTTTTCTCAGTGCTACTGTACAATATAAAAATCTTCATAGTAAGTTTTGTGTCAAAATGATACTTACTCAAATTTTCTAGACCGAATTCACAAAAGAAAAATGAAAAAGGTTGCAAAGGTGTTAGAAATAAGAATTAGTTGTGTGACTCCCCACCTTTAAGACAAATTCTAAAAGTTGTGTGAAAGTCGAGAGTATGTTAAGCGTAGCATGGAGAAGGACGCGAAAGAATATTGATATTCGTGTGAATGGAATTTAAGATAGTGGAACTAGAGCGTTTGTCTGACCTATGTTACGGAACGATAACAGATGCCTTCGATAGAAGCGAGCTCATTCACAACAATTTTGACGTTACAATTTTTATTATTATTATGTTTTTTTTTTTTTGGCACCCAACGTGGGGCCAATATTATTTTTATTTTTCTTTTTTGGCGCCCAACGTGGGGCCAATATTATTTTTATGTTTTTTTTCCTTTTTGGCGCCCAACGTGGGGCCAATATTATTTTTATTATTATTATTACTACTATTACCCTCCACTAGTCATCCTATACATCTTTCTCTTTTCCATTACTTTAGCTTTCCTATTTTCCCGTTTCATTTGTCTTCCGTCTTTTTTATTTATCCTTCTACATCACCTCTCACTTCTCTATATTCACTTTCCTTACTATATTTATTCCCTTGATCAGTTTCTCTCTTTCACTTTTTTGTCAGCTATATATAGTGTTTCACTTTTTTCATCACATTCTCGTTGCATTTGAAAGTGTCTGTGTGTGTGTGAGGGAAAGAGGAAACCGGTAAATGTGGTTTTTCACTTTTATTTTGCTCACTACCTCCTAGATCGTTCCCGCCAGATGTCCAAGCTCTCGTGTTCGGCACACGTGTTGTGCGGCATGCGTCGCTCAACGCGCCCGAGAGAAAAAGATAGACGAGAGACTGGCGAGACGAAAGGAGGGCTCTCGGTTAATGTTAATGTGAGCATAAATGTTTATGCAACGTTTGTCGCTCGATAGCGTCCGCTATCGGTAGTCTTTGAACTCAAGTAACTCGCCTATGTTATATATGTACTGCTTTGCATTCACCACATGAAAGATCACTGATCTAGTCCAGTTTTTCTCGACTAGAAACTACTTAAAACTGCTACTCATTTCTTGAAATGATAATAATTAGAATTGATTTAAAAGGACAAAAAGTTTATGTTGTATATCTTAAACAGTTTCGTCACTAGTGTGAAAAAGTACCATTTTCGACACTAGTTGGGAAAACGTCCATTTCCGTCACTAGTGGGAAAAATGATCATTTCTCTAATAAAAAAACGTATGAAATTTAATAAAACATAATTATAAATACAATTTTTATTTCTTAATTCAATAAATTTTCTCTGTGAGAAGCTAATTTTTAATTAAAGAATTACTTGTTGTGAAACAAATGAAAGTAATGATAATTTTACATTTATTATTGTCACAACTAACTAGAGTCACTATTAACCCGCAGTCATTAATTTTTTCCTATAATTTTAAAGTAAGATTTTCCGCCGATTGAGTTTACCTTTTAAAGCCGAGTCTTTCGTAAATTACAAAATTGATTTCGAATTGACCTATAAGTGAATAAAATTGTCCGATTGACCTTCCAACCAAGGTACATTCAATTTAATTTCTTGCTCTTAAAGAATTTGTTCCACATGCTGCCAGTACATTAGAAGATTAAGATACTAATTTTTTTAGTCACGTTGCCTGCCAATCAATTGGAAATCGTGTTATTAACTCTCTAGAAAAGTGCACCAAGCCACTTCGAAATTATATATTACTAGATAATTGTGAAATTATCTGCATAAATTCTCGAAAGTGAAAAGGCTCTTAATGCAAAAATGGCAATTTATTATAATTGTTTTTAACGTACAAACACAAAAAGTAACGATGAATTAACTCATTTATTTGATCATTTATAACAACTTGACTAAATGAGCCGATTTTCTCTATTTTAGTGTTTTTTCGTATAACACAGCCCTAAAAAACTATTAGGGTTTAGGTATGACACTTATATATTTCTACCCGGACTTACCCGTTTCTACTCAACCCTACCCGACCCTATTTGATCCTACCCGAACTTACCTTACTCGACCTTACCTTATTCAACCTTACTTTATTCGACCTTACTTTACCCGACCTTACTTTACCCGTCCCTATCCTACCCAAACTTAACTAATCTTATCTGATCCTATTTGAACTTACCTTACTCGATCTTATTATATCCGACCTTACTTTTCCCGACGTTACCCTACCCGAACCGTTCTTACTTGACCCAATTCTACCGTACTTGGCCCTATCCGACCCTATCCTACCCGACCTTAATTAATATCTCCAGTCCCTACTCAACCCTAGCCGACGCGACCTTAACTAACCCTATCTGATCCTACTAGAACTTACCTTAATCGATCTTACCTTATACGACATTATCCTAGCCGAGCCTATCTTACTTGACCCGACCCAACCCTATCTGGGTCTACCTGAGGTTATCTTGCTTGGCCCTATCCTATACTACCCTACCCCACCATACTCGCCGCAAATCTACCTTTGCCGACCCAACACGATGTTACTTGACCCAACCTGAAACTATCTGATTTTACCCGAATTTACCTTACTCAACCCTACTAAATTCTACCCGACCCGACCTTAACTAATCCTATCTGATCCTCCCCGAACTTACCTTACTTGACCTTACCTTTTCCGACATTACCCTACCCAATCCGATCTGATTTGACCCGACCCGTCACTGCCTGATTCTACCCGATCTTACCTTACCCGGCCCTACTTAACCCTACACTACCCGACCTTAACTAAACATATGTTATCCTCCCGAACTTACCTTACTCGAGCTTTAACTTTCCCGACATTACCCTAACCAACTCGATCTTGCTTGACTTGACCCGACACTGTCTGATTCTAACAGACTTTACCTTACTCGACCTTACCTTACCCGGCCCTACTCAACCCTACCCGATTTCACCTTAACTATTCCTATCTGATCCTCCTGAACTTACGTTACTTGACCTTATCTTTCCCGACATTATCCTACCCAACCCGATCTTACTTGACTCGACCCGACACTGTCAGATTCTAATCAACTTTACTTTACCCGGCCCTACTCAACCCTACCCGAACTTACCTTACCGACATTATCCTACCAAATTCGATCTTAATTAACCCGACCCGACCATATTTGATTTTACCCGACCTTACATTACCCGGACCTTTTCGACCCTACCCTACCCGACCAGTCCACACCCGAATCTACCCTACTCCGATTGACCTTACCTGAAGCTATCCGATCTTACCCGTCCCTTTTTAACCCTTGTCTGGTCCTACACGACCTTACCCTACTCGACATAAACTTATACGAACCCGCAGCTTATCGATTTTCCCGATCCTAACTAATCTTATCCAGCTTTACCCGACTTAACCCTATATATATCTCTGCCTCTGTCTCTATCTCCTAAACTAAAACTAAACCCTAAAAAATATATATGGGGCAAATTTTCTCAAGTGTCCTACGTCAAAATTAAAAGTTGTTGGATCGGACTCATATTTGCAGAAACTTTAGTGCTATGGGTAAGTACTTTAATTACCAAATATTATGCAATTTTATTTAAAACTGTAGAGGGGGGAGGGGGATGAAAATTTGGGTAAAGTAAGAACATTGATTTTTTCAAAAAATCGTAGCCGCTAAATAACGAAATAAAAAAAATTTTCACCTGTATGTTTTCGAAAGGTTTTTTCCTGCTCTTTCACATAGTAAAATTTTTTTTTTTTTAAATCAAAATTTAACCCTATTTTTGAAAATAAAATTTTTTTTTGACTTTTTTTTCAAAATGGACCTCTTTTTTTCTCTTTTTTTTATCTTAAAAGAAAGCTCAAGTTGTGTACTTTACACATACCAAAAGAACAAACTGACGTTTTTTGTTGTTTTCGAATTATTAATTAATAATTTAATAAAAATTTATAAAACTTGAAATATTTTACAAAAAAATTAAGTTACGGCAATTCTTAATACACCCCTTCGAAGCATATCAAAATGCGCATCCAACGAGCCCTATATGAAGTATTTTGGATAATTTTATGACTTATAAATAAATATTTATAAAAAATTATTTAACAAATAAATATTATTTATAAAAATAAAGATAGAGTGTTAGATTTTTTTTATTAGGAAGTTTTTACAACCCTACATTAAATAATATCTAGCTAAAGTATTTATAACCAATTAACTATTGACAATTTAAATAAGACATTTTTACATCAAAATCTTTATGCATGCGCTGCGTCCCGCTGCACAACTTCGTTAAAACTATACTTGTGTAACCACTGTACCTAATATTTTTATGTCATTTTCTACAGAACAGTTTTTTATTCATTTTTTAATAATTAAATATTATATTTTTTCATAATAATTTGTATAATTTAATTTTATATACATCATTTTTAAAATTACAAAACTTAACATTTTTTTATAATAATAATTAAAATTTTCTGATACTTATATTTAATATTATGTGCATCATTTTTAAAACTCGATTTAATGACTTTCTGCTTAATTTAATGGATTTAATGGATTTCTCATCCAGAGTTAATTTATAGATGTTTGAGTTTTTAATGTAAAAATGTCTTATTTAAATTGTCAATGGTTATAAATACTTGAGCTACATGTTATTTAATGTAGAATTGTAAAAACTGCCTAATAAAAAAAAACCTAACACTCTACCTTTATTTTTATAAATGATATTTATTTCTTAATTAATTTTTTATAAATATTTATTTATAAATCATAAATTTATCCAAAATACTTCATATAGGGCTCGTTGGATGCGCATTTTGATATGCTTCGAAGGGGTGTATTAAGAATTGCCGTAACTTAATTTTTTTGTAAAATATTTCAAGTTTTTAAAATTTTTATTAAATTATTAATTTAATTATTAATTTCAAAAAAAATTTTAAATTTCAAAAAAATGGTTAAATATTGATTTAAAAAAAAAAAATTTTTACCATGTAAAAGAGTAGGAAAAAACCTTTCTAAAACATACAGGTGAAACTCAATGTTCTTACTTTACCCAAATCTTCAACCCCTTCACCCCTCTACAGTTTTAAATAAAATTGCATAATATTGGGTGGTTAAAGTACTTACCCATAGCACTAAAGTTTGTGCAAATAATTGTCCGATCCAACAACTTTTAATTTTGACGTTGGACACTTGAGAAAATTTGCCCCATATATTAAAATTTTTTATATTTTTAAACATTCTGGTTCAAATTTAAAGAAAACATTTTTTTTCTACAATCCTTTAATAATTTAATTTCTTTATTCTACATAACAAAATAAAAAGGTTTTCCCTTGACGATTTCTCTCTATAACACAAAATTCTTGACTTTTTCGCAATTGAATAAAACCCATTTTTAAATAGAATGTATCATATCTTCGTTGAAAATCATCATAGAACAATTTTTAAAAAATCATTTTAAAGGTCACGATTCAAGCTTTCCATTACGTATTAATTTGCTCTCGGGTTTAGTTTCCAGTAGCCAAACCCTGTCGAAAGTAAACCACTCAAAATCCACTGAAAAAACCACTGGCCCAGTGATTTTTCAGTGGTCTGACCTGCATATCTTCAGATAGAATTTTTTTTGGAGTTGGAGTAACAATAGTACAATAGTTTTAAATGCCAATTAGTTTTGTAAGGGAGTAAACTTTGACTCTTTAACGAAAAGAATTTACAAGCAATTTGACCTGGAAATTCAGGTCGAATACCGATTCCTGATTGTAATTTTTTTTCCTTTTATGGTTCCCGTAACCCAAAATTTTTATGATTAAAAACTTTTGCAATTTCAAAAATTAAAATTTCAAAAATAAAAATATGAAATCTACTTATTTTCACGATTAGGAATATAAAAAAAAATTCTAACAACTATTAAAATTGAAGGAAAGTAAATTTTCAAAGCTATTTTTATTATTATGAAAAATAACTTTTTAGAGGAAATTTTTAGATATTCTTTATCGTTAGAACACGTAGAATTTTAATATTTAATTTTTAACTTTATTAATGCGAAATTAGAGAAATTTTTGTTCCCGATTTTTAATTAAATTCAGGAGTCTTCAAGTTTTATGATCTCTCTGGACCCTTCTACGAGGCCTTGAATATATTAAAAATTGACCTGTGAAAAATTTGTTTCTTAACAAATAAAATTGTTTCTTTTAAATTTAGAATCTGTAAGTTCTAACAATTACGTACATATAAAAATTTCCCCAAAAATCCTAAATTTAAATGAATAATATCGTATCTCATAAACGGTAGCAGATATTAAAAAACTGATGTCATTTTTGGATTTTTGAATAGAAGTATGTATTATGTTCATAGTAATAACATATATTTATATAAGTGGCTAAATTCTTAAACAACAAATATAATATTGGAATAAATAATTTAAATTATTTAAAATTGTAAAAAAGAAAGGTTCTCCTTCCATTTTATGAGGGTAACGGCCATAAAACGGTTTGGGACTTCCAGGCCAACTGTCATAAATCAACCCTCACAATAGATATTTTCAGTGGCGAATTGTCCCAAATCACAACTGAGAAACCACTTAAAAACAACTGGGATTTCAGTGTTTCTGTCTCAGTGATTTTTCAGTGTTTTTCTTTCGACAGGGAACAGTGCGATTTTAGCCATTTTTAGGTTATTTTGAGGTTAGGGACAATCCTAGTCGTGCCAGGCCCATTCTGTTGATGGATTTGTATTCAGCGCATCAAAATACACAGGAATAAATGGGTCTCATACCTCAACCCCGACACTTTTTTTTTGTGGTGCTGTGTAATTTGTCACCAAGAAATTCTCTCTCCAAGAGTCTCCCCTCGAATGGAAAAGAAGCTATTGTGAATCATACGTAGCCAGAAATTTTTGTCACGTCGCGACGCCCTTGTTTACGGAAGTAACCAACATTGATCTTCCACAATGGTTGTCTGGGTCAGCAACACTTGCCTGGAACCATCCCTTTCTCAGGAAAACTGTTATTAGCCCTTCCCTGTTCTGCAGCTCAAACCAAGTCTGTATTTTAACATCGATCGAGGCACGCCAAAGACCATTGTTAACCTAACTTTCCTAATCGATTTTCCGGGCAAAATAGCTACATTGAGAAGCCGCGCTTCACAAATTTTCCACCTCATGGCCTCAGGGTGATGGTTTTACTTGCGCAGGTCTCAGATGCGAGGCACAGTTCTGGCTTCATTGTATCTCTGCGGTCCTATTATTGAGTCAGGAGAATTTCGTGTTTATGTTACTAAACGAGAATTTTGTTTGAGTTTCTACCTCACTGTCTCCTAATGTACCATACAAAAGTAAATGTCAATTAAAATACTATTATTTCTTTATCTTAATTAGAAACAATCTTAATTCTCACTATCAGTACGCATTAATCTATTTCCTTTGAAACAAACAACTGGATATTTAATCAGGGACGGCGGAGCCGGGGGGGCACAGGGGGCAATTCCCCCCCCCCCTAGAAATACCTCGAGGGGGCAATGTATGGGCTTGCCCCCCTCTGAAAATTGACTTATAATTTTAATTTTTAAATAAATTTGTAAATAACTTTTTAAAAAAGTACAATCTTCTTAGTTTTAAGTTCAATAACATTATACATTTTATAATTGATTAGATTAACTAAAATTTTTTAGATAATCTTAAAAAAGCGATTTTTTCGTGTTTTCATCAATTTTTTTTAAAGATTATTTCAAAAATTTTAACCAATCTGATTATTTAGTGAACAAAAGTAAGTAGAAATACACTCCCGTGTAGAAAAGTTCCCAGTAATTCCCAGTTTGTGCGTGGGCGCAAGTTGGGGTCAGCCTAGGGTTCCTAGTTTTTATCAAATACGTAAATTGTTACTAAATAATAGTTTTAATACTAAACTTATCGTCAATCTGACTTTATATATTGCAATTTCCCTTCATTTTAGTTTAAAAATTCATGAAATTCGGTCAAAGCGCTCAAAGTTTCCCATGCAAAATGCATGGGGAAAAAAACTTTTTCATAGAATTGATATAAAATCCATGAAAATTAACATTTTTCGATCGGATAAAGCTGTTTCTCCTCAGGAAAGTTTAAAAAATAAGATCCAATAATTTATTTGATAAAATTTTTTATTATTAACTATTTTTTAAAGGGCCATAGAAATCTTCATAAACGAAAAAGAAGTGTAAGATCGTTAAAAAATATTCATTACGACTTTTTACAACATTTTCCACCAAAATTTCCTTTAATTACATAAAAATTAGTTACGAACAATTAGTGGATGTATTATTTAATTTGTTTGAACAAATTAATATTGTTTATCTGAAACTTTTTATCTAATAGAGCTAGAGAGTTGTAACTTTTTTCTAATATTGCATCTATTTAAGTTAAGTAAATCCTAATATTAGAAAAAAACTAAAATATAAAAATATAAAAATTGTTTAAACAAATTAATATTGTTTATTTGCAATTTTTCATCTAATTGAGTTACAGGGTTGTAACTTTTTATTAATTTTGAAATTTTTCAATCTTAGTAAAGCCCAATATTAATTGTAAAGTAAAATCAACAATTATAAAAATTGTTTAAACAAATTAATATTGTTAATATCAATATTGTAATACAGTTCCCTAACTGTATTTAAGTTGCGAATAAACAATATTAATTTATTTAAAAGAGTTTCATAATTATGAATCTTCGTTTACTATAAGTTTTGGGTGTTTATAGGCTTAAAATTTGCAAAATTAAGAAAAAGTTAAACTCTCTAGCTTAATTCAATGAATGATTGCAAATAAACAACATTAGTTTGTTTAACCAATTTTTATAATTGTGGATTTTCGTTTATTATTAATATTCAGCTATGGTATTCTTAAAAAGTTGCAAAATTAAAAGAAAATTTTAAATCTAAAGCTCAATAAGATAAAAAGTTGCAAATAAACAATATTGATTTGTTTAAACGATATTTGTGTTTGAGGATTTTCGTTTATTATTAATATTAAGCTTATTAGCTTATTGAGCTTAATTAGCTCAATTAGATGATAAGTTGCAAATAAACAATATTAATTTGTTTAAACAATTTTTAAAATTGTGAATTTTCGTTTATTATTAATATTAAGCTTTCATAGGTTTAAAAAGTTGCATAATTAAAAGAAAATTTTAAATCTGAAGCTCAATAAGATAAAAAGTTGCAAATAAACAATATTAATTTGTTTAAACAATTTTTGTGATTGTGGATTTTCGTTTATTATTAATATTAAGTTTTTATAGATTTGAAAAGTTGCAAAATTAAGAGAAAGTTTCAACTCTCTAGCTCAATTAAATGAAAAATTAGAAATAAACAATATTAATTTGTTTAAACAATTTTTATAATTGTGGATTTTTGTATTTTATTAATATTAAGCTTTCATAAGCTTGAAAAGTTGCAAAATTAAGAGAAATTTTCAGCTCTTTAGCTTAATTAGATGAAAAGTTGCAAATAAACAATATTAATTTCTTTAAACAATTTTCATAATTGTGGATTTTCGTTTATTATTAGTATTAAGCTTTTATAGGTTTGAAAAGTTGCAAAGTTAATAAAAAGTTATAACACTATAGCTCTATTAGATGAAAAGTTGCAAATAAGCAGTATTAATTTGTTTAAACAATTTTAATAATTTTATATTTTAGTTTTTTTTTAATGTTAGGCTTTACTTAACTTATATAGTTGCAAAATTTGAAAAAAGTTACAACTTTCTAGCTCTATTAGATGAAAAGTTTCAAATAAACAATATTGATTTGTTTAAACAAATTAAAAAAATACATGCAACAATTGTTATTAACTAATTTTTATATCATTAAAGAAAATTTTGGTGGAAAATATTGTTAAAAGTTGTAATGAATATTTTTTAACGATCTTACATTTTTACGATCTTTTTTAGTGAATTGGCACTAACCGGGTTGAGCATTACAAGCCCACTAATTTCCCAGTGGGAAGACCCAACTGGGGCCCACCTTAAATTTGGGAAACCCATATGGGGCCAACTGGCGCCCACCCAACTTTTCTACAGTAGCTACTGTAGTGTCTGAGACAAACTTTTGTTTGTGAGGCTGTGTTATCATCCTTCGAGACTGTTTTTAATCAAATTTTAATAAATCTGGATTTGTACTTAACAGAATTTTAAGTTTAGCGAATTTATATTTAATTTAATTTTTGTTTTACAAAATTTTGTTAACACAAACTTCTTATTTAAAGAATTTCTATTTAACCAAATTTTAATTCAGCAGAATTTTCTTTTAATAAAAGTTTGAGTAAGACGAAATATTAAATAGTTCAGGGTATCCGACAAAAATAGAAATTTAGCGTTTTATTAATTATATTAAATAACAATTAATGCAACTAAAATATTGGATAAATAATGAAGATTTGGTGAAATGGATATTCTAAAATTAAAAAATTCGTCTTATGAAAAATTCTACTCAATAACAATTCTGTTAAATAAAAATTTGGTTTAATTTCACCGCTAAAAAAAAGCTATCCAAATAGTATCTAACTCATTTTTCTCAGTGTAAGATAGTGAAGAAACGCTAAGATATAGTAATTTACGAAAAAATGGATAATTTTTTAAAAAAAAAATACTATTAACCAGGATTATTTTGTGCATAAAACATGCTTCATTCAATTTCAAAATTTTTAAAAGTAAGCATTTTTAATAGTAATTCCAGAAAGCGTAGCAACCCTGATTATGTGTATATATATATATATATATGGCTGTGTAGGTATATATATATATATATATATATGCATTGCCCCCCCCCCCTAGAAAAAATACCTTCCGCCGGCCCTGTATTTGATACAATTGCATTTTATATACAATATTTCCTCGTTAAAAAGATTTAATTCTTCTTGGATATTTTTTTCACCTGGAAAATATCGAAAGAATGTCGAATTTCGATATTCGAATAATAACTCTATCAAAAGCTATTTTTACCCTTGCAATATAATGTAGAGGTAAAAATAAACCTCTAACAATTTGAACTATTAAACAAATTCCTAATAGGGTGGGGACTGACGAGGAGAGGGGGTAATTTCGCATTTAATAAAATTTCTTCCGCACCCATCGTTCTCACAATCGTTTCCTGGTGATGAATCCGAAATCGTCACAACTTTGTGTGTCGCCGGCAACACGGAGGTGCATATTTTATTTTAATAATTTATTTCTTTTGTGTTTTGGACAGTGTATTTATGTACACTGAGAGAAAACTTTTCTTGTGCCAATGCAAAAATGCATTGGATCAAGTATGAATTATGCTTATAATCGGTACTAGTATCAAATATTATAGACTCAAGAATTTGAGGTTATGTTAAACTGTTTTGCGCATGACAGAAGCAGACGAAAATTTACGCTAAATATCTTATTCTTGGAACAAGCATAAAAACGATTTCTTTCAATGCAATCAATGTAAACATAATTTTATTCTTGTCAAAAGAAATCTTTTTTCTCAGTGTAATTTGTGTTAATTATTTATTTAATTTTTTTTTTTAACAGTATGGCGATTTTTAAATAATGTTACGGTTTCCAAGAAATAGAGGACGATGGGGTGAATTTTGAGACCAGAAAATTAAATCTCGACTAGACAGAAATCCTGTGACCATGCGCATGTAAACAGTGGTGCAAAAGAAACGGTGCCGTTTAATATTTTATATGGGCGATTCTTACGTAACTGCCCTACTTGGCGGCGTTGAAAAAATACACCTAAATTAAAAATATATTCTGAAGTGTATTAGTGAATTTTAAAGGTATATATGAGAGTAACTGAAAACCAAATATACATAAATATATATAATATAACTTCTATTATATTGCACTATAACTGCTGAAATTTCAGCTCCGTGGCGTGTCCCTTTTGCAAAATGTTAAATTTAATTTAATAATTTTCGGTGAAAATATCATTATTATAACTCAGCCTTTTTCAAGCATAAAGTGTCTATATTTATGAACAATTTAGGTTTATATTGAACTTCATAATACCTTTTTCATACTTAGAATCTGTAAAAATATTTTGTCCCTCAATTTTTCCAATTTTTGAACGCAATCTGCAGACTTATAATTAAGTTGTCATGTGTTTAGTTATTACGCCTTCTAATAAGTTAAATCTCAATTTTGATCCATTAGCACTATATTGCATGTGAAAAAAGTTTTAAAAAAGAAAAATTTTTACTTAAAAAAAAATTATTTTTGTGAAAATCGCATGTGTACAAAAAAAGCGTTCAGTTCCATGTCATTACTTGTATATTACTGTAACAACTATTTGATAGTATTGTTGCCATTTTCTTTAAGTTTTCATGTGAAACAAGCGATCTGCAGAAGGAATAGATTTATTTTGCAACATTGTAGAAGTGAGGTTAGAATAAATGTCAAATTACAGCTCCATGGTATTCTATAAAGTAGTTTAGCAATGCCGGATTACACTGCTCGATCTCGATTTCAAATTATCCAAAAAATAAAACGAAATATTCATTATTAAATATTGTATTTGCTGTTCTTTTATAAAATTTTATATATGTTAACTAATATCTAAAATACTGTTAGAATATTAAATAATTTATGAATTTATTATTTATTTTCGTTTTAGCAAAATATCAAAAAGAAATGTTTATTTTGTACAATATATTTGCAATAAAAAAATGCGGTTCAGCTCCACATGGCAGCCAATTTTCAAAAATTTGCTATTATTTTCGTATAAATATAGTTGTAGTTAAATCGTTTAAAATATACTTATATTACACCCTAATAAAAAAAATAAGTGCAGAGAAACATTGAATAAAAAAAATTTTTTTTTTACCAAAACTTATCTTGAAATCGGACAGTTACGCAAGAATCGACCATATGTTAAAATATAAATTATTATATTTTAGAAGTTAAACTTTAATAATAAATAAAACAAATCGATCAATAATATTTATCTAATAAGGAGGGCTGCCAGTGTACTTGCAAATTGAAAATAGTGAAAAAAAGACTTTTTAATTTAAAAAAGTGAGTAAATAACGAGTTTTCAAGGGAAAAAAGTTAGTAAATAGTAAGCTTCTTAATAAAAAAAAGTGTTAAAATAGTAAGTTTTTAAATAAAAAAAGTGAATAAGCAATATAGAGTTTGATATTACTGATATTAAATTGGGGGGGTTCCAGCAGGAAAAGCAATTCAAATTTGAAAAAAACAATTCCAAAATCGCAAAAATAATTGAAATATATGTAGAAAGTAATTAAATAATGCCAAAAATAATTCAACTTGAAAAAAAGTTGTAAATGACAAAACTAATTGGAAAATTGATTAAAACTCAAAAAATGATGACAAAAATTGAAATGAAAGAATTGGAATTTGAAGTAAATAATTAAAAAGTATCAAAAATAATTGAAGTTACAAAAAAATAATTAAAAAATGACAAAAATAATTAAAATTTGAAACAAAAGTTGGAGACTGGTGTAAAAAATTAAAAATTTTATACAATAATTGAGATATTAACGACATAATTAAAACTTAAAGAAACTAATTGAATAATGACATAAATAATTGAAAACTGATCTTCAAAAGTTATTAAATTCATGACAATAATAAAAAGATTGTAAATATGACGTTTAAAGAAAATAATTCCAAAATGTAAAAAATATTTTAATATTGACAAAAATAGTTGTAACTTGAAAAAATAATTGAAAATGACAAAAATAATTGATAATTTTAAAAAAATTAAAAATTTGAAGAAAATACTTGACAAAACAATTGAAATATTGAAAAAATAAATAATTCAAAACTGGTGAAAAAATTAAAATGTTATAGACAGTAATTGTAAATAATTGAAGAGTTTCAAAAATAATTAAAGTAACAAAAAAATAATTAAAGAATGACACAAATAATTAAAATTTAAAACAAAAATTTGAGACTGGTGTAAAAAAATTAGATTTTCGCACAATAATTGAGATATTGAAGAAATAAGTAAAATATAAAGAAATTAATTGAATAATGACATAAATAATGATAAAAGCTGGTATAAAAATTACACTTTTTAGACGATAGTTTAAAAATTGAAAAAATAATAGAATTTTCAAGAGAATAATTGTAATTAGAAAAAAATAATTCAAAAATATCAAAAAATGTATATGTGTAGAAAGTGGTTGAATAATGACAAAAATACCTAAAATTTAAAAAAAAAATTATTGAAAAATGAGAAATATATTTAAAAATGAAGTAAAAAATAAAAAATTGAATACATTATTTGAAAAATTGTAAAAACTAATTAAAAAATTAACGACATAATTAAAATGTAAAGAAATTAATTGAATAATGACATACTCTCTAAATCTGAATTAGTAGTTTTCTACTATGAATTAGTCAAATTCATGGCTCATTTTTCTCTAATTCATATAGTAGAAAATTACTAGTTCTTAGTAGAAAACTACTAATTCTTAGTAGAAAACTACTAATTTTTAGTAGAAAACTACTAATTGAAATAATGAAACTTTACTTTAAAAAAAGTAGATTTTTTTAATAATTTAATTAGTAGTTTTCTACTACAAAATTAGTTACTACTTCGTAGTTTTCTACTAAGAATTAGTTAAATTCTTACTATTTTAATAGTAGCTCACTTTTCGCTAATTCATTAGTAGATAACTACTAATTCAGATTTAGAGAGTAAATAATTGAAAACTGATCTTCAAAAGTTATTAAATTCTGGACAATAATAAAAAGATTAAAAATATGACGTTTAAAGAATATATAATTCCAAAATGTCAAAAATATTTTAATATTGACAAAAATAGTTGTATATTGAAATAAATAATTCAAAACTGTTGAAGAAATTAAAAAATTATAGACAATAACTGTAAAATTAAAAGAAAAATTATAAGTTTGAGGAAAATGAAAGTTGAAGAAATTAATTGAATTTTAAAGACAATAATTCCAATTTGAAGAGAATAATTAAAAAATGGCAACAAAATTCAAATGTGTAAAACATAATTAAAGTTTAAAGAAAATAATTAAAAAAGGTGTAAAAAAATTAATAAATTCAAAAACATAATAAAAATAACGATGAAAATAATTGAAAACAGGTGTAAAAAATTTTAAAGTTCATTAAAAGAAAAAAAATTGAATAAAATAATTGCAATTTGTAAAAAATAATTCTAAAATAACAAAAATATGAAAAAAATAATTTAAAAAAAACAAAAATAATTTATTAATGACAAAACTAATTGAAATTTGATGAAAATGATTGAAAAATAACAAAAGAAAATTGAAACTTGTGTAGAAAGTTTGGAGATTTTTGACAATAATTTGAAGATTGATGAACACAATTGAAATTTATATAAAAGAATTGAAAAGTTTCAAAATTAATTGAATTTACAAGAAGATAATTGAACAATAACAAATATAATTGTAATTTGAAAAAAATAATTGATAACTTGTGCATAAAATTAAAAATTTAAAGACAATACTTGAAAAATTTATTAAACATTTGAAATTTTTAGAAACTGATTGAATAATGACATAAATAATTGAAAGCTGGTGTATAAATAAAAAATTTATAGAGAATAATTAAAGTTTGAAGAAAATTATTGAAATTTGTTGAAATTAATTGAAAAACAATGTACAAATTCAATAAACTCATGACAATAATAAAAATAATAAAGAAAATGTTTGAAATTTGTAGAAAATAATTGAAAACTAATATAATATAAATAATAAAAAATTATTTTGACAATAATTACTAATACATGAAATAAATAAATAATTCGTAATAATACTAATATTTCTAGTTTTAAATAAATCTTTATATTAATCTTATAAATTAAATTAAATTAAATTATTAATCCAATTATTGTTTGTGAAAGGAGCAAAAGTGTATATAAATGTATATAATCTGGCTTCAATTCGTTCAAATTGATTACCCCATCCAATACTAAGAAAAAAAGTAGGGATTCTTCTAATTTCAAAAAATTATAAAACATGAAAAGATTTAATGAAATAAAAGTTAATAAAGATTTAGAGTTATAAATGTTCAATTAATTAAATAAATTTATTCAAAATTTATTTTATGTAAAGTTATATATATTAATTTTATAATTCAAATAGTTAAGTTTTAAATCGATTTTGGAATTCTTTTTAAACAGCACATTTTTAAATATTATAGTTTATCTCAATGAAACCACAGTAAGTTTTATTGCTAATTACTGAAATTCCTTTCTACCTGTCTTGTAAATCTAAATTAATTTTATTAGCAACATATAAATTGTTTTAAACAAATATTTAAAGAAATTCGATTTCTCCGTCGTTGTCAGTTTTTTGCAAGTAAGATAGAAATACTAAAAAATGTTTAAAAATATTATATTAACAATTTTCGTAAATGTTATAAATAAATTAATAAAAAAAAAAAAATTTTAAATTTCCGTTTTTCAAGAAAAAAATTTTTTTTTTAATAAGATTAGTTCAGCACAAGGTACGAAATACATCTTTTGGACCATAATTTTCTATAAACAATATTTAGTTAGCATTATTTTTCAGCATTATTTCATCACTAATTTGGAGTATATAATACGACCAAATTGAAGATATCTCTTGACTGGAAGGTGATTGATATATTTACTAAATACTATTTTATGAATATTTAATAAAAATAAAATGACATTATTTTTTATTATAGTAAGGAAGAATAAAAAAAAGTGATCCGGACAAAGAGTTTAATGCTTAAAAGAACCTCCGACGTTTCGAAATGTAAATGATTTCCTCTTCAGAGCAACTAGTAATATAAAATAATTTTTTTTAAATATCAAAGAAGTACAAAGTATTATACATATAAAAATAAAATAAAAATAAAATACAAAATAACAATAACAAAAATAATTACAATAATAAAGGTAAATGAAATAATTATGAATTTTAAAAATTATAAGGAAATACAAATCATACCCGTAATTTAACCAAATTGAAAAAAATACAAAATAAATTTTAATTATTAAAAAATTATCAAAAATTAACAATTCAAAAATTAAAATCTTTTTATAAAAAAAAATAAATTACAGTTAATTGGTGACTAACAATGAAAAGAAATAAATTAGAAAAAATATAATAGAAAAAGTAAATAGTAATAAAAATGAAAAAAGTTAAATTGTTTATAAGGATTCTAATGAATCATTAATAACACATAATTAAAAACACATAAAAAAACCAAAAAGGAAACTAAATTTTAATATTAAAAATAATTTTAAAGTATAGACTCCCTGAAGAGGAAATCATTCAGATTTCGAAACGTCGGAAGTAGTTTTAATCATTAAACTTCTTTGTCCGAATGACTTCATTTTTATTCAGCCTCAGTATAATAAAAAATATTTACCTGCTCGGACGTTAAAGATTGGGTTAATTAATAATAATAAAATTACATTAATTTTTATATTTATAGTATATAGTACTCAGATTGATAATTTGTATATATTCAATTCTTTCTAGTTGAATGATATACACGTTTATCAAAATTCGTCTGCCGGTTGTATTTACACAGATCTCATCGACAAGTAGAAAGTTCTTATAGATATAAAGAAGAATCAATTTCTCTGGCTAAAGTTTGATTTGGGTTAAATAAATCAAAGTAAGTTAAAATAGAATTTCAATAAATTAATAGTGAAGTCTGGAATGAAGTAAACTTTATCATTAAGAATTTTATTTCTTAAGTTAATTTATACTTCGGTATGAAATTAAATTTAATTGAGAAACCAGAGATGTAAAGAAAACAGGTAAATGAAATCGTAGTGTTTCTATAAATTTTAAAGCTCCATATTTTGAACGTATATTCGTTTCTCTGCAGTAGCCTTTTTCTGATTCATTCAATATAAAAGCCAAATCCTCGGTTAAGGAAAATTGAAGAGAGAACGATATATGCTTCAGTCTCACACGAAAAACAATTGATAATTATATTTTAGATCAATTTTCAGGAAATTCTATTTTTAAATAAAAATTATTTCAAACATACTAATGTATATAAAAATCCTAAAAACAAATTTTACCCAACAACTTTTAAATTCTATCGATTAGTCCGTTAAATGAAAAATATCTGGGAAACTAGTGATTAGAGTTAGAATTTTACTTTACACACTGAACGTTTGCAATTCAGATGTAAATTTTCTCTGGCAATTGACCTATATATTTAAAGTCGCATCTTTTTATTTATGCAAGCCAAGTCCGTTGTTTTGCGCTGGTACTTTAGTTTCTATTTCCAGTTAAAGTATGCAAGGATATTGAGTCGTTACTTTAAAAGTGATGGTTTAAAGTAACAGTATACTGTATAAATGTTTTTCTTTTATATGGGCCTGGAAGGAACTTTTTACGGGCAAATAGCAAAGGAAACTTACTTGAGAAATATCGGATTCTCGCATTATAGAATGGAATTCCAAGTGACCCGTTACAGTGTTGGAGAATTTCTAGCATTCTAGTGCTCTCGATCCTTCTGCTTCTTTCTGCGTGCTCTCTTTTTACCCTTTTTGTTTTTTTCTTTTTTTTTTATTCCTCTTTTACTTACATTTCCGACCCTGGCTCGCACGCTCATTTTTACGACCTGGGTGTAACTCAACCTTTTCTCATTATCCAGTCAGCGCGAAAAGCTATCACCTTACACGTTGCTACTTACGATAAATTTTTTCTTTGTCACTCTCTTGCCGCGTCTAGAAGTCGCGGAAAATGATTAAAAACCACCTTCTGACTTTAATGACTGATTTTACTCAAATCTCCTCTGGCCTTTTCAATTACATTTTTCTCGTAACATGTGGAAAAAACAATTTTCTAATAATACAAGACCACAAAAGATATTTTTTTTTTACTCATGGAACCAGACCTAAAGGATTTTTTATCCCTTAGTCTTAATGCGGAAAATATGTTAAGATTTGTGATATTTTTTTACTTACGAAAGTTATTGTTAAAAATACCGATAGAATTCCAAAAATTTTCATGAAAAAACTTTTTTTTTTACAAAAGCTGCTATTTCTGTCCAAAAAAAGATAAAAACATTTTCTAAAAGGGGTTTGGAAAGGTAAAAAGTTAATCTTTAAGATAGCGTTAGCCGTTTTTTAATTCATTCCAAAAAGCACATTTTTTTCAGATTTGAAAATTCTCTATTTTTGAAATAACAAAAAAAAAAGTCAATTAAGAAATTTATTAAAAACGTCGTGAACTTTTTTTTCCCATAATATAGAAAACATTCATTACGGACAAAGTTGATGATTACAACATAAAGAAATGACAGAAATTGATTTGAAAATTTTTTATTCTTAAATTTGACAAGGTTTTATAAAAATCGTATAATTACAAAAAGAAAATGAATTTCAGTTTGCGCAATTGCAGCAAATATTTGTAAAATGCTCCCTGCACAAAATATACTGACCAGTCAACAATAGTGTCCAAAATCCTTTGAAAACATTACAAAGAAGGTCCAATTTTACATAAACACTTCTGCTCCACACTTTAATAAATTGTAATAAAATCTATAAATAATGTTTCTTTATTTTTGAAAACTTTCGATATTTCAAAAAAATTTGATATTGTAACGTTCCGTACGGATTAGGTAAAATTTACCTGAACGTAAATTTTCAACAATACCAGCTTGAAGAGCAAGCTTCGACTGGCTCTGCCAAAGGAGCTACCTTCGGTTGGTACCACAAAATTTTTTCTCCCTTCGGTCCGAGCCCCCTCCATTGACTCGTTAAAAAATGGCGCAAGATTCAAAATTCATCTGTGTTACGCTAACTCAGTCCGTACCCAGAGGGTAAAAATTTTTGGTCCTGGGTAATCAGTACAGGTTTTTTTGAAGTACACTACATTATCATAATGTTTACATAGATTTAGCAGTCACACTTATAATGACTGATAATGTCGAGTAAATAATCTAACAACCCATAATTGACAGTGACTGTATATTTATGTTATCAACGTGAATGGTTATTCACAGGAAAGTACTATATCTACGTGTATGTATGTAGATAGAAGATGCATCCACGTCACCGATTCTAATTTAGATAGTCTCGGTTAACCTCTTACCAACAATGGGTCATTTCGGGTGATCTCGATAAGGACTCGAAGCGAGTCATTGCATGTGATTTTGCCGCCTTTCTTCACCCCTTTTTTTAGTGTAAAGTATTATCGGTGCTTTTTCCGGCACACAGTCAATATTCATGAATTTACTTTAAAGTAAATTGAATGCACTTTTTATGTTTACCATTCCGTTGCCCTTCCGATAGATACTCACCGTTCTTGAGATAAATTTTTATGAAAAGGACGCCAATCCTAACCTTTAAGCTAATTACATTAATCTTGGTTAAAAGCTGAAGCAGAATTTAAAAATTATCAAGCCAAACATTTTGACCCGCTTTTGCGTCTGTTTTTTATTCCGAAGCACTTAAGAGAGTGAGTAGTAGAAAAATAAACGATGGTCGGACGTTTATTAACGTTTTCGTTTATGGAACGGGCTTTATTCAGACCGCCTTTAAAACAGAGTAAAGAGATGCTGGAAGTTTCTATGATTTTTTATGTAGTTCTTTTTAAATTAAAACATCTTGCTATAAAGAGTTCATAAATTATTTTTTTGCTTTTATAAACTGTAATTTTATAAACTTTAAAAAAAAGGATTTTAGAGTCTCAGAGGAAAAAAATTAGGTTTGCCTAATGTCATTCGGAACTTCTCGGGCATCGTTTGGAAGCTTTCTGGTACGCTCGGAAGGACTCGGAAATTCTCGTAACCGTTCGGAAGTTTTCGGCGTCACTCGGCAGTTCTCGGTACCCCTCGGAAATTTTCGGCTACGTTCGGAAGCATTCGACTCTAATCGGAAACTCTTGGCTTGGCTCGGCATCGTTTAGAAACATTCGGATACGATCGGAACTACTCGGTTCCAAAGTTTTCAGTACGGTTCGGTGATTCTAGGTTTCGTAGCGAATTTTTCGGCTCTAGTCGGTATTTTACGTCAACACTCGGCATCGTTCAGAAACTTTTTACTACAATCGGAAATTTTGGAAAACGCTCGGAACTTTTCGATCCTATACGGAACCTCTCGGCTTTATTTAGAAACTTTCTGACATGATCAGAAATTCTCGAAACCGTTCGGAAGTTTTCGATTCCTTTCGGAACCTCTCGGCGTTGATCAAAATCTTTCGGGAATGACCGGAAAAACTCGGGAACTTTTGACTAAAAGTTTCAGAAAATCGAAAGTTGCCAAGCAGATCCTAGAGGTACCGAATGGTGCTGAAAGATTTTTAACGAAGCCGAGTATTACCGAATGGTTCCGAGAGATTCCGAATAGAGCCGAGAGGCTAATCCAAAAGGATATCTTGTTATCCAATTTCGTAAAATCGAAATAGTCGAGTTCCTGCAAGTCAACAGAAACGAATTATAATAAACAAAAATAATATTCCCTGTCAAAAAAAGTTTTTAATCTAGAAACCCTAACTAATTTTTACTTACATATTTAGGAGGTGGTTGCCAATGGGAGTTATTGTCGAAGGAGATTTTCTAAATGAGCACAAAGCGAGCGGCGAATAAATCGTCTCGAATTGAACTTGTGACCTCAGCGTGGCGTCTAGTTGATAATCGTCTGCGGATCGAATCTCGCAAGCGTCCTGGCAGCTTAACCTTCTTGTCGATGGGGCACGGTTGGCATCGATGTACCGACCAATCTCCGCTAATTACCAAACGCTACGACGCCAGTTCTCGTTCAGTGTATCGGTTCGACAAGCACCATATGAAATTACGATACTCATATTAACCCACTGTTCAGGCTCCCAGTCCTTGTTAAGTGGGATGCTTCCGGCTCGGTATTAATTTATAATTGTATCGAGCAGTGTTAGGCATGACCTCCCAAATTAGACACACGTACGTCCGTGTATGATTGTGCATATTATCACAACTAGAATGTGATAGAATCTACGATGCGAGTGAACATGATGAGGAACTGGTGAGCCGATACTGGACCGGTTAGATGAACAACACCTCTTAATGGACTTGCTTTGCTGTTATCCATTCCTCGGAGAATTTCCAACAATCATAATACCCTGCTGCACTTATTCTTTTCTCGTTTGTGTAATTCTACAAAATACTGAATGCCACGTGCTACAGGAACACGCCGGGTTCATTACGCGATCGAGAATGCCAGGTGAGAATTTCTTCGTGAAATCATTAGTGGCTTTTTCCAATCTTCAGCAAAGAATGGGAAGCTTAAAGGTTATGGGGTTTTACTTCTCTGTTTGGATTAGAAAAGCAGTGCTTGTTAGTTAGGTGCATTATATTTAGTTATAAAGGATGTTTAGGTTTGTTTTAAGTTAAAAAGGTTGAGACCTTTTATTGCATTTGTAATAGTGATATCTATTGTGCAGTACTCACGGTTGAGCAGTGAATTTTTTGGGATATAGTTCCGAATAAGGGGTAACCAATTTTTGTATCAGTTGTATATTTACGTATTTTAATGCACTACTTACGAAAATTATAGTAAAAAATGGCGCCGGTTTAATTTTCACAATAAAAGCCATAAAAAACCACAAAAATGATACTTTTTTGTATTTAATTCTTAAAATAAAGACAATTTAAAAAAATTTTTGTAACAAAAGTTATAGACCTTGTAAAAATACACGTTTTATGTATTATGCATTTTTTCATGGAAATGAATAGTTTACGAGAAAAACGCAAAAGATTATAAAAACGGTTGGTACAAACGGGCAGTAGTTTTCTATGAAGGTAGAACATGCGCACTAGTCTTCTATGACAGTAATACATGCGCAATAGTGTTCTATGGCAACGACACCTGCGCACTAGTGTTCTATGACAACTACACATGCGCACTAATGTTTTATGAAAACTACACATGCGCACTAGTGTTCTATGACAGTAATACCTGCGCACTAGTGTTCTATATAAGTAATACATGCGCACTAGTGTTTTATGATAACCAAACATGCGCACTATGGTTCTATGACAACTACACATGTAACACATGCGCACTAGTGTTCTATGGCAGTAATACCTGCGCTTTAGTGTTCTATGGCAGTAATACATGCGCACTGGTGTTCTATGGAAGTAATACATGCGCACTAGTTTTCTATGAAAGTTATACATGCGCAATAGTATTCTATGATAACAACACATGCGCACTAGTGTTTTATGGTAACCACACATTCTCACTAGTGTTTTATGGTAACCACACATTCGAACTAGTGTTTTATGACAGTAATACATGCGCAATAGTAGTCTATAATAAAGGCACATGCGCACTAGTGTTCTATGATACCTGCGGACTAGTGTTCTATGGAAGTAATACATGCGCACTAGTGTTTTATGATAACCACACATGCGTACTAGGGTTCTATGACAACTACACATGCGCACTAATGTTTTATGAAAACTACACATGCGCACTAGTGTTCTATGGCAGTAATACCTGCGCTTTAGTGTTCTATGGAAGTAATACATGCGCACTAGTGTTCTATGGAAGTAATACATGCGCACCAGTGTTTTATGATAACCACACATGCGCACTAGTGTTCTATGACAACTACATATGCGCACTAATGTTTTATGAAAACTACACATGCGCACTAGTGTTCTATAGCAGTAATACATGCGCAATGGTGTTCTATGACAGTAATACATGCGCACTAGTGTTATATGGAAGTGATACATGGGCAATAGTAGTCTATCATAAAGGCACATGCGCACTAGTGTTCTATGATACTTGCGGACTAGTGTTCTATGGAAGTAATACATGCGCACTATACCACACATGCGCACTAGGATTCTATGCGAACTACACATGCGCACTACTGTTTTATGGTAACTACACATGCGCACTAGTGTTCCATGGCAGTATTACATGCGCACTAGTGTTTTATGACAGTTTTACATGCGCAATAATGTTCTACGAAAGTAATACACGCGCAATAGTGTGCTATGATAACTAGACATGTGCACTAGTTTTCTATGACTGTTTCATGTGCGCACTAACGCTAAATGATAACTACGCATGCGCACTAGTGTTCTGTTATAATTACACATGCATATGTGTAAATAATAGATTAAAAGATCGTAATCTGAACAAAGCACATTTAAATATGATAAAAACTGTAGATTGCAGACATTTTTAAACAGCAAGATTAAACAGAATTCTATTATTCATCGAAATTATGAGAAAAGTTCGTGTATATTTGACAATGTATACGATTGACAAATCCATTACACACTAAAACTACGGATAACAAAAAATAAATCATTGCAGACTATTATTTTTTTGCCATGACTTGGTCGAAAAATTGCGTTCTTTAAAGTTGCAATGAATGACGATAAATTGTTATAAAAAACTTCCACATTGCTGCGCAAGGTGTTAGCACGATTAAACAATCTGTTTGCTGTCGAATTTCTTATAAAATTAGTCTTGTCAAATTATTCATAAAAAGGCAAGACGGTGCTCAGGGATCTCCGAGGCGCGTAAAACTTTACTGAGAATATTAAAGTAGATGAATCTGTACCATTGTGAATTACTTTAAAGAAAAACAGCATATCAGCAAACAGTAATCTGGATTTCAGATTTTATATTTTAGATTCTCTAATATTTTTAAAATTATTCGTTCCTGGAAAAAAGTTTCCTACGAAAATTGTAGAATTTTAAAAATTTGCATCTTCTTGTTTCGAACTTTCTTGTTATTTTTAATAGTTTTTAAAAAAAAATTAGAATCATTCTCTCTATTAATATAACCTCAAAATAGAAACTGATGTTTCACATGAAACAAAACTATTATTGAAATTAATTTTACCTTATTTTGCTCTTTGAAATATTTTCTCCAATGTTATTAGTTAGATTTTATTAAATATTATTTTATTCAAAAACTAATTAACCAATAAAATTTGATTTTCAAACGTTCCTTAAATAAACGAAAATTCGGTTAAATAAAGATTCTGCGAAATGAATATTGTTCCAAACAAAAACTCTAATTAATGGTATTGCTGTTAAATTGTAATTCTGGCAAATACAAATTCTGTTAAATAAAAATTCCATCAAATGTAATTTCGTTACATAAAATCTATAAAATTGCAATTCATTAAAATAAAAATTATAAGATATAAAAATAAGTTTATTTAAGATTTTTGACATAAGAAAATTAGGTTGTCTGAAAAATCTCATTAATAATTAATCTATTTAATAAAAATTTGATCAAAGGAAATTTTAATGATAAAAAAGTCTCTTAAATTAAAATTCGTTCATTTAAAAATTTAATTGAATACAATTTCAGTGAATTAAGAATTTTTTAAAGAGAGAATTCTTTTAATAAGTCGATTAAAAGGTAATTCTATTATTTCGTTCCGTCAAATATTAAATCAAAAATACGAAATTTTCGATTAAATATTTTGGTTTTATCTTATTAATTTCGATCATTTGGAAATTATATACATGTGTCTCGTGGATTCTTATATCTACAAATTAAAAAAAAATCCTATATTGTGAAGATGAACATAAAATCCACATATTAATCAGTGAGATAATATAATATTGCTGACAATCGAACGGATCATGAATCATTTCTACTTAGTGTATGGAATCAGTTGATATTTGTATATTATTCCCATAAACATCCACATTATGCATTTAATAGCAATAAATCGTGATTTCAAAATCGTCAAAGCGATATGGCATTAATTTCATCGAAAATAAGTAGCCCATTATTCTGTGATAATGTCTTTGATTGTATATCCCATTAGAATGAAATATAGGCATTAATAGTAATAGTATCATTACTAGTGCACATACAATGATTTTATTTAACGAATTCAACTTCTTGCTTTTATTTCTGCATACAGTATATCAACCCATGTTAGATATAAACTTAATATTTTTTTTAAAAAAAAACCATCTTTAAATCATTTTCAGAATTGGATTAAAATTTTTTTTTAAGTAATTCAACTTCTGTTATTCACGACATAAAATCTAGAACAATTTTTTACAATGAAATTAGGATATTCACAACAACAACATATCATTTTGTTACTAGTTTGAAAAATGATTTTTTTCGTCAATAGTCTGAAACTAACCCTTTTCCGCACTGGTGATAAAAATGACTGTGTTCGTCACTGGTTTCGTAAATGTCAATTTTCGTCATAGACAAGAAAAATGACAAGTTTAACTTCTCATAAGAAATATAACCATTTTCACTTTTTTTTCATAGAGCAAAAAATTCGTCCTATGGAATTCCATATGGCAAAATTACTGACAAAAAACAAATTTCTTAATAAGAATGTGAATAAATGCATTTACAATTCGAAGAAAATGATTAAAATTAAAAAAAACCATAATTTTGTAAAAATAATTGAAAAATGACAAAAGAAGTTAAAAATTAATTAATAAATAATTTAACTAATTTGATATTGAAGAAAATAATTAAAACTGACAAAGTTTTATTTGAAAAAATTAAATAAAAGAATTGAAACTTGGGAAATTGAATTTAAAAATGAGGGGAAAAAATCAAAAATAATGAAAATAAAATTGAAAAAAATGTTTAAAAATGATAAAAATAGTTGAGAATTGTAGAAAATATAGTTAAAATCATAAAAAAAAGAATTCTTAAAAATTGAAGAAATTTTTAAATAATTTTAAATTTACTATTCCTAAAGAGTGTATTAATTAAAATTTTAATTAATGAAATTTCAAATTAATTGAGGTATGAAGAATTATAATACATAATAATTGTAATTGTAGTCTTGTTTATCTTAAATATAGTCTGTAATTTTTTAAATTATTTTTTACAAATGTTTATTATTTTCTTCAATATACAATTATTTCTATCGATTACTTTATTATTAAATTTATATTTCAATTAATTTTCAATTACTTTTTATCATTTTATGCCAATATGATTATGCCAGAAATTCTTTCTTTAATAGAGTCTGTCAAAAAGCAAACTCTTTAACAAAATCTGTGAAGGTTATAGACCTCTTCGAACCGTCAGAATTAAGGTTTACCAAAACTGTAAAAAATTCTCTCTACGAATTCTAGATGTTATTGACTGAAATTTAAATGTACTACATATGTCTCTGTTATTAGCAATTTTTTTTTTTTTTGTAATTTCATAATGATTATTTGCAATATCTCTTTTGCGGCTTAGCCAAGTATTTTAATTTATACATTACTACGAAAGGTTGTCTTCAGCCTGTAAATTGTGAAATAAATAAATAAATTTTCAATTATAATTTTATTAATTTTCTAATTTTTTGATTATTTATCTCAAATTTTAGTTATTTTTTCAATATACAATTATTTTTATCATTCTGCAATTATTTCCTTATATTACAAATATATGTTGCAATTTTTTCAATTATTTTTCACAAACTAAAATTATTATTTTTAATTTAAAATTATTTTTATTACTTTGCAAATATTTTCACCAATTTTATATTATTTTCATTATTCTTCAATTAATTTCCTAGATTTTAAAATATTTTACTCAAATTTTAATAAATTTCTTTAATTTCAAATATTATTATTATCATTTTAGAATCAATTTTTTCAATTTTCAATTTTTATTTCATTTTTCGAACATTTTTTTCAATTTTTATTATTCTTCAATTAATTTCCTAGATTTTAAAATATTTTTCTCAAATTTTAATAAATTTCTTTAATTTCAAATATTATTATTATCATTTTGGAATCAATTTTTTTAATTTTCAATTATTTATCTCATTTTTTAAACATTTTTTTTCAATTTGCATTTTATTTTATATTTTTCCATTACTTTTTATCATATTTAATTATTTTTTAATTAATTTTGACTTTTTTTTATAATTTATCACAACTTGCACTTATTTTTTTAATATACAATTATTTTTATCATTCTGAAATTATTTTCTTTTATTACAAATATATGTTGCAATTTTTAAAATTATTTCTCAAGAAATAAAATTATTTTCTTCAATTTCTAATTATTTTTATTACTTTGCAAATATTGTCTCGAATTTTTTTTTATTTTCATTACTCTTTAATTAATTTCCTAGTTTTTAAAGTATATTTCTCAAAGTTTTATAATTTTCTTCAATTTCAATTGTTAATATTATTATTTTGTAATTAATTTCTTCAATTTTTAATTATTTTTTTTACTTTGCAAATATTGTCTCGATTTTTTTATTATTTTCATTAATTTTTATTTATATTTCCTAGATTTTGAAACATATTCCTCAAATTTTAATAATTTTCTTGAATTTTTAATTTGTTTTATTACTTTGCAAATATTGTCTCGAATTTCGTATTAGTTTCAGTACTCTTCAATTAATTTTCTAGACTTTAAAATATTTTTCTCACATTTTAATAGTTTTTTTTTAATTTCCAATTATTTTTTTTGTTATCATTTTGCAATCAATTTTTTCAATTTTTTATTAATCTCACTTTTCATTCCTCAGTAAATACCTTAATTTTTAAGTATTTATCTCATTTATGAATTATTTTTTTCAAATTAATTTTGTTTTATCTTTTTGCAATTATTTTCTTCACCTTTTAACTAGATATAATAATTATTTTCCAATTAATTTTCTAAATTTTTATTTATTATCTCAAATCTAAGTTACTGTATCCACGTTTCAATTCTTTAATCATTTTTCAATTTTTTTTCTCATATTCCAAACACTTTCAACAATTTTTTATTGTTTTTTTATTAATTTGCAATGATTTTCACAAATTTTATATTATTTTGATTATTTGTTGATTAATTCCGAAAATTTCCATTATTTTTTTTCATTAACAAATAGTTGTACCATTTTTCTTCAATTTTTATTTACTATTCTTATCATTTTGCAATCAATTTCTTCAATTTTCAATTATTCTCACTATTCAATCCACAGTTAAACTCCTAAATTTTCAATTATTGTTTTCAATTTTTATTTTCTTTTATCCTTTTGCAATTATTCTCTCTTCCTTTTAAGTAGATATATTAATTATTTTTCAATTTATTTCCTTAATTTTCATTTATTATCTTAAATCTAAGTTGAACTCCCCACTTTTCAATGTTTCAATCAATCTTCAATTATTTTTCTCAAATTTTAATTACGTTCGTCAATTTTTAATTATTTTTTTTTATTTACAATGATTTTCACAAATTTTATATTATTGTGAATATTTGTTGATTAATTCCGAAAATTTTAATTATTTCTCTTAAATTTCCATTATTTTCTTGAATTTACGATTATTTCTATAATGTTGTAATTATTTTTCTAAGTTCCATTTTTTTTTGACATTTTTCAATTATTTTAAAAAATATGATTTTCGTCCTTCAAATTTTCAATGTTTTAATCATTTTTCAATTATTTTTCTCAAATTTTAATTAAGTTCGGCAATTTTTAATTTTTTTTTTAACTTGTAATGATTTGATCACAAATTTTATATTATCTTGATTATTTGGTTATTATTTCCGAAAATGTACTCGAAATCAGATAAAATTGTCAACTTTTGAGTTACAATAATTGAGGAGCATTTTTTTCAAAAGTTGATAAATCCATTTTTTAAAAAAGTTGAAATAATTACCAATTTAACATATATGTGACTTGGAAAGTTAAAAGGGACCTTACGTCAAAAAAATCGATTTTTTGCTGTTTAGTTCATTCAAAAGAGTGAACTTTTCTTTTTCAGAATCATCTATCAGTAAAAAAAATCAATTTTTTGACGTAAGGTCCCTTTTAACTTTCCAAGTCACATATTAGGAACCTTACAAATCGATCTGTCACTGTTGAATTCAAGAAAAAAATTTATTACCAAAGAATTTTCAATTTAAAAAATCTTGTACTTAACCAAGATGATTTAAAATTTTAATTTTTTTCCTAGAATAAATTACAAAAACCTTTTAATTCCTTTATTACTATAAACTTTAATTAAAAATAAATCTCCTTAAGTGCAAAAAACATTCGTATATAAATAATTTCATATATTTTTACTACTTTATAATTAACTCTAGGGGTTAGGTGCGAAACTGCATTTGTTTAATTTTCTCGAAATAACAAAATGTGGATTTATCAACTTTTGAAAAAGTACTCCTCAATTACGCTAATTAAGAAACTCTTTAATTTATTATTGTTTTATTTCTCCCCCACCCCACTCGGTCAATATTAAATTTGCCGATGGCAAAAATTTACAAGTCGCCGCCCCTGCAATAGTATGTTAAGTAGCTTTAATTCTATTCGTTAAAAGTTCCTAGATCTGTAACGCTTATTTAAAAAAAAAAAAAACCAACTTCTTGTAGCCTGTCATTATCTTGAGTATTATCAAAAGATGAGATCGATACGGTCAACGCCATTCTCTTGTGGTTCTATGGCATTCCAAGTCTATCCGCACTATATACCGTGGAGGTGGATGTGTACTTAGCTATCAGACGATATCGCGATAAGTGCAGGATAAACTCGACACTCGTTATCACTAACTTATAACTTACGGCGTACAATTGGCTATGATTGCTGGTCACTTGCGGTTGTCGATCTCTTGATCTTCGCTTAGAGCCAAAACGCAAATAACTTTTGTGTACAATTTCTACTCCTTCCTCAAATAGAGGAAGCTTTATGATGGTTAAGATATTCGATTTTTCAAAAATAGTCCAAATCGACTCTTTTTCACCTAAAAAGCGTAAATTTTTATTTTTAAGCAAATGTCCAAATGTATGTGTGTGTGTGTACAACTTTTTTACTATTATCTAAAAAAAAAAACTTTTTTTTGTCGCCAGGATATGTCAAGAACGCTTTAACGGATTTTAATAAAATTTGGATGACTTATTAGGCTCATAAATATCTAAATTTGGACACAAGGATTTTTGAAAATAGCTACACAAATTTACACACCACACAAAACGACCATCTTTTTTCATTGAAAAAATCGGTTTTTGACAAAACTGTTGTCCATGCTAAAAATACAACTTAATGAATAGAAAAATCATATGTCTTTTTTCTAAATTGTACAACTTGTCTAATTTGTTATTTTTTTAACCATAAGTCCTACGAAAAAATATTCTAGATTGAAAAACCAACTATCTTGTGGGTTATGACTTTAGATTCAAGCAAAAGATCAACTCTAGGTTATCTATGAAATTTACAAAGCTGGCTATCAACTCTCTCATATTCAATATTCAAAAAACAATAAATTTTGAATTTTATTGCAAGCTGTCCTCTTACCTTATCTATTCTTTAGTTCAACTATACATAGAGTATTAATAAAAAAGGATAATAAAGAAATATTAGATTCAGAAGGTAAAATCCATGTTTTCCTCATCATCGTTTAATGTAACAACACATTATATTTTTCTCTATCGTTCCCACCCAAAAAAAAGTTGTTTCTAAGTGACTTAAAAAAGGTAATTGTAAGAAGATGATGAAATTTAACTAAAAAGTAAACGAAAAATGTTATAAAGTAAGAAAAAAAAAATTAAACAATGTAAAAAGAATTCTTAAAAGTGACAAAGATAAGACAATTACAAAACAACTTGGAAGTGATAAAAATAATTGAATCGATTAAAATTACTAGAGTTAACTGAAAAAAAATAGAAAATGCAGAAATATTCCTAGAAAATGTAATCTAACAGAATCACAGAAAAATAAAATACACATACAAACAAACTAAAAGTAAAGAAAGAATATTTAGACACTGGAAAAGAAAATTAGAAAATAAAAGAAAATAACTAAAATGTAAAATATTAACCAAATTTTTTTTAAAAATATGCAGAAAGAAAGAAGCGTTATGTTATTGCGCTAAAGAAAAATGACAAATTGCAGGAAAATACTTGAAAAAAAGAGACAAAAAACTAGGACATTAAAGAATAACTAAATCTTGAAAAAAATTACTAGAATGGTTTGAAAAATAGCTAAAATCTAGAACAATTACTAGAAAATTAAATAATAACTAGCAGTTGATTAAAAGTGACTAGACAATGTAGAAAAATTACTAGAAAGTAAAATAATAACTAAAAGTTGTCAAAATATAACTAGAGAAGAGAAAAATACTATAAAATATAAGAAGAACAAGAAATTAAAGAAAATAATTTAAGAAATGATGGAAAATTAATAAAAAATTTAAAAACTACTAGCAACTTAAAAAATAACAAAACTGACAGAATATATAAGGGCTAATTAATTAGAAAAATATAAAGATGCGAAATACTACTAAGATATTAAAAAAAAATTACTAGAAAGTATATTATTAACTAGAAGTTGTTGAAAAGTAACTAGAAATGCAGGAAAATTTACTATCCAGAAAAAGATGAATTATAAATTATAAAGAAAAAAGAACTAACAAATGAAGACGAATTACTAAAATGTAAAATATTTACTTTAAAGTGACAAAATAAACAATGTGTAAATTAAAAAATTAACTTGAAATAGTATTTTAAATTATCATTATGTATAATAATAATTAATATTGAAAATTAAATTTCATCAATCACTTTATAAGAAACTTTAAAATATAAATTGTTCATAACATAACGAATTAATTGTTTATTATCTTGAATAATAATAATAATTACACTACCGGTCAAAATTGTGGCATCACTTACAAAAATAGGATTAAAAACATGACCGTCTTAAATTGTTGATAGCTCTGTCAGATTTTAACGAAATAAAATTTTCCCATAGACCGTTGGAAAGCTTATGAAATTTCCCGTTAAATAATTCTATTTTGAAGCTTTTTTGATAAATAAAAATGGAGATTCAATGTGATAAAGACAGGTGAATTTTTCGTTTTTTGTGAATTTCTATTGTCCAAGTTTGGTGGTCGCTGCACTTTTATCTGCTAAATACATGGCGAATGATCCGAGAATGAAGGAAACAAAGCAATTGTTGCGTTTTTTGTATTGTACATATTTACTTATAACTTTAGAACCAGTCAAGATATTTTAGTTTTCTTAGGCTAATTTTAAAGATAAAGATTCAAGGTTCAATATAGCTCAATTTCAAAATTTTCTAAATTCTTTTCTAGAAAATGCAGTCCACCAAACTTGAACAATGAAAATAAACAAAAAACGAAAAATTTACGTCTTTATCACATTGAATCTCCATTTCTATTTATCAAAAAAGGCTTCAAAATACGATTATTTAACGGCAAATTTCAAAAGCTTTACAACGGTCTATGAAAAAATTTCATTTCGATAAAATCTGGCATTCAACAATTTAAGACGGTCATGTTTTTAATCCCATTTTTGTAAGAGATGCCACAATTTTAACCGGTAATGAACTTTTAAATAATAAATACTGTTAATTATGTAAAATTAAACTGCTAAATATATATAATCTGAATAAATAAGTGTTTGTTTACTTATTTGTTAAATTTAATTATTGTTTCTACAATAATAATAATCTACAATAACCAACAATATGCGTTTAAACTACAAGAATTTTTTTTTTAATTTAACGTTTGTGGGGTTACACACCTACCTAGAAAGTTCGAAAAAATTGGTTTTTCAATTTTTGCATTTTCTTCACTTTCTAAATCTGAATTAGTTAAAACTACTATTTTAAGGTTGAAAACACGTTTACAATGTCAAATAGTAATTTTTTACTAATTATTTAGTAAAAAACTACTAATTTATATTATTACTTAGGAAAAAACAGTGTTTAAGCACATAATATCATATGAAAATGTTGTTAGTCAAAATAAGTTTAACGTTATGTCAAACTACTAAAAGAATTAGTAGATTGCTATTTACTAATTACTTTAGTTATTTTTTACTATTAATTTAGTTAAAAAAATAAAATTTAACTACTGAATTAGTAGTTTTCTATAAATAATAATTAGTTATTTTCTTCTAATTGAAAAAGAGAAAACTCGTTCACGATTTTAACCCCTAAATAGTAGTTTGAAGTTACCGCAAATTACGTAAGTTGACGAGAGTTACGTAAGTTACGTAAAAGTTACCGCGAGTTACGTAAGTTAGTAAGTTACCGAGTGTTACGTAGGTCCGTGAGTTACGGAAGTTACCGTGAGTCACGTAAGTTACCATAAAAGTTACCGCGAGTTACGTAAGTTGTTAGCGTTACCGTAAGTTACACAAGTTACCGCAAGTTCCGTAAGTCGCCGTAAGATGCGTAAGTTATCGTAAGATGCGTAAGTTATCGTTTTAACACCTGAATAGTAGTTTGAAGTTACCGCAAATTACGTAAGTTGCCGAGAGTTACGTAAGTTACAGTGAGTTACGTAAGTTACGTATAAGTTACCGCGAGTTACGTAAGTTAGTAAGTTACCGAGAGTTACGTAGGTCCGTGAGTTACGGAAGTTACCGTGAGTTACGTAAGTTACCGTAAAAGTTACAGTAAGTTACATAAGTTACCGCAAGTTAAGTAAGTCACCGTAAGATGCGTAAGTTATCGTAAGATGCGTAAGTTATTGTTTTAACCCCTAAATAGTAGTTTGAAGTTACTGCGAGTTACGTAAGTTAGTAAGTTACCGAGGGTTACGAAGGTCCGTGAGTTACGGAAGTTACCGTAAAAGTTACCGCGAGTTACGTAAGTTGTTGGCGTTACCGTGAGTTACATAAGTTACCGCAAGTTACGTAAGTCGCCGTAAGATGCGTAAGTTATCTTAAGATGCGTAAGTTATCGTTTTAACCCCTGAATAGTAGTTTGAAGTTACCGCAAATTACGTAAGTTGCCGAGAGTTACGTAAGTTACAGTGAGTTACGTAAGTTACGTATAAGTTACCGCGAGTTACGTAAGTTAGTAAGTTACCGCGAGTTACGTAAGTTGTTGGTGTTACCGTGAGTTACATAAGTTACCGCAAGTTACGTAAGTCGCCGTAAGATGCGTAAGTTATCGTAAGATGCGTAAGTTATCGTAAGATGCGTAAGTTATTGTTTTAACCCCTAAATAGTAGTTTGAAGTTACTGCGAGTTACGTAAGTTAGTAAGTTACCGAGTGTTACGTAGGTCCGTGAGTTACGGAAGTTACCGTGAGTTACGTAAGTTACCGTAAAAGTTACCGCGAGTTACGTAAGTTGTTGGCGTTACCGTGAGTTACATAAGTTACCGCAAGTTACGTAAGTCGCCGTAAGATGCGTAAGTTATCGTTTTAACCCCTGAATAGTAGTTTGAAGTTACCGCAAATTACGTAAGTTGCCGAGAGTTACGTAAGTTACAGTGAGTTACGTAAGTTACGTATAAGTTACCGCGAGTTACGTAAGTTAGTAAGTTACCGAGAGTTACGTAAGTTGTTGGCGTTACCGTGAGTTACATAAGTTACCGCAAGTTACGTAAATCACCTTAAGATGCGTAAGTTATCGTAAAAGATACCTTGAGATACGTAACTTACCGCGAGATACTTAAGTTGTTTGGGTTGTCGTAAGCTACATAAGTTACGGGGATTACCGCAAGTTAGGTAAATTAAGGCAATAAATTAATTAATATAAATAATTAATAAAAAATTAATAAAGAATTGTAAACAATTTTTCTTTAAAAATAAAAAACGTACATTTTATGCAGAATTTTATTACCTTTAATTAAAAAAAAAAAAAAAAAAAAAATGGTAAATCGGTTAAAAATTGTGGGCTAAAAATCAATTTGTCCACTGGCAATTTTTTTTCACCCACTGTGTACCGGAAGCAGAGACAGAGACAAGCAGACATTGAGACGGAAACACACAAAGTTGGACCAGAAAAGAAGCACAAGAAAAAAAGAAGAGGGGATTATGAAAGCAGTAAGATGAACAATTTCAAGTTGGAGCTTGGAACAGTAGTGTCCGTCGAAAAAGTGAATTGGAGAGTGTTGAGTCTCGAGATCGAGCGTAAAAGTGAATGAGTGTAAGCGAGGAAGATGGAGTGTTTAAGAAAAATAAGATCGAGCGCTTGAGAGGTTGGGAAGTCGCCTTGCTGGAGAAAAATGTTAAAAAGACAATGAAGAAGTTGTTAGCTGCTGAGGCTAGGAATCGAAGGACAAGCCAGTCTGCAAAAGAGAGAAGAAAAAAAATATAAAAGTTAAGCGAAAAGCTTATCCTGGCTGACGGGACGAAGAGTGGAATGAAAAGGATTTGTTTCCGCACACCAGTCACGAACCTCCAGCTAATCTCAGATTCACTAAATACTCTCTTCTATGCCTCTTTCCACCCCAATTTTACCAGTTCTCCTGGCCAAGAAATGAAACTGCAAATCATTTTTGCATTGATTCAACGCTCCTATAGCAGGAATGCTAATTTAATTTTTCAATTTCCAAAAAGAAGCGGCTTTTTCTTAAGTTATCCGGTAATTTATGGTATTATTTGAAATTTACGTAATAAATTATATTTTTTCTTTTAATTTTACATTATTTTCAATTTATTTTCAATTTGGAGAATTTGGAGAAATTACTGTTTTTTCCACTGGTGAAAAAACGTTTATTTCCGAAGCGAGTAAGAAAAATGAATATTTCCATCATTGGTGGTAAAAATGATTGTTTCAGTCATGAGTTGGAATCACTAAAGGAAGAAAAAAACATTTTTATTACTAGTGCAGTAAATATTATTATACTCGGGACTAGTGGGAGAAATTACTGTTTTCGTAACTAATGAGAAAAATGTCTTTTCGATACTAGTGTGAAAATAGTTTATTAAGTAACAAATTTAAAATTAATAAATAATAATAATAATAATAAATTTATGGTAATTTATGAAATTATTAACATAAAATTATTAACATACAATTGTTATTACAAAAGTATTAATATAAAATGTATTATTAATACAAAATTGTTAATATAAAATTATTAACATAAAATTATTAATAACAAATTATTAATATAAAATTATTAACATAAAATTATTAATATACAGTTATTAATATAAAATTATTTATATACAGTTATTAAAATAAAATTAAAATTAGGGATAATTAAAAATATTTATTTATTATATAAAATTTTGGGAAATAATTGAGCTAAAATTTAATTATTATTAAAATTTTAAGTTTATTTTCAATTTCATTTTAATAATGAAATGTTATTCAAAATTATAATAATATCTAATTTTTTAATAAATGAATTTAATTACATAATTTTTAAGATTATTAATAATTTTTTGAATACAAATTTTGAAGGTTTAAAAGTTTTTAATGATAAACTTTAAGATTTTATATTAAAAATATTGAAGAAATTTAAAATTTATTAAAGTACCTGTAATTTGAATTTTTATTTTTAAAAAAAATATTATATTTTATATTTACATCAACCAATCAAAAAATTAAGAAAACATTTTTTTTCTGAATAACAGATTACGGAATAAGTTATCAGTTATTATAGTTCAATAAATCGTTTAAACACTTCAGGATTTATCATGACATAAAAAAAGCAGTAACAGAATCTTTATTCTTTTTATATAGTGAGTAAATGATATGAAATCAATTACTGTTACTGCTGAAAAGACGCCATTAAGGTGTGACAATAAAGAAATATTTAATGTCTCACAATCACCGAAGTTTGGAATTCAATTATAAGTTTTCGTCTTCTTGCTTCTAGTTGTTCGTCTTTGATTTTGATTTCTCTGAGAAGTTCTGTAAAATTTAGCGCTAAAACAGTAATTGAAGATTTGGCTGCCACTTGTTGAGTAATCTGTTTAGTTCGTTAACTGGAGACATTTGAGAAGCAGATATCAGAACAGTCTAAAGAAACTGAATAATTCTCGGAAATAAATTTCTCAGAAGATTTTCAAAAACTGATTTTTCTAATTTTCCAAATATTCGTCAAATTTTAAACTTAAATGTTTAATTTTCCTTTACAATCGTGATGATTTTTTATTCTCTAAAATCTATTCATTTGAAGCAAATTTCTAAAATTGTGTGTATGTGTGTACAATTTTCTACATACATGTAAGTGTCTGTGTGTGTGTGTCACACTTTTTCGTCTCTAGAATATCTCGCTAATCGTTTCACGGATTTAAATAATTTTTCCCACACTTATTACACTTCTTAATATCTCAAAATTTACACAAGGATTTTTAAAAATCATCAAAATTATTTTACTTTTTTTTTTAAATTTAATTTTTATTTTGTGCCATTCAGTGATAAAAATTATCATCTTTTTTTTTTTAGTGTGTACAGGGAAAATCCTGAATTGATACATACATTTAGTTTCATTTCACGACCTATCGAGTGGGATTACAAGTGCAGATACCACCTCAAATACACGTGCACACGAACTTTTGCGTACGTCAGTCGTGGACGTTCCGAAATAACTTGCACCTTGTTATTTTTAGGTCCGACCAGTAAATGTGTCTGTACCAATATCTCCTACTTAGCAGAAGAAAAATATCTATGAAATTTCGTCTAAAATAAGTGCAATAATATGCACTTTTGCCTTAAGTTATACAACCGGATATCCTTCTAGTTGCAATAGATCTAGATTTTGATGTGCTTATGAAAGCAAACGTCGCATTTTTTATTCACCTTCTTCCCAAAGTGATGACTTACATCTGGCACTTAATACTTGAGAAATGTTTATTTTTCTTTGGCGGTGAAATCTTTTCAGTTCTTTTCAAATTTGTGTTAATTTAAAGATTTGTATGTTTCATTTTTAGAAAAGTGGTTGGTTGACAAAGAAAATTAAGTTTTATAGTATATATTTTTTATTTATAATTTTAAACAATCCGATCGGTAACTGTGCCTTTAAAAACAGTTTATAATTATATAATTGAGTATTTTATGTTGTTTAAAACTATTTAGGAACTTTTAATTTAAAACTTTTTAAGACTATTTAAAACTAGTTAGAATTTGTTTCAAACTCAAACAGATACAAAAAAGTTTTTTTAATTATGCATATTTATTTAGAAATTGTTTTAAACGGTTTCGAACTAGTCTATAATTGTCGGAAATAGCTTAAAACTATTTGCGACCGGTTTAAAACTGCTTAAAACTATTTTCAGAATGTTTGTAACTAATTTGAAACTGTTTTAAATCAATTAAAAAATTTTTAAAACCAGTTTGTTGCTGTTTAAAGTAGTTCAAAACGGTTAAAAACTACTTAAAACTGTTTAGAACTTTTTCAAAAAATTTTTGTAAGGACTTTAATACAGTTTAAAACTATTTGAACTATTTAAAATGATATATAACTTGTTTAAAACTGTTTAAGACTGTTCCAAAATTTTTTATAAATAGTTAAAAATTGTTTAGAGCTGTTTAGAAATTATGTAAAACTAGATAAAAATCGTAACTAATTTAAAACTGTTTATAACAAGTTCGAAACTGTTTGAAACTAGTTCCAAACTATTTCGAACAACTTCGGAACAAGTTCAAAGCTGTTTGTAACTAATTTGGAACTACTTTAAACCTGTTTGAAACTAGTTTTAAATTGTTTACAAATAGTTCGTAATTGTTTTGAAATAGTTTAAAACTGTTAACAAAAATAAAACTGTTTAAAACTTGATTAAAATTCATAAAAAGTGGTTCAGAAAAGTTTAGAGATATTTATAATTATATAATACCATTAAAAACTGATTTTACACTGTTTAAAGGGTCAGTTCAAAACTTTTAGTAACTATTTATAAACTAGTTGGATACTGTTTGGAACTAGTTTGAAACTTGATGATAATACGGAAATTTTAAAACCAGTTCGAAACTGTTTACAAACAGTTGGGAACTGTTTAAAACTAGTCAAAAACTCAAAAATCGAAAGAACATTTTATTTGTCTAGGACAGACGGACGGACGGACCGACAGACATCATTCATTCGTTTAATTAACCTAACAGTTAAATTTAGTGCACATTATCCACAACCTTAATAACTATTACTAAGCCCATATTTTCGTACGGTATAAAAAATAAAAACCCTCAGTTGAATGTTCAGAACGTCAAGTGAGTTATTTCGAGGAAATTTTGTGACGAGTGAGAAAAGAGTTTTGAGAATGCGAGAAATGAGAGATTTAACGGGCCTAGCGTTGGTCCAGCTGAAATAAACGTCAAATGATCTTCTATGCAGTGTGAAATTCGAATTTTGTGAGACGATTTTACAGCCTTTGAAAGTGGTTTTTGAATATCTTGGTAAAGAGGTACGCAGTCGTAAAATGTTATATCTGTGACTCCGGGTCGATTTGCTTCCGTAGTTATTATGCAACATAGTTTGTGGTATAGTAAAATGTGAATCTATTAAATCTGAAATCTCGTGAATTTTCGAGAATATACACATCTTTTCGAAAGATTAATATACGTCACACATGGTTAGTGATTCAGATTATTATATTATGATATAAAGCAGCAATTATTTCTATCCAACGGTAACATCAAAGAAATATTCTTGACGCATTTCAAACTTTCAGTTAACACTATACCTATATAAATATTATTTTTTCCTTATTTGTTAAGATTATGTTTGATGATTTACAGAGAAAGGAAAAATATTAAGATATACATTCTTAACACAACTACAAAGTATATTGTCAAAAAGTATTGAATAAAAAAAATTTTTTATATCGTTCTTTTATTTTTTTAATTGCTCGGTTATCTTAAAAACCCACTAGTGACGATAATTGAAGGGTTCTGATCACATTACTTTAGAAACAAAACCAAAAAGAAAACTACCAGTTTGATTTCATTTTTTTTTAAGTTTCTGTTTTGTTTTCTGATCATAAGGATTAAAATGTTTTATATTTGCGACTTGAAATAATAAAAATTCTCAAAATAATAAAAAAGGATCAATAACTAAACTAGGATTTTTATTTATCATTACCAGAATGCCGCAAAAGAATTTCAAGCAAGTATTATTTTGCCACAAATCGATTAGCGGCTCTGAATGGTCCAGAAATCGGATGATTTTCAGTTCATTTACACACTGAAATTTTGTGATCATGTAAAGTAAAACCGTTTTTGCCTAGTTTCACGTTTATTAGAGCAAATGCTGACACCTGAAATCGTATTGTTGTGGTGCCGTTTGTGGATAACGGTTCATTCGTGATCGTACGCAAAAGTACATATTCAACGCACGATGCTCTCATCAAATACCTTAATATAACAATTTATGTGTCAGTTTGTACGTTCGCCTCTAATGCTGTTTCCACGAGTGCATATTTAGTACTATATATACAACGCACTGCATACACTCTGCATGTATTTCATGCTTTTTAGAAAATTGCAATCAACGAATTTTTCGAAACAAGAATCAATAAAACTGCCTTTCACTTATTGGGAAGATAACTGAAATGGTGTAATTAAAAAAAAAAAATGTTTTTCACGTTCAAATACTTTTTTCGGTATAAAATGGAAGATTTTGAAAAATTTTTTAGCTGCAGTTCGAAGTTAACATAGCGACCGTTCAGTTAAGAATGAGAAACGGATCATGCTTCTTATATTCTCTACCGGCCGCGCTCTCCCCACCACAAGCCGACGGGATGAAGGCGCTTCTGATAGGCCGCGCTTGCCGGTAGGACACACCTTGCCCCCACCCGGCTACTTCTAGAGACTATAAGAAGCGGAACCCGTTATGTGAGAGCTCATTTTAAAATAATTTGTTGTCCCGTCGATTTCAAGGTAAAGCTGGTTCAACATGAAATATTTTTTTTTAATATTAACAAAATTATAAACAATTAGAATTTAAGTCACTAAGAAAAAGCAATACGAATATTCGCAGCTAAACATTATTAAGGGGCTACACCTAGTCACGATTTTCAACAAATCGATTTTTATTTCTTGCAGTTTCTTAAAGTATATATATTTGACTGTTGTGAAAAAAATTTTCATCAAGATTCGACAAATATTTGTAAATTTACAGATATAATTAGCCAGGTGGACCAAAGAAAAGAAAAAACATTTTCAATCCTGAAGGCATAAGAAAAAATGTTTACTTGGTGTACAACTGTTTTTTGGAGGACCCTTAGGGTCTAACCCCTTAAATATAATAAAAAATCATAACTATTTAATAAAGAAAATCTTTAGATATTCAATTGCAAGATAATTTTAGTCACTCTAAAATGGATTTAAATTTTGAAATTAGTATTTAATTGAATCATTAAAGTTTTTACGCGCTACAATAATAGATTATAGTAAATAAAATTGTAATAAATGAATATTATCACAATAATGGTAGTAATCCAAAATCGATGATGTTAAACAATCTTCAAATATTCGTATTAAGCATCACCTCGGGGATCAGGCGGAGGTAGATCATTTTATTATTTTCCTCATAGTAAAAGTAATTTAACATCCTCAATGGTGTGAATTACAATAATATATAGATCAAAAGCTCGGAAATATTATTTTTACATGCGTGAAATAGTTTTTTACATTTTTCTCGAAAACAGAAAATTTTTAAATAGTGAATCATTTATTTATTTATTTAAATATTAACTGCTTTAAAGCCCTTTCGTAACTTAACATAGAATTAATGTATTTATAATTTTGACATTAGCAATAGAGAAATCCAATGTAAAGTTGAAGCCAAGACAATAATGTGGAGGTTTAAAGCAGGGGATAGATTGTAGTTTATTCGTTCTTGAGAAGTTCATAAGAGGTAGATATGTTTCAGTGTCATTTAACCATAGTTCAATGTAAGAGAAATGTCAGAGAGGTATGAGGTAATTCTGGTCTCTCTTAATAATTTGAGATGATCCTTTTATGTAATTTATTTGAAGCCCGTTCTCTCCTTTCAAAATACGATCTTCCATTTCTTTTCTAGCATTTCTGTATTCTTGCATTTGCAATTGAGTTTTGTCCCATGAAAGAGAAAGACTTTTAGGCAAAATGTCTTGTTGGGGTTCCGTGGTTTTTTGCATTTTTTACGAAAACTAGCAATCTGTCCAAAAAATGAGTAATATAAAAAATGCGTAATGACACAAGCTCTGTAACTTTTGTTTTAAGCGTTTTTTTTAAATTTCTGATATTTACCGAGATAAATACAAAAATCGGAAAAAAACTTTGCCGTCTAACCCATAGTATATGCTCACATTTAGTTCTAACTTTTTTTTTACTAAAGTCTCCTCCTTTTTTTATTGAATACATCAGAATGTTAATAGCCGGATCGGTAAAAAGCGAATGACTTAAGAAAAGTTGCAGTAAATTTTTTTGTGTACGTTGAATGCAGATTGCACGTGCACAGTATGCAGAGTGCGTGTGTACTTAGTAGTGGGTGTCTGTGGAGTGTCGTAATACGCGTACAATCGTCTACATAGAGACAAATTCATGTGAGTTTGAGGATACTATCACAGGGAGTGCGATGGCAACGCAACGCCATGCCAGCTTGGGTGTTTAGGCGCATGTGTAAGCAACGTGTTAATGACATTACGTAATACCGAGCAAGCCAATCAATATGGCAGACACTGTGTGTACGAACATAGGCACGTATTTACCATTACTGCAACACAATCATCAATTCATACACACACTCATCCTGCCGTGGATCCCGGAAATTACTTAAGTTGATGTCCCAAAGAGTCATAATGAAGCTGTAATTTAAAAGTCCATGTCCAAACAAATTTATCACTGACGAATTATTCTTTCTTGGCAGAAAGGTAGCTTTCCAGTTAGTTGAATCAGATCATCATCTCTTGTGCTAAAAGAAAAGTTTTTTCTATTCTTACAAAATGCTCTTTAATTTTTCCTAAAGTTCTTTAATCCGAATGAAGAAAAATTATTTACTTTACAAGCTCAACGTTACTGGTTTAAAATCATAAATGAAAGAAGACCCAAGATCTGAAGTTTATTAAAACTGACATGCGAGATGAAATTATAATTTTGTCAAAATTTATTTCACTGATATATAAATGACATGTTTCATTTAATACAATAATATTCTCCAACACCGAATCGAAATGGGTCACTAGTATATGATAAGCTGCCTGCAAATATTAATCCCCCTTTTTTTTATTTTTGCAGTAGTAAAATACAATTTATCGTTCGCTTTTGAAATATCGCGTGAACTCAATTTTTTTCGGCTTTATTCATTAACAAAGTACGAAATATGGAAAATATTTCGTTAGCAGTTTTGCTGCAATGCACAATTTCAAAATGACCATGAAGTTTACTTTTTTTCCGTCAAAGAAAAAAATCCAATTTTTATTTCCATTTTAGCAATTAATTTAAAATTTCCAGGCTTTTTTACAACCTGACAGAATTTTGTTGATTTTTTATTATATTTAAGGAGTTGTACCAAGTTAGAAACAAAATTTTTACTTATCTGGTTTGCCTCATAATAAATGTTTTTGAAGGAAAACATTTTTTTAACCTGTCTTAAAGAATATGCGATTGAAAATAGAATAAAATAATAAACACATTATTATGAACTTGGCAAATAGAAAAATTTACTTTTTTTATGGAATTTTTTTCTCGAAGCTATGTGGATGAGTTGAAAGAAAATTTTGAGAGTTTATTTTACATACATACAGGTACAGAAAAATATTTTGTATTTAAATTAAAAATACAAAATGACATCGTAGCACTAGCAAACACAAATGGTTTGTCCGAGAAAAAAATCTACGTACATATTAGAACCCTCTATACAGTACCTATAATATTTTTTTTTTTTTAATCAACAATAGTTTTTTTTTTTTTAAGTAGGTAAGATTTTAATTTTATTTTAAAAATTTAAAAATCGTCATCAGTTTCATTTTTTTTTCATTTTTGAGCCGAAAGAGAAAAACTAAAACTGTTGCCAATTTGCTAGTTCTTGAGATAAAATTATTATCCTGCTCTTTTCTAAAGAGAAATTAGTGTCGATTAAGAAAAAAAATGTTGTTTTTGTTTTAGATAGTGTGCAAAGACTTCTCCAGCGTACGCAGATTTTCCGGATTGCCAAAACATGTGTTTTTTGCGTTATCTAATCCCACGACGTTATTTTATGTCTTAAATTTAAATAATTAATATTTTTACATACCTTAAATCATGTATAGTAAAGTCTAAAATTTTTATTTGAATCCATAAAATACCTTTTAAGAAAAAAATTCCAAAAAAAATTATTTCCAGGGCCTCATGGCTGTATAACCCCTTCACCAAAGTTTAATATTTATTTATACTGAAATGGATGATTTTTATTCGATACAAACTAGAAAATCAAAGATTTTTTTTCATAATTAACGTTCAAACAAGATTCTAATCACATTTTCGTTAGTCAACACTCTATTGCTTTCTGCTAAACTAAAACTTTTACCGCAATACTTGACCTCAACCCAGTCAAAACAAGAGTGAGGAATAGCAGACTGATTTTACTGAGTGGACTACGATGCTTGGTCCCTCTAGTGGCTGGCGGAAAGTTTCAAAATGTGAAGATTCGTTTGTCAAAGACACCCTATTCAAGTGCTCCAGTTAATTACTTCCTAATTAAAAGATTAGAATATTTATTCATTAAAATTTGGAACATAACATAAATTTCTCTCCGAGAGATACCGCGTATAAGCAAATTCCTTTAAATTGAAAAATAACTTCTGTAAATTATTAAGTTAATTTTTCTTTTAATAACAAATATTTTCCTGACTAAATATTACAAATTTGTAAATTAAAAACAATGTAATGACGTGATTTTGTAAAATCTTATAAATCTCTTCTCTAAGTGAATTTGGTTCAAGTTCTTTTAGACTTTTAATGACCAATGTGGTTATTTTTATGAGGCTAATTGACAAGGAAAAGAAGGCAGGAAGTAGCGGCATGCATTAATGTAAAAGACTTTTATGTTACGACGACAGTGTTTACAAGAGTGCGTGATCGATTGTTGCGTGTCACGTGCCGCGACCACGACACGCTTCAGCGCCCATTTCGTCATTGAGAACCAGTGCAGACGTAGAATGTGCGGATGTGGACAATTTTCAGACCTGACTTCAAGAAGTATGCCAATAACTTTTAAAAGAATTTATTTTGAATTTCCAAAGTCAAAAAGCGTTCATAAAACAATTTAAAAAGATTTAAATTATTAATATTCAACGACTATTATTGTCAAAATTAATAAATGAAAATTTCCATTAAATCTAGAATAGGGTTTCGTACCTTTTTCCATCGACTTTCAATGAAAACTTTCTTTCTTGTTTTTGACGCAATTATACTGAAAAATTTTCCGCAGATGTGACCTGGTGAACGGAATACTTTATATTTATTCTTCTTCTTCTGCCTTCGCTCGTAATATATTTTGTGCTCTTATCGTTCAGAAAATAATGGTTCTCGTTAATTTCTTCCGGAACGACAGACCCGTGATTCCGTGCTTTATTTTCCCATACACTCGCTGCAGCCGATATTTTCCCTGAAGTTTCAAGGACCGAATCCAGACGCTGTTTCTAATTTCTTCTTTTTTCTTCCACAATTTTATTTTTATAACATAACAGAAGAATCATCAACTGAAAGAAATTCATTAACTATTTTTGTTTCTATTAAATTTCGGGATAAGTGTAAAAATTAAATTTTTTCTAAAAGTACTTATGCTCTAATTACGAAAATAATAATAAAAACACTGACACATTTTATTTTTATTAAACATTTTATGAATTAGCGCAACGCGATAATAGAACGATATAATGTATGCCGGAGTGGGGAGAGCTTCCCACTCCAACACATGGCGCACTTCATAATGCTCCACTGCGCATAGGTCGCCTACATTACTATAATGAAAATCCCCATAGGCTAGAAAAGAGCCGACGAATTTTTCAACATCCAACTCAAATCGCAAAAAAGTATAACCTTTATTATTTTATTAAATGCAAAATTTTCTAAATAACGTAAAAAAATTGCTGCATCATGAAAATGAAATCTGCGTATATTTTTCGCAATATATTTCCTTATTGAAACTTGACTTTTATGGAGAATTCTAGTATGAAATTGCAATAAGAAAGTTAATCTCTTTACGTTAAACATTTCTCTCTTGTTTGTAAGAAACATGGTTTCAATTTTTTATGGAAAAAGGAAGAAGGAAAAGGTGTGTAAAAGTGAAATGTTAGAGTGAAGCAAATATTCTTGCCTGAAGTCAGCACCCTCTTCTTCTTCTTCTTCTTCTTCTTCTGTTTATCACGGTGAGATATTGCCATCGGCAGAGCCGTCTCACGCCTTCTACCACATCCAATGGTACATCGCATCATGGCACACACTACGCCATGCCATTAAACTCCACGACCTCGGCATCGATAGAAGTGTCATGGAGTGCGTGAAGAGGTCGAAGATTTCCTTATATTGCCACCTCCGCTTTCTACTCGAGATGAAAATCGTGAGATATCATCATTTCTAGCATCAGATTACTTTTCAAGGCGCATCGATCGTCTCGTTCCTGCTCTCCATTCGCCATTCATGAATGAAAAAAAGAATCCCCTTCTAATATGAATCAGAGTATTCACACCTTAATCCCCCAAGAATATATGATACGATATATATACGCAAATTTCGAAAAGATTTGGAGGATTATAATCAAATATATTCTTAAAGTGTCCTTTGATTTTTAAAATTGTTTTCATTATTTTTTTTTTTATTTCATCAAAAAAGTAGTCTAGAATACAAAGATTATTATAGGGCACAAAATTTTTGGAGAATAATATCATTTAGTAAAAGTGCAAAATTTTAAGTATCTAAATAGGCGCCTGGTTATTGATTTATTATCTAAAATTACATCATTTAAACTTGAATTTAAAAAAAAAAATTTAATATTAAGTAGATTTAAAGTTATGTCTCGTTGAAGTCACGTCCTTCCGAAAAACATGGTTTGCGGTGACCAACACAATGGAAGTCTGGTTCGTCTGAAATCAAAAATGGAAACGGATTTATATTTATTCAAAGATTATCTAGTATTTAATAGAAGAATTCAAAAATATAGTAGTTCTTCCGCATATGAAGCTGTTTCCAAAATCCCGATTTGCTGCTGTCGACAAAGCATTCTTCCTTCGTAGTTAACTGAGGAGAGGGTAAGTTCTGAATGAGCTCTTAAGTACCGGGTCTCGCTTTTTATAACTCCTACCAGTGGCGTCTCCAAGGAGAGGGGTTGAACGGCTTTACTCGCAGCCTATGGGCAGAAGTTGGGTTGTCCCCCCACCATAAGCCGACGCGCTCAAGGTCTCTGCTGATAGGCCGCGCGTCAAGTCAGTTGGACCAACAACGCTACCTCCCCCCACAGCTGAGGGTTATAAAAAGTAAAGCCGGTTACGCTAGAGTTCATTCTGAAATGGGTCGCCACCTCGTTAACTTCAATCTAAACCCTGTACAACTTTTGTATCTATTGAACCAAGAAATAGAGTAATAATCATATTTTCATTTTATTTGCTTGAATATATTTTACTATATCCTTTTCTTATTTTATAAATATTTCATTTTCCAACAATCATCAAGTTTATTGTTCACAGTTTTCGATAAAATTTATATTTACTAAAAAGTAAAGTTTATAATTATCTTTTTGGAGAGATCAATTTAAATAAAATGAACTAAATTTATCCAGAAAATTCCTGAGAAGAGCGACTGACACTCAGAAAAATAGGCTCGGACATTTTTTTGAATTACTCGAGAACTACTCAATATTTTTTAAATGTCAAATCATTTTTTTAAAGCTGAGACTACAGTGTTTAATTCCATGTAAGTTTTAAATTTTTCTTTACATTTTTCTAGAAAATGCAGGGTCTCAAACAAATGAATCAAACATGAAAAATTTTTTTAATATTTTCAAAAACATATCTAGTGATTTAATCTCTTCAGTAGATTAAAATTTTTTGAATTATATATTATTAAATGCAGAATTCTTCAGGCTTTAAAACAATCTAAGTTTCAAATCTCTATCTTTCTCCTAATTCAAATTATCATCTTCTAAAGTCAGTAGACTTTTTTCTCTGTCCGCGCACCGATCGTACCGACAATCGCCGACGGTAGAACTTCTGTAAAGAAAAATTTTCAGTATTATTAATATTTACCAAATTACATAAAAAAGAAGAAATCAATCAAAAATGAATAAACTCATCCCGCATTCTTATTCCATATTATTAATGTACCAAATTAATTTTGGCGATTGTTAGTTTCAAAGTAGACTGTTTTGATATAATTTACCGTGTCTACTATAATGTAGTGGGTCACAACTTTCGTGATTTCTCGAACCTCTCGTGACTATTGTGGTCGAGACGTCGACTCCTTGTGTGCGAGACGCTGAATTAAGAACGTCTAATTAGAGAAGGCGCTGCATTAATTTGTGCAGCAGTGAGGGGCTGGTAGCATCCCTTAATGCTATGGTGTAGTTTCATCTGATTTACGCCCTCGTTGTCGCGACACTGTCGAGCCGACATCGTAAGACACACCCTATTCTTCCTTTCTTCACTAAACCCTCTTCAATGAGGTTACATGATTCTTAATACATTCCTACAAAATTTACAAATATTCATTATGCACACCTTAAAGTAGACTCCACTTAATTGTTTTCCATTTTAATTACAAAATGGTCAATTTAATGCCACACACACTGGCCACATCATTATTATAATTAACATTACAGAGAGAAGAGATATTTCAATTAATAGATTCGATCAAACGAGCAAGATAATTTAAATTAACGTCGACACGAATTTTCATTATCTTTATATTAAATTAATAATGAAAAACGAAATTGATTTTGAACTAAAATTAATAATTTATAAACAACAATTTATTAAATGATAAATCATTTTTATTAAGTAATATATTTTAAAATCTTTAACGGATTTTAATAAAATTTGTCAGGCTTATTGTGCTTGTTAAAATCTAAAATTGAACTCATGGGGTTTTTAAATGGGTGCAATTAATGTTTTTATAAAATATTTATTAGTTTGTTTGTTTTCTAAAAATGATTTACTGCTGGACACAAAGAGAAAGTAACAGGTTACGCTGTATTGACTGCTTAAATCAGACTGGCTCACATGACCTACCCTTCGTCGTTATTAGGGTCGAGCAACTTCCATCTGACATTGAGGGTTATGGAGTTTCGTAAACAGGGTTCGAGGAATGACAGGAACTTCATTTCTCCTTTTCTGTTAAAGCAGAAAGAGACGATGAGCTCACAATCAGCAAAAATGAGTGCTAAGAACAAGAATCAAGGCTCCTAATAAATGGGGACGAGAACGGAAAGGGATCCCTACGCTTTTGGAAGTTATTTTTTTTTATTTCTTGTGGTAACAATTACTGAAAATTGTCTTTTGTTCAAAGTACTTCAAGTCATTTAAAAAATTCAATTTCTGAACGCAATCTGCTTTGAAAAAGTCGAATAAAGAACGTAATTTACAATTCAGTATATGCTAAAAAATTTCCAGGTTACTTTACACCATAACTTGTGGTTCATTACCTCGTTTTGAAAAATAATAAAAAGAGAAAGTGACTTTACAGTCAAGATTTAAAATTCATTTATCCTTTAATCTTAAACCACTAAGGAAGTAATCTAGTCTTAATTTGCTTACAAAACTTATTATGAAAGAAGCCGCATGAAACTGTTGAAAGGTCGATGGCACTATGTGGTGCTACTTAAGACGTGACTGTACATAAAGGCGTTGATATCTTAGTAGACTGTGTCAAGGTTTAATTATCCGTTTTAATTATCACATTAAAACACAAATCAGTATAATGTTCTTTTCACATAAAAATTAAAAGCATCCGCACTTTTTCAATTCTCGGCGTCTTATCACGTAACATTAAAACGAAACCACAAGTTCAAGTTTTTTTAATGTCACTTTGCGTTCTGTGCAACCATATCAATGTTTATAATTTTAAATCTAAACAGTGCTTAGGGTTAGTTTTTTTAAATCCTAGGTCTTTAGCACTTTGTCTAGTGTGAATTGTGACGCTCTTTTTGATATGTATTTTTTTTCCTATTAATTAAATTGCAAAATTTGCCTGCAAATTTTCTAACCAAACATTTCTTTGTTTCAGGTGAGTGTTGCCAGTTTTATAAAGAGTCGGGCGAGGTTTGTGAGTATATTTTCTACTTTAATCCGAGATAAGGAAAAAAGAAAAGTCAGCGCGATTTTGCGATCGGGAGCAGGCAAGATGGCGGCGACTAAGGCGTGCTCACCTCGCCTCGGAGATATCGGGCAGATTTTGCGAGGTCATGAAAGACTTACGGTCTTTATCAAAGTGGCGATCGGTTCTTTGCGATGGCAGTTTCCGTTGGTAACCGAATAGCGCCGCAGGCCTGCCAACAATGCCAACTCCAATGGCAAGGCTATCGATGCTAATCGATTGGCAAGGCGATATATCTTCAGTGACATAACTTCGGAATTTATCGGCGCCACCCTGGACGATCGAGCTCCATATGCTAATAAAGTACTCCCGTACCCGCTGGCCATGTATGTACAAGTACATACATACTCTATACTTTGTACTTACATCTACTCGCGTTTGAAACTTGCGAATATAACACGACAACGCTAACTTTCTGACATGATCTAATTTGATCCACCAGAGAAAATACAGAGTAGCGTTTACACTTCATCTATCATGCAATTTACTTACGTGTACTGCTCCGATTTATTTGCTTCTCTTCAAAAAATTGTTTTCTTTTTTATTTTGCGTTTGAACGGACATGGGTGTGTCGCAGCAATTTTTACCGTTTTTTTTTTTTTTGAAGCAGAATATTTAAGTTTATTTAAATTTTAATTTCTTAATTAAAACCAGAATATACAACGCGCTAAAGCGCGAGATTAGTTTTTACATCCTTTGTCATAGAAAAAATTATAAATGTTTATAATATATATTTTTTTAAAATAATGTTAATAATAATTTGTATTGCATTTTTCTCGGGAATTAGGCAGTCTGAAGAAAAAGTGTATGCAGCACAAAATGTACATTTGGATTAGATTAATAATTTTTGTTAAAAACATTTTTTGGAATTATTAATGGTTACCGAGATAGACATATGAAAATCACTTGACATTGTTGGAGTTTTGTAGTTTTTTGCATTTTTCTCGAAAACGAAACAGTTTTTTGAAAAAGTGTAATAAATAAAAAAGATACATGTGATTACGATCTAAAACTTTTGTCTAAAACATTTTTCAGAATTAATAATATTTACTGAGTTACATACAAAAGAAGAAAAAATATCATTCAAATTGAAAAAAAATTAAAAATTGAAGAAAATAATTAAATATTAACAAAGTAACGATATTTAAAGAAAATAATAACAACAATTGGAGAAAATAATTGCAAATTAAAGAAGTTAATAAAGAATTAGAGGAAATACTCAAAAGATAAATTTTTTTTTGAACCGGGTAGAAGAAAATAATTGAAAATCGAAGATAATCATTAAAAATGTTTAAAAATACAATATTACATTTTTGGAAGTAAATTCAAATTTAATAAAATAAGTAAAACCAAAAAACATACTAAAAAATGTAATTAAATACGAAGAAAACATTTAAAAAACACAAATTAGAGAGATTAATTCAACCCAAAACAAAATTTAAAAAATTTTTGATTAAAGGAAATTAATAAAAATTTGAAAAAGTCAATTGGAGAAGAATGAAAATTTATTCTAAAATAACGAAACTAATAAAAAAATAAAGAAATAATTATATATTGAAGATTTTATTTAAAAAATTACAGAATATATTTGTAATTTAAAGAAAATATTTTTTGAGGTATTTCTCCGATGGAAAGTTCCTGCCAAAAGTTAGTATTTCAGTTAATAGCTGTTATTAATTAACATAATTTATTTCTTAACTTATTATAATTTACTATTAATAGTCACTATTAATTACTATTACTATTAATAGTTGCTAAATTTTAAACGTTTTTTAAAGATACGTATTTTAAAAGTTTATCTTTTCATAAAATTTTTATAAATGGTTCAATTTAAGTAAATAATAGCTTATTTTCTTGAAAAAATAAACTCCATAACTTCATTTCGTCAGATTTTTGAAAAAGTTGACCATTTTGCAAATATAGTAATTTATTAAAAAAATATTTATAAATATTTATAAACAAACTGCTTTATTTAAAAAATGATTTACTTTTTCAAAAATCTCATGAGGTAAAGTTAAAGAGTTTGTTTTTCTCAAGAAAATGAGCTAATATTTACTTAAATTGCATCTTTTTAAAAAAAATTTAAGAAAAGATAGATTTGTAAAAAAGATATCTTTGAAAAACGTTAAAAACTTAGCAATTTTTGTTTATTTTTAAAACATTTTATTAAAAAACTGTTGGCCGATGTCTGATTAACTATTATTAGTAACTAATAAGTTAATAAATAAATTATATTAAATAATAATCGCTTTTAACTGAAATACTGTTAAATCGGAACTGTTCATCGGAGAAATACCTTAAAATTAACATAATTTAGCGAAAAACTTTATTTAAATTGTAACTATTAATTAATGGAAAATTTTTCAAATTGTTAATTATCATTAAAATTGCAGAAATCAATTTAAAAATGAAGACAACATTTAAAATTTTAATTATTTTGTCACTAAGCATAATTAGTCATATTTTACTAATATAACACAGTCCTGCAAAATTTCGTTCATGTCTGTTACAAAAATGAGGTGATTTTTGTAGATTTTTTGACGCAGAATCAGAATCTGACCTTCAAAATGTCCCATCACGTCAGGAGTTTTTGTAATATTATCTTAAATGGACAAAAAATGTTCATTTTGGACAGTTTTGTGAAGTTTTTGTGACTTACAAATTTTCTTTAATTTTCCTAAATAGTATCGTACAGTACTACTCTTAAGCTTCAAAAGTCACTTTTAAAAATTAAATTACGATTTTTTAACAAAAAGTTATGTAGGTTTGAAATTTTTTAATTCAGAACTATAGTCTCTCTAAATTTCTGGGAGTGAGTTTTCACCCCTCGAAGAGTAAAAATTGAGCTACACTAACCGGAGTAATAGACCCACTCTAAAAAAGTCAGATCTTACTCTTCTAGAGTAAATTTTCACTTTAATTCTAGCGAAAATTCACTCTAAGCAAAAAGTTAGTACTCACTCTGATTTTGGAGTGAATTTTCACTCAAACTAGAGTGAATTTTCACTCAAACTAGAGTGAAATTTCACTCTATATGAGTGACATCTTACTCTATTAAAGATCAAGTTCTCACTCTTTTAGAGTTGGTTTCTTACCCTGATTGGAGTGGCTCAATTTTCACTCTTTGTGGAGTGAAAACTCACTCCAAGAAATTTAAAGAGTCGTTCTATAAGCATATTTGTCTAAATGAAAAAATTTTGATTGTGTATAACTTTTTTTTAAAACATCGTAAAATAATTTTCAAAAATGGATTTTGAAGCTTAAGAGTAGTACGATGTGATACCATTTAGAAAAATAAAAATAAATTTAAAGAAACTACACAAAATTCATGAGTATTGCAAAAATGATCATTTTTTTCCATTTAAGCTAATGTTACAAAAAGCCCTGGCGTGATGGGAAATTTTTAAGGTCAGATCTTCAAGAATCACTTTTCATTTTTTTGCCTAACTGACATAAACGAAATTTTGCAGACCTGCGTTATTAGTTATTTTTCGCTATCTAATGTTTCTGAAATGTTACAGATATAAATTTAACAAACACATCATTAACTTTACTTTTTAAATCACTCTCATATAGCAATAAAAAGTCTTTAGTGTGATAAAATTTATTAACTGCGTTCTTTATTAGTGACCACTCGATATTTTGTTTTATTTGAAACTATTACAAGGTGATAAGAGTAGATGATTTTAGTCTACTGAACCAGCACATCAATCAGAGAAATTTACATTCTATGTGGGATGCGCAGCATTCTTACTAAATTGCTATCATTAATAATTACAAACATAACACCAACTGAGGTTGTTAATTATATCTGAACAGTCATTATTAATTACAACCGTCGCTGTAAATTGTTTATGACGCAAATTTATAGCGGGTATATACTAAATCCAGATGCACTGATTGTAACAGGATGTGTTAACCATGAGCACACTCATTCCATTACACGCACCGCTTTGCAATTATTTTTATTCTTCATTTATATTTATAATCGTTCAGGCTACTTGAACCAATATTCGTTTCATCAAACATTTGCTGCTACATTTATTTTCCATTTACTAATTTTATCTTATTTTTGACACGCAATAAAAATGTTATATTTTTATGGTTTTAAAACTCCGATTAAAAATAGGTCAAAGTTGTTATTGTATTATCCGTCCATCCTTCCGTCAATCCTTTTTTCCGTCCTTCCGTCTTTCCATTAATCCTTTTTTTGTCTTTCATTCCATTCGTCCTTCCTTCGGTCCGTCCGTCCTTCCGTTAATCCTTTTGTCCGTCCGTCCTTCCATCCGTCTTTCCGTCCGTCCATCCATGTGTCTGTCCTTCCTTCCGCCCGCCCTTTGTCCTTCCGTCTTTCCGTCTTTCCATAAATCCTTTTGTCCGTCCGTCCTTTTGTCCGTCCGTCCTTTTGTCCGTCCGTCCTTTTGTCCGTCCGTCCTTTTGTCCGTCCGTCCTTTTGTCCATCCGTCCTTTTGTCCGTCCGTTCTTTTGTCCGTTCGTTCTTCTTTCCATCCGCCCTTCTGTCCGTCCGTCCTTCCATCCATCCTTCCGTTTTTATTAATCATTTTGTCCGTCCGTCCTTCCTTCTATCTGTTTTTCCGTCCATCCGTCCGCCCTTTCATCTTTCCATCAATCCTTTTGTCCATCCGTCCTTCTGTCCGTCCGCTTTTTGTCCGTCTGTCCTTCCATTTTCATAAATTATTTTGTCCGTCCGTCCTTCCTTCCGTCCTTTTGTTCTTCCGTCCATCCATCCGTCCTTCTGTCCGTCCGCTTTTTATCCGTCTGTCCGTCCTTCCATCCATCCATCCTTCCGTTTTTATCAATCATTTTGTCCAACCGTCCGTCTGTCCGTCCGTCCGTCCTTTCGTCTTTCCATCAATCCTTTTGTCTATCCGTCCTTCTGTCCGTCCGCTTTTTGTCCGTCTGTCCTTCCGTTTTCATCAATTATTTTGTCCGTCCATCCTTCCATCCGTCCTTTTGTCCGAACATCCTTCCATCCGTCCTTTTGTTCTTCCGTCCATCCATCCGTCCTTCTGTCCGTCCGCTTTTTATCCGTCCGTCCGTCCTTCCATCCATCCATCCATCCTTCCGTTTTTATCAATCATTTTGTCCATCCGTCCGTCGTTTTGTTCGTTCGTTCTTTCTTCTATCCGTCTTTCCGTCCGTCTGTCCGTCTGTCCGTTCTTTCGTCTTTCCATCAATCCTTTTGTCTATCCGTCCTTCTGTCCGTCCGCTTTTTGTCCGTCTGTCCTTCCGTTTTCATCAATTATTTTGTCCGTCCATCCTTCCGTCCGTCCTTTTGTCCGAACATCCTTCCATCCGTCCTTTTGTTCTTCCGTCCATCCATCCGTCCTTCTGTCCGTCCGCTTTTTATCCGTCCGTCCGTCCTTCCATCCATCCATCCTTCCGTTTTTATCAATCATTTTGTCCATCCGTCCGTCGTTTTGTTCGTTCGTTCTTTCTTCTATCCGTCTTTCCGTCCGTCCGTCCGCCCTTTCGTCTTTCCATCAATCCTTTTGTCCATCCGTCCTTCTGTCCGTCCGCTTTTTGTCCGTCTGTCCTTCTATTTTCATAAATTATTTTGTCCGTCCGTCCTTCCTTCCGTCCTTTTGTTCTTCCGTCCATCCATCCGTCCTTCTGTCCGTCCGCTTTTTATCCGTCCGTCCGTCCTTCCATCCATCCATCCTTCCGTTTTTATCAATCATTTTGTCCATCCGTCCGTCGTTTTGTTCGTTCGTTCTTTCTTCTATCCGTCTTTCCGTCCGTCTGTCCGTCCGTCCGTCCTTTCGTCTTTCCATCAATCCTTTTGTCTATCCGTCCTTCTGTCCGTCCGCTTTTTGTCCGTCTGTCCTTCCGTTTTCATCAATTATTTTGTCCGTCCATCCTTCCGTCCGTCCTTTTGTCCAAACATCCTTCCATCCGTCCTTTTTTTCGTCCGTCCATCCATCCGTCCTTCTGTCCTTCATCGTTCACAAACAAAAAAGCTGCACATTTTTTTTTATGAAAGCCGAAAGTTTCCGAATAGAGCCGAGTACTTCCGATTGTACCCGAGAGTTTCTGAACGAAGCCAATAGACGCTGAGTGGAGCCGAAAATTTCCAAACGGTACCGAGAGTTGCGGAATATAATTCTAGATTATAGAATTCTTTCTATGGAATTGGGTCAAGGGGGTAGGGTCTAAAAATTAAATCGAAGAGCTTGTTTATAAATAAGGTTTGTTTTAGATTATCGAGTGCTACATACTTTCTATTTACGTGTCGATTCTAAACAATTTAGAAAAAAATACACATATTCGACATCATTCTAAATTTCCAATTCTCTTTGCCTAAGATAAAAAGACCGAGTACTAGAATCGGGAGGCTAAATTACAGGAATTTAACTCGCCTATAGGAATAACAAAGGTCCACAATGAGCAAACTTATTTACATAATATTAACTGGAAAAACAATAGTAGACACTCGACTTATGTATTTTAATTTAGCGTTTTAGACCAATTTGCATACATTGTCCACTTGGCGGTGTATTATGGTTAGAGACTATTGCGCAAGATGATTATTATATATATTTGCACTTGCGTAAGATGCATTCGATGAGCGCGATTCTAAAACCCATTTTTTATGATTCGACTGGTGCTAGACTTGAGATGGCTATACCATCAGCAACCAGGCATTATACATATGTTAACATTAATGGCACCGTTACACGAGTCAATAGCACTGTACTCCCATTGGATATATGTTTATGCGATCTCGCTTCAAGACATCAAGGACAGCAAGAGATCAAGTCGTTCTCTCGACAGGACAAAAGTGTCGGTCGTTGTATCTCTCGTTGTAGGTCTTCTTATAATATCGATCGACAGACTTATCACTCTTTTTCTCTCTTTTTCCTTCACTCTCGCAAAGTAGACGGAAATTTAAAAGCAGCAGCAGCACGACAAACAGTCACGAATGTCAACAGTCGGAAAAATCAAGAAATCTAAGCGCACATTTACAAATGGAAATATTATTTCGTTTCATCGGAACTCAAACAAGGCGACAGTCTCTCAATGTTTTTTTTTTTTAGATAAAGATATGAAAATTCGGAAAAAATGAATAGAGGTTATTTAAACTTTAGTCCGTCATATTAAATCCGCTATTTAAAATTTTTAAATTTAAATATTATATTTACATTCTACGATCTAAAAACACCAGAACACAACTTTTTTAAAAATTTAGTACTTTTTAATAATTTAGTCTGACATATTAAATCCGCCATATTGACTTTCTTAATTTGAATTAGGTTATTTAAAATTTAGTAAAAATGTAGTACTTTTTAAAAATTTAGTCCGACATATTGGCGGACGGATCTAAAACGTGTTTTTTAAAATAAAAGGGTTGACACAATCTTCCAAAGATCATATAATTTAAAGACATTTTCACGTAAAAAGCCCAAAAGGGCCCGGTGCCAAAATTTAATGTATCATGAAAAAAACTTTCAAATTGACGAGAATTTTTAAAATAATCCGTCAATCTTGAAAACGATCCGCAAATTTTTAAGAAACTCTGGGAAGATAGATAAATTCTAAAAACTTGAATTTCAATCTTGTATTCTTTAATAATAATATGAAAAATTGAATTTAAAATAATCAGAATATAATCTAAAAGAATTGTGATAGAAAGAAAATCTAAAACTGTATTAAACTTAATTAATTCCAAGCCATTATTATTTATATAAATCCAAAACGTCAATTAACTCAAACTTTAATTGTTTCAAACTTATAAGCTTCAATTAATCAAAGTTGCAATTATTACATGTATATTGTAAAATATTAATTAACAGCAATATTAACGAGACACTTTACATTGCTGTTCGTCATTTAAAACTATAAATTTTTGAAAATGCAAATAATGAAAATTACGAGAATAATTACCAAATTGAAAAGATTACCATATGAAAAATGACGAAAATAATAATTGACAATTAAAAACAAAATTCGAAAAATGGCTAGATAAATAGACAATTGTTAAAAATAATCTAAAAAATTAAGCAATATACATTCAATTTAAACTAAAAAATTGAAAAATTAAGAAAATTAAAGGAATAATTGCTGAAACCAATTGCAAATTGAACAACTGGATTAAAAATCAAAACAAAAAAATTGAAATTGAAGAAAATAATTGAAAACTTTAGAAAATAATAAAAATTTGGAGAAAATAATAAAAACTTGAAGAAATAAATTCATAATTTAAAAATTAAACTGATATTAAAAAAAAGTAGATAATAAAAGAGAAAAATTACAAAACGTGAAAATAATTCACAATTGGAAACAAAATTCGAAAAATGGCAAGATTAATACACAACAAAAAAAAAAAAAATAATTGAAACACTCAAAGAATCATTATAAAACTTTAAAAGACAAATTGCAAATTGAAAAAATTGTAGGAAATAATTTCAAATTGCGAAAAATAGTTAATAATTAAAAGAAATAATTGAAAGAGGAGAATAATTAAAAAATTGAAGAAAATATCTACAAAATGACTAGATTAATAGACTACTGAAAAAAATTGATAAAATATAACAAAAACTTTAAATTTAAAGAAAATAATTAAAAATAGAAAAATGAAGAAAATTATAGGAGTAATTGTTGGAAATAATTGCGCATTGAACGAAAGAATTAAAAATTGACAATAATAATTAAAATTGAATAAAATAATTGAAAATTTTAATTCAAATTAATTTAAAGAATATAATTAAACATTGAAAAAAGTATTTAAAAAAAGCTGAAAGTTATTGAATATAGAAAAAAACAATTAAAAACTAAAAAATGGAATTGAAATTTGAAGAAAAAATTGAGAATTGAAAAAAAAAATTTGAAATTAACGAATCTTATTGATAATGGAGAAAAATATTTGGCGAAAGGCGAGGATTTTATAATATTAAAGAAAATAATTGACAATTGAAAAAAAATCAAAAAATGACTAGAATAATGAACAACTGAAAAAAATAATTGAAAAGGTTGAAAAATAATATCCAAAATTTTAAGAGAATGAATGAAAATTTTAAATATTGCAAAAGATAACTAAAAATTAAAGAAAATAAGTAATAAATGAAAAAAAAAATTGAAAAATAACAAGAACAATAGCAAAATTGAAGATAATTTCTGAAAAATGACGAAAATAATTGACAATTGAAAACAAAATTTGAAAAGTGGCTAGATTAATACACAACTGGAAAAAATAATTATAAAGTCAAACTTTAAATATTTAGTTTTAAAAAATAATTGAAAATTGAAAAATTAAGAAAGTTATAGAAATAATTGTTGGAAATCATTGCTAATTGAACAACTGGATTGAAAAAAAAATTGAATCGAACAAAATAACTGAAATTGAGGAAAAAATTAAAAATTGCAGAATGGAAATGAAATTTTTAAAACATAATTAAGAACTGAAGAGAATAATTGAACAATTGTACATAAAATTAAAAAATCATATTGATATTCGAAAAAAAAATTTAAAATTGAAAAATGTGATTTAAATTTGAAGAAAAAAATCAAAAATTAAAAAAATAAATTGTAATTTGAAATAATGGTTTATAATTGAAAAAAGTCAAGTTTTTTGGAATATTAAATAAACTTAATTGAAAATTGTGGAATGGAATTCACTTTAGAAAATAATTCATAATTAAAAGAAAATTACAAAATGACGAGAAAAATTTAATATTAAAGAAAATAATTGAAAAATGCGTAAAATAATTGACAATTGAAAAAGAAATTCAAAAACTGTCGAGAATAATCTACAACAGAACAAAATAATTAAAAAAGTTATAGAATAATTATAAAATTTATGGAGAATAATTATAAATTGAAAACAGTTGGAAATTGTAGACAAAATTGTAGACTTATTTACACACTAATTTATATCACTTTCTTGAAATATTTAATTATTCTTTCTTGCAATTTTTTCTTTTTCAAACAATTTTTTTGGTAGGTTATGTTTTATTTTGCTTTTCTGTATTTTTAGAAAATCACTTAGGTAACTTTTATTTCTTTTTAAAAATTTTTCTTTTCTTTATGCGTTTAATAATACTTTTTTATTTTTTAGATTTTTTTTAATTTCATTCTTTTTACAAAAATTACTTCAGTTAGTTTTATACAGTTTTATTTTAACAATATTAAAAAAAAAATTATTTGCTTTTCCAGTAATTAATTTTATTTATTATTATAATTTGGAAGTTGAAAAATATAATTTTTTTCAATTTTATGATTTTTAAAATATTTATTTGGTTTTTGTCATTTGTCATAACTTATTAATTTTTATAATTTTTAAAGACTTTTCTTCTTTTATTTAATTTTGCGTTAATTTGATCTTATAATAAATTTTCTCATTTGATCAGAATTTTTCTATTTCTTAGAAATATTGGTTTTTTTCCTTAAAATTGTTTAATTGTTTTTACTTAATTCTTCATTAAAAAAAAATTATTGCTTTCTGCTTTATTTTAAAAACAAGTTTTTAAAGTATTTTTTTATCTTTAGTAACATTTTTCCGTTTTTTTACTGATTATCTTATTTATTTGCTTAATTTAAAAAAACATGTCCGCAAATATTTTAACTTTTTGAAAATCATTTTTCCTCACTTTTGTAATTTCAATTTTTTGTTTTAAAAACTTTTACTGTTTATTGCGTAGTATTTTGATTTTAAAAAAGCAATTTAATCAATCTTCCTTAAACTGTTAAATACTTTATAACGCATTATTACCATATTTCTTAATTTTCTTTTTTTTTACTTTCATTGATTTTTTAAACTGTTTTATTTTTGAAGAATGTATTTATTTTTGCAGGTTTTTTAATTAGTACATTTTTTACATCTTTTTGCTTTAATAATAATACATTCATAATACTGGTTTTGATAAAATTTTGTAATTTTTGTAATTTATGTAAAATTTCATTTTTTTACATTTTGTTAAGATTCTTTAAAATTTTTCTCCATTGTTTAAATGATTATTCGCTAGGCACTCTGATAAGATAAAAATGCAGAAACTTTTGTTTTTGTAGTAGGGGGGCCCTGAAATTTTTTTGTGCTTCAGGCCCGTGACAGCCTTGATCCGGCCCTGAATAAGTGTTAATTTATTGTTTGTGTTATCAAGAAAAAGAAATGTTAATATTGTTTAAAACAAGATAAAATTTATTTTTATTTTCTGTTCCCGATAATTTCCCAATTAGGCTAAAAAGCAAGTTTTTCCAGTTTTGTTACTGCTCAATTATTGGAGTATGTATCGTGCTAATTGATTTTCTTATCATTGCTTTTAATCAGAGATGTTTTACTGATGATTCTACCGAATTCCGCAATATTTATAAAAAGGAATTTCTTTTCAACATTTTAATTAACAACTTGTCACTTTGAAGTTAAATTGAAAAATATTGATTTATTCATTTAAATTCAGAGTGTCCTGCATTTTTCATTATTTAACTGGAAAAAATTATGAGAATAGCGTTTCGTGGTAGTAGTAAATTATTGCTGTAAAATTTTTCTTTTATTAATGTGTGTTGTAAATTAGAATTTTTCTGAGTAATGTTTTATTACCATCTATATTCAATCCTATTTTCAGAGTATAAATTTAACGATAATAAGGACTGAAGCAGATTTCAGTAAGTTCTGCAAAAGTGATTTTCTTTAATAACATTTATTAAGTGTTCCTAAAGGCATAGATCACAAAACGAAGTTATGATCTGATGAACACACTCTGCAGGTCACCGTTATTTATTATAGCATTTGTTATTTATGCAAAAACATGCAGATTTCATGTTTGTGGACATAACGATTTTGCATACATCCACGCATTTTCCACTCAGCCTGTATGAGAAATAGTTTCACAATAATAAAATAAATATTTCACTTTTGCCCGCTATTGTTTCGAGTTATTTAATTTAATTAAAATTCATTGAAATTTATTTAATTGATAATTTATTAAATTTATTTATATTCAATTGACTTGTTTCGTAAAATAAAACGATTAAGTTCTAGTTAAATTTAAATCAGATTTAGCACCTGATACTTCGAGTAGAAAATAGTGTAAAAAGGTGTAATTAGCAATTGACGAATAAATATACTGACGTGCTGAAAAGTGGGAAGAGAGGAAAAAAAGAAATGAATAAATAAAAAGAAAAAAAAACAATGACTCGCTTTGGTGGCGCATGAAATTTGATGCACTCGTGGACAATCTTATCAGATAGTGCAATACGAATAGGGTACTTTGGCATTTTTAATTACGGAATTGCATTAACGAGTGTATATACAGAGTTTCCAGCTTGGTCACAGCACATTTAATAGTCAGATATGATTATGCATTCGTGAAAGAACCGACTGTTGCATTTATGCTCTTCACACGAGATTCCGACTTTAGTGCTGACTTTAAATATATCTGCAAAGAGGGAAAATCATCCTTATGTTTCTAAAATATTCGCCTGATAAATATTAATAAAACTCTGCAAATGTAGATAGTGGAAAAGTAAAATTTAGAAAATAATTAACATTAAAAAAAATAGTGATACTTAAATGATGTCAATACATGTGGAAAAAATTTGTAAATAAAAAATTGGCGCAATGTTGCAGTTATAGGTGATTCAATAACTGTTATTTTGTTAACCGGTAGCGCAGCAACGGTTGCCATAGAAACTGTTGCCTTAGCAACCGATGCCGTAATCAATGTTGCATTAGCAACTGTTAACTTGCCAACCATCAGCTTAGTCAAGATCAAATTGCCTTAGCAACCAATATCGTAAAAATGTTACCTTGACAACTGTTAACTTAACAACTGTTACCTTAGCAACCGTCAGAGTAGTGACTGTTGCCTTAGCAACAGATAATGTAGCAACGGTTGCCATAGAAACTGGTGCCTTAGCGACCGATATTTAGCAACCGTTGCCTTAGAAACCCTTAACCCTTAATGCCGTAATCAATGTTACCTTGACAACTGTTACCTTAGCAATCATTGCCTTAGCAATGGTTATCTTAGGGACCGTCAGCTTAGCAAAGATCAGATTAGCGACTGTTGCCTTAGTAACAGATAATGTAGGAACGGTTGACATAGAAACTGTTGGTTTAGCAAGAGATGCCGTAAGCAGTGTTACCTTAGCAGGTGTTAACTTAACAACCGTTGCCCTAGCAACGATTATCTTAGCAACCATCAGCTTAGCAGAGATCAGATTAGCGACTGCTGCCTTAGCAACAGATAATGTATCAACGTTGGACATAGAAACTGTTGGCTTAGAAACCGTTGGCTTAGTAACCGTCAGCTTAGCCAAGATCAGATTAGCGACTATTCCCTTAGCAACCGATACCGTAGCAGCCATTGCCTTATTAACCGTTAACTTAGCCACTGTCAGCTTAGCAACAGTTAATGTAGCAACACTTGCCATGGCAACTGTTAATTTATAGCAACCGTCAGCTTAGCGACCGTTGCCTTAGTAACTGAAATCGCAATAATGGTCGTCATAGCAACTATCGCCTTAGTAACCGATTCCGTAAAAAATGTTACTTTGGCAACTGTGACCTTACGACCGTTTACTTAAAAATTGTTACCTTAGCAACTGATACCATAGGACATGTCACCCTGGTAACCGTTGCCTTAGCACCCATTTCCTTAACAACCGTTACCTTAGTAACCGTTACTGTAATATCCGTTACCCTAGCAACCGTTACTGAGGCGACCGTTACCGAGCAACAATTCCCATAGCAACCAGCCCAATCACATCTAGATCTTCTAAATCTCTTCTTAATCTTGCAAACCTACTGCCAAATTTTGAAATCAACTCCTAGAGTCAAACTCCAATTTTATTTCTCAAAAATGCTTACGTGACTACTAATTGTCAATCCTTTGAAAAATGTTGACATAAATTATGAAAAATTTCAATAAAGCGCCTAATTTAAAATGTCACTTGCAGTTTATCAAAATAAATGAGAGGGAAAATTTATTTCCAAAGAGCACACAAATCTCTTCTCCCCTTTTTGTTTTATGAGATAGCGATAAAGTCGTAGTGTGTTTTCTCACCGTCTGGGACATTTTGGCCTCTAATGTGATAGAGTGTCGTTAACTTCTTGAACACGCACTCGACACAGCTTAAAAGATAGGATGACAAGGGCTGCATAATAATCGTTTTTCTTGCGTTGCTCGGTGCGATGTAAACTGTAAACGCACTACAAGTCGCTGATAATGAAAAGGTAATTTATGTCACCGGGTAGGTTGTGCATGCGTGTATGTCTCTTGTAACATGATAAATCTCACAATCATCATCAGCCTCTTTTTAAACAATCTTATTCAAAATTTATTTATATTTTGTTTATCAACAATTTTTTTTTTTCAATTTTCAAGAGTTTCAAAAATTAACTGATCTGTTAAATTGGAAAACTTTATAGCAGACTACAATCAAGCACTGCTTGTGTTTACGATGTTTACTCTTGAATTTAACCAACTCGCTCGTATAAAATATAATATTTGAGAAAATGGACCAAGCAGTTAATATCCGATTGGTGGTGCGTTTGAACATAATTTTCGTGTAATTCGCTTTTATACGACGCAGTAAAATTCAAATTGAACTCTTGTTTTGGAGAAAGGGCCATTGGCTGTCGAATGCATTCGTATGCAGTAGGGCCGTGCGCGGTATAGTGTGACTAACGTTTAATTGGTGCGGGAATTTGCATTTGAGCCGTGCGTGCAATCGTGCGTCGATAAAAATTCAAAACAGCTCATTGTATTCAAATTCTGGCGTTGTACGGCCAAGCCGGGAACACTTGTAGAACAAGCGGCCGCGCGCAATCGAGAGCCAGTCTCGAGGTTCGGCTGCATTTGGCTGCATTGCGTTCAAAACAGAATCGAACTAACTGGCGTCGGCGTTTTACCATGTTCCTTTCTTCCCTTCCACCGTTATCGTCCCGTCCATCCCTTCGAATTGCTCTTTTTCTCTTTCTTTTTCACTTTTTTATTTTTCTTCCCATTCGACGATCGATTATCACGACTTTCAGACGCGAATCAACGGCCCACCCAACGCTTCAAACAAACATCCACAAAATGGGAAAAATACCTTTAAATTTGGCGCTATTCTTTCTCACAAATAGAAAAAAGAAAATTGTTTTCACTTGGTCTCCAAGAGCCAAATAATTTAGTGCGGCAAAATTATATCGGTCCTCTATCACTGTGACTCTATACAGCCATATATAATATATATATATATATATATATAGAAATAGTTCATATAAATAAAACTAAAAATACTATAAACATCAGAAAAGACACGTACTTCCGTAACAATGCTTATAAAATCTAATATATAACTTTAAGGGTGAAGTCACATTTCCAATGTGTCCAATTATCTGATTGGTCTATTCCATCCAATTGATCCCCCAATCTTCTGCATTTGACTTCACCCTAAATAAGAAGTCCTTAGGGCACAGTCCCATGATTGCGTTTTAACGCACGGTTTGTAACTAGACAATGAGTGCAAAAGAGATGCAGATATACTGTTGTCTTTGTCGCACTCATGGTCTAGTTACAAAACGGACGTTAAAACGCAATCACACTGAGAAACTTTTGATTTTAATATCTGCTTTATTGCTTATTATTATGTACAATAAAATTTAAGAGTTTAGGGATAATCGAGATGTGGTTATAAAAACTAATACACTGTTTAAGAAAAGACGTTTTAGATGCAACAGTTGTCTTTTTGATAAAAAGTAGTAAAAGTGTTATATACTTCATAAGACACATAATTATATTACCTCTAAAGAATTTAAGAGAGATGAAAATAAAGAATTGCAAGAATTATAAAACGCGTGTTAGAAACTTAGAATCATGGGATGCGCGCGCAGTAAAAAGAAAGATGGCAGTATTTGTTTGACAGGTCAGAGATACAGATGCAAGTTCGTCTTTGATATTTGTATAGTTACAAGTATTGTGTATCTTTATAGTGGTATTTGATGAAATCTGTGTAACGAACAACCTATACTATAATATATACATTACGCACACTTTTAATCCTAAGCTACAAACATATAACATTTCGATGATATCGAATAATCGTGCGCGTCGCTAGAAAAGAGTGTTTTAAACTTTCCTTATATACTAACTAGCAAAAGTTTCATGTGGTTTGAGAAGTGATTTTTTACTAAATTGAAGTGAAAATGGTAATAATATTTAAATTCTGTGTTCAGTATTCCGGATGATAGGAAATTTTTCTGAAGACCGATTTTTTTAAATATATTTTTGAATAAATATTGTGAAGTGGTAGAATAGCTCATGAGACATATGGCTGCTCGAAAAACTGTCCTAGAAAAAGTCTAATAAAATTTTAGACATGCCATAATAAATAGATCAAAATGTGTTAAAAATTAATATCGCTTTTTCACATTTACTTTTTTCTAACCTCAAATAGTACTAATTCTAATTGTATATATTAATTTTTTTCTCACGAAATTACAATAATAAAAAACAAAGTAACACAATCTCTTTTTTTTAAAAGAACTATTATGATCGAACCTCGATTATCCCTAAATTCTTACGTTTTATTACAAATATAGAAATTGAAAAAAGCAAAAACTGTAATTAAAAGTCTCTCAGTACATGAGACTTTGCCCTTAGGGTGAAGCAGGGGCGGCGACTTGTAAATTTTTGCCATCGGCAAATTTAATATTGACCGAGGGGGGGGGGGGGAGAGAAATTAAACAATAATAAATTAAAGAGTTTTAGAATTAGCGTAATTATTGTAACTCGAAAGTTGACAATTTTATTTGATTTCGAGTACATTTTTTGAAATAATAACCTAATAATCAAGATAATATAAAATTTGTGATCAAATCATTACAAATTAAAAAAAAAAAATCAAAAATTGACGAACTTAATTAAAATTTGAGAAAAATAATTTAAAAATCATTAAAACATTGAAAATTTGAAGAACGAAAATCATATTTTTTAAAATAATTGAAAAAAGTCGAAAAAAATTGAACTTAAAAAAATAATTACAACATAATAGAAATAATCGTAAATTTAAGAAAATAATGGAAATTTAAGAGAAATAATTAAAATTTTCGGAATTAATCAACAAATATTCACAATAATATAAAATTTGTGAAAACCATTGCAAATGAAAAAAAATAATTAAAAATTGACGAACGTAATTAAAAATTTGAGAAAAATAATTGAAGATGGATTGAAATATTAAAAAGTGGGGAGTATAATTTAGATTCGAGATAATAAATGAAAATTAAGAAAATACATTGAAAAATAATAATTATATATACTTAAAAAGTGGAGAAAATAATTGCAAAAGGATAAAAGAAAATAAAAATTGAAAAAAATAATTGAAAAATAAGATATATAATTGAAAATTTAGGAGTTTAACTGAGGAATAAATAGTGAGAATAATTGAAAATTAAAGAAATTGATTGCAAAATGATAAGAATCGTAATTAAAAATTAAAGAAAAACGATACAAATAATTGTTAATTGAAGAAAATAATGGAAATTTGAGAAAAATAATGGAAATTTTCGGAATTAATCAACAAATAATCAAAATAATATAAAATTTGTGAAAATCATTGCAAATTAACAAAAAAATAATCAAAAATTGTAAAAAATGTTTGGAATATGAGAAAAAAAATTGAAAAATGATTAAAGAATTGAAACGTGGATACCGTAACTTAGATTTGAGATAATAAATAAAAATTTAGAAAATTAATTGGAAAATAATTATTATATCTAGTTAAAAGGTGAAGAAAATAATTGCAAAAAGATAAAACAAAATTATTTGAAAAAAATAATTCATAAATGAGATAAATACTTAAAAATTTAGGTATTTAATTGAGGAATGAAAAGTGAGATTAATAAAAAATTAAAAAAATTGATTGCAAAATGATAACAAAATAATTGGAAATTAAAAAAAAATTATTAAAATGTGAGAAAAATATTTTAAAGTCTAGGAAATTAATTGAAGAATACAGAAACTAATACGAAATTCAAGATGATATTTGCAAAGTAATGAAACAAATTAAAAATTGAAGAAAATTATCAAAATTTGAGGAATATGTTTCAAAATCTAGGAAATATAATTGAAAAGTAATGAAAATAATAAAAAATTCGAGACAATACTTGCAAAGTAAAAAAATAATTAAAAATTAAAGAAATTAATTACAAAATAATAATATTAATAATTGAAAATTGAAGAAAATTATAAAACTTTGAGAAATATACTTTGAAATCTAGGAAATTAATTAAAGAGTAATGAAAATAATAAAAAATTCGAGACAATATTTGCAAAGTAAAAAAAAGTAATTAGAAATTGAAGAAAATAATTTTATTTTTTGAGAAATACTTTAAAAAATTGCAACATATATTTGTAATGAAAGAAAATAATTTTAGAATGATAAAAATAATTGTATATTAAAAAAATAAGTGCAAATTGTGATAAATTATAAAAAAAGTCAAAATTAATTAAAAAATAATTAAATATGATAAAAAGTAATGGAAAAATATAAAAGAAAATGAAAATTAAAAAAAATGTTTGAAAAATGAGATAAATAATTGAAAATTGAAAAAATTGATTTCAAAATGATACTAATAATATTTGAAATTAAAGAAAATTATTAAAATTTGACAAAAATATTTTAAAATCTAGGAAATTAATTAAAGAATAATGAAAATTGAAAAAAATGTTTGAAAAATAAGATAAATAATTGAAAATTGAAAAAATTGATACCAAAATGATAATAATAATATTTGAAATTAAAGAAATTTATTAAAATTTGAGAAAAATATTTTAAAATCTAGGAAATTAATTGAAGAATAATGAAAATAATATAAAATTGGAGAAAATATTTGTAAAGTAATAAAAATAATTTAAAATTGAAAATAATAATTTTAGTTTGTGAAAAATAATTTAAAAAATTTCAACATATATTTGTAATGTAAGGAAATAATTGCAGAATGATAAAAATAATTGTTTATTGAAAAAGTAACTAAAATTTGAGATGAATAATAAAAAAATTAGAAAATTAATAAAATTATAATTGAAAATGAGAAGAAGTAATTGAAATATAAATTTAATAATAAAGTAATTGATAGAAATAATTGTATATTGAAGAAAATAATAAACATTTGTAAAAAATAATTTTAAAAATTACAGATTATATTTGAGATAAACAAGACTACAATTATTATGTATTACAATTCATCAAGCCTCAATTAATTTGAAATTTCATTGATTAAAATTTTAATTAATACACTTTTTAAGAATAGTAAATTTAAAATTGTTTAAAATTTTCTTCAATTTTTAAGAATTCTTTTTTTTATGATTTTAATTATATTTGCTACAATTCTCAACTATTTTTATCATTTTTCTTCAATTATATTTTCATTATTTTTTATTTTTTCCCCTTATTTTTAAATTCAATTTCCCAAGTTTCAATTCTTTTCTTTAATTTTTTCAAATAAAACTTTTTCAGTTTTAATTATTTTCTTCAATATCAAATTAGTTAAATATTTATTAATTAATTTTTAACTTCTTTCGTCACTTTTTAATTATTTTTACAAAATTGTGGTTTTTCACCCCTGGGGTGAAGTCATATACGAAGGACTAAGGTATCAGACGAATAGAATAGACCAATCAGAAAATAGTTTCCAATGTGACGAATTATTTGGTCTATTCTAATCCAATGATACCCTAGTCCTTCGTATGTGATTTCACCCTGAGAACGCAGTCCCATGATTGCGTTTTAACATCCGTTTTGTAACTAGACCATGAGTGCAAAAGAGATGCAGATATACTGTTGTCACTTTTGCATTCATGCTCTAGTTATGAAACTGACGTTAAAACGCAGTCATGGGACTTCACCCTGAGGGTAAAAGCGCAAAACCGAAAGCAGAAATTCATGAGAATGAGAGAGACAGTGATATCTAACTACCTCTCTCACTCTTATTAGTTCTGCTTTCGGTTTTACGCTTTCTGCTCACATGAGATTTGACCCTTACAACTCCTACGTAGATAACGTTATAGATATCGCGCAACTCATCCAACCCTGACAATGTCATTGAGAAAAGTGAAGAGCGATCGATCTCTGATACAAAATGATCGCATATCATAGGGGTCATCCATAAAGAACGTTTCACTGTTGGGGAAGGGGGGGGGGTCGAAAAATGTAACCATTTGTAACAAGGGGGAGGGGGAGTAGTTGAAATTTGGAACGTTCATATTTTTATTTTTTTATTCTGAATTATTCTATTTTTTTCGTTTTTGAGCCTTTAATTTAAAAAGTCAGCAATATATGCCACAGCAGAAAGCGTAGCCGATAAGTTAGATATATATATTAGGTTGCTTAAAAAAAGAAACAAAAGTCAGATATGTTATGCTCCTACCCCCAAATTTCTTCTAAATTGAAAAAAAATTAATTAATTAATTAATTAATTAAAAAATTACATTATTTTTTTATTTGGAAATCGGACAATATTTAGAGGTGGCTCAAAGCTTATGAAGTTTCCCATGTAGTCTTTAAAAAGCAGTATTCTATAACTTATTTATTCATTTGTTGATATTAACTATTATTCATTTTTTTTTAATTTTTGTGGTTTTTTTGAAATTGCATAAGAAATAGTCAGTTCCGATAAATTAATATATAAATAATAGAATACTGATTTTTCAACACTTTTCAAGAATTGACTCGATGCATTAATGATTTAAGTGATTTTTTACAATTTTATTACAAATTTACGAAAAAGTGTGTTTGCCCATGCAAAATAGATGGGAAACTTCATGGGCTTTAAGCAACCTCTAAATATTATCCAATTTGAAAATAAAAAAATGGAGGTAATTTTTTTTAAACACATGTATTATCATGAGAGCTTATAATTATGACAAAAAAACAATTTGATTTCATTAATATATCAAAAAAAATTTGATTCTTGAGGGGGGGTATAAATAATTTTTGAACGTTCCATTTAGGGAGGGGGGGTTGTCATTTGTAACCAAGTGGAACAAAAAGGGGGGGGGGGGTGGGGGTCTAAAACCCCGAAAATTGGTGGAACGTTCTTTATGGATGGCCCCATAACATTATAAATCATAATGACAATTGCAATTTAGCAAATATGATTTATATTAACAAGTAAAATTGACTAATCAATTTGTTCAATCAATTTATTCATTATTGTTTATTTTATTTCATGTTGTATGTGCGAGTATAATTATTTATTATTTTGTTTGGTGTATTTGAGTATGCACACGAGGCATTTTGTAAAAAAAGTTAGAAAACACTAATCAGTATTATATATGATTAGGTGTACAATAAATACTAAAAAGGTTAACCATATGATGAACGAAACATGTTTATAAAAAAATGACGATATACTTTTTAAAATAAATGACTGTTGAAAAGAAAACTGATGTGCAATATATTTTTCGAAAGAATTTAATCTAACAACAAATTCTTGGAAATTTACTTTTAAATAACGTTAAGTAAGGTTAAAAAAAATTATTAGTCAAGTATTAAATTATAAATTATTTAAACAAAAATTTATAAGGAATAATTAATAAAGGTAAGAAAATTTTAAATTTGCGTCAACTAAATTTTGTAAATTTCAAGTTTAATTTGCTGTAATTTAATATTTGTAAAAAAAAGTAATCCTTGACTTTTTTAATTAAACTTATTTATTTTGTTTGTTACATTAAAAACATTCATTTTTAACAATAAAAACCGTTAACGCTGTTTAAAATTAAATATAAATTATAATGTGTAGTAGTTAAAATTGTTTTATTAAATCCATTACAAAAGTATCCGACAAAAATTGATTTTCTTAACTTACAATTAGAAAAAAGAAGAATTTTTTGAAGAAAAACATTAAATGGATGTAATAAAAAGTTTTAATTACACAATCCAGTAAATATTTATCAATATATAAACAAACAAAGAAATAAATGATTTAGTTATTTTTATCTGTTTAAATAAAAATAGTCGTTATTCAAAAAATGTTTCAACAATTTAGATCAAAATACTAACTTTGAAGTTTTTCTCAAATTAAAAATACTGATTGGGAAACATTTAAAAATCAGAAGAATTAAAAAATTTATAAGTAATACTTCAAAGAAAGGGTAAAATTTATGTTCCAAAAGTAAACTTATCCAATACTATGCAAAACGATTGTTTTTCCTGAGCTTGACGTTTTTATATTTTACTGAGAAAGCAAGACAAATATTTCTTGTTTGAATTCGATATACACATATCATAGGTAGGTTTCTTTTTATCGAAACTGGAATACGATTCTGGAGGTTTCAAAATACAACAGATGTAGGTTAGATCCGAACAAATCTATGCATTGGGATAAAAGATTCGGAAAAAAAAAATTTACTTTGTCTGCTTCATATTAAACTACTCTTTTATAATAATTTCATTTTTTTTATAAAATACCACGTTAAGTTTTAAAAAGTTTAAATTACAACAACTTTCATTTTTTGTTCTCCAATTTCTGTCATGAAAAATTGTGTGAAATTCTAAACTTAAAATTTTTTTTTTTTAATTTAAATTCTATGTTTTGTATCCTTATTTCTAGTAAAGATAAAACCTTCATCAAATATTCATTTTAAACCTTATATATTTGACTTTAACGATGTCTGAAAAGGAAATTAAAAAAAGTTTTGTTTCATTGTTAAATTGTTTAAAATAAAAAAAATGTTCCATTTGTTCTTGTAAACTTCAAATTGATAAAATTTTGAAAAAAAGTCATTGCATTATAATTTTGAAAATTACATTTCAATGCTGATTTTATCACCTTTCAAACGATTTTTTAAAAATTGTCCTACGATTTCTCTAAATAATTTCTTCCAAACGTAAATTTTTCTTAAGTTATAAACAATTAATAAAAGGGGTTTTTTTTAAACAAATCACAACTTCCTTAAAAATTACCGTAGAATAATTTTTATAAAATTGTTTGAAAGGTGATAAAATAAGCTTTCAAATGTTATTTTTAAAAATTAAAGTGTGTGATTTTTTCTTAAAAAAAATGGGAAATATTTATTTTTATTTTATGCAATTTAACAATAATGAAAAAAAATTTTTTTTTTTTAAATATTGTTTAAGTCAAAGGTATAAGCTTATTGAGCGGCACTAATAATAAGAAAAAATTTTTTTTTGTTACATAATTTTTTTGTTTGGCGAAAAAAGGTAGTCGAGTATATAAAATTGTCTGAATCTCTTGAAATGCACTCGCATTTTGCAAGTATCTGTGTATTTACTGATTAATCTGTAACATATATATTCACCGCTTTTGTGGGAGCTTTTATGTCTCGCTGTATTTGAAGATTAATATTGGACACACATACGTATATTTCTCTCTCTCTCTCTCTCTCTCTCTCTCTCTCTCTCTCTCTCTCTCTCTTTTTGTTTACTCTTCTTCGTACTCTCATTCTCCAGTCCCACTAGAATTATATAATATGTGATTTTGGTCCTTTAGTACTCAAAATGAAATTATTTCAAGATTCATTCGCTCTCGAGTAGGTCAGTATAACACAATTTCAAAATATTATGTTTTTATACGACGCTTTGTTTCATTTGTGAAGAAGAAATTTAAAATATAAATCCAGATATTTATTTTTAGATTAAAATTTTGCATAATAATGGTAAAATATATATGTAATAATTATTATATATTTTTTTAAATTAAAAAACTATAAGTACGCGCGCTCGAGCGCACAAAAGTAAATTCCACACTTAATTATAAAATTAACAAAATTTAGGTACAATCGAGGCAAAAAATCAAGAAAAATAACTAGAAATATAAAAAGTACTAGAAGTTTAAAAAAATTTTAGAAATTGAAATAAATTACTAGAAAGTTAAAAAATTACTAGCAAATGAAAAAATAACTAAAAAATAAAGAAAATTTACTAGAATGTAATATTTATAAAGTATAAATATAAATTTGAATAAAATAAATAAAGATCTATAAAATATAAATGAAAAAATCTGAAAAGTAATTACATAATTGAATTTAGTTGAAAGCAACTAGAAATAAGAGAAAAATAACCGGAAATGAACTAAAATTTGTTGAAAAAAAAAAGGAAAATTGAAACAATATTTGTAAAATAAGTAAGTCTTGTCTTGTTATTAAAAAAGAGTAACTCAAAAGTAATTAAAATTTTCTAGAATGTAAAAAAATAACTAGATATGTTCACTAAAATTACTCAAAAGTTTGCTTTTTACCTAAAGAAGAAAAACCTAGAGAAAGAAAAAATTACGAGAAGTTCAAAAACACCATCTAGAAATTTGAAAAAATACTAGAAAGTTTACAAATAGCAGTCTAATAAAAAACAATAAAATAAAATTTTAAAAAACTAAAAAGTAATAAAACCTAACAATTTTAATTTGTTTAACAATTTTTTCATATTTTCTGTTTTAATTAAATGTCTTAAAAGCTTACAAGTTTTTAAATAACGAAGGGAAAAATAATTCAATTGATTAAATTTATTTGAGTGTTTAAACAATTTATTTTTCTTGTATTTTCGAATTTAAATAATTTGTTAATAGCTGTCGATTCTTTAGTAACAATTGACAGAAAATTTGCACATTAAATATTTTGTTTATTTTTTTAAACAATTTAAATTGTTTAAAACAAATTTTCATTAAGTTTTCCCAGAATCATTTCGTTTTTTTGCTTTCTTTAAAGAAATATCTTATACTTTTTAGTCCGCAATTTTCAAGCTTTTTTAATTGTTTAAACAATTTTGTAGTAGAAAAAAAATTTATTTTCCCTGTCTTTTAAAGGTTTACTAATTTTTTTTTAATAACTCACAGAGATAGCTTTTTAAATCTTTTTTACATTATACTTACCCAGAAAGTTATTTCCCTTAATAAAAAGCATATAAATTTAAAAAAAAAATTGATTTTATACAGCATCATTACTTAGACCAGATAATAATATTTAATTATTAAATAAAAAAATATATTATACGCAAAATGATGCGAAAAATAAATTGTTTACACAAATATAAATTTTTAAACAATTAAAATGTCTTAAAAATTGCAGACTGAAAAGTTCGTGATAATTGTTTAATGGAGAAAGCAAAGAACGAAATGTTTCTAGAATAATTTAATGGAAAGTTGTCTTAAACAATTTAAATTGTTTAAACAAATAAACAAAATAGGTAATGAACTTTTCTGTCGATTGTTACGAAAGAATCGAAAGCTATTAAAAAATATTTAAATTCGAAAATATTAGAAAAATAAATTGATTAAACAAATGAAAATTGTTTAAACAATTTATTGTATGTTGCGAATTATGAATAAATAACTTCTTTACAGTTCTTCAATCGAAATTGCAAAAAATTACATGATTCCAGCTGAATTTAAAGAGAAGTTGATTTTAAACAATTTTAATTGTTTAAACAATCAATTAAATCAAATCAATTAAATTGTATTTCCCTTTGTTACTTAAAAAGTTGTAAGCTTTTAAGGTATTGTTTAAAACATAGAATATAGAAAAAATTGTTTAAACAAATTAAAATTGTTTAAACAATTAAAAACTAATTTTAAAAAGTATTGAGTCATGTATTTTATGAAGCTAAACAATTATAAAAAAGTGTCGTAATTATGTATTATTTTACACCTATTTATTTGTGAATGCTGAATTTACTTTTAGAGGCACCCCAAAAGAGAGTTGTCAATTTTCGAGGGCCTTTAAACAATATTCGAAATTTTTCATTCTTTGCACCATTTAGGATTAAACATTTAGGATAAATATATAATTAAAATTTAAAAATGATAAGCCGTTTAAAATTATTAGGTATAAATACTTGCATTCATGTTTTTTGTCTTAAAATTTTGGTGTTTGGAAATTATTTTTCGAATGATCCAAAAATTGGTTCAAATTAGAATTTGTATGAAAAAGAAAATAATACTGAATTGGTTCAATCAAGTCTGTTTGATGGCTCTGATCCTTGCAATTACAAGCGACATTACCATAGATAGTAGCTCCTTGCAACAATTAATGAATCGCAATTATGTCGATTTCATCGTTTGCAATTAAAGCCTAAGACAACCTTGAACTTAAAGCGCCTTGGGAGTGAAGTACGTTTGTAGAAGAAATTAAATTTCTTACACTAGGTCACGGCAACTCATTCTTGCTTAATACTACAGATCCTCATAAGCTGAGATGAAGTTTATGTTTTGATTTAGTAGCGTTTCATCAAGTTTATTTATAGTTTTATAAAGTTATTCTTTCTAAAACAATTATAAGTAAAAAACAAGTTCTAAATTGACCTGAAATAACAGAAATTTACAACTTTTGGTGATTATATACTTATTTAGTAATTAATTTAATACCTAAATATTCTGTTATCTTAAAATTACAATTTTTTATTCAAATTTTAATTTAAAATTCTTTTTTATTGTAAAAAAAATTGTTAATGTTAAATCTAAATACTTTCTGGTAATTGAAAAAAATAATAATATTTATAGATTTATAGATATGGTCAAATTTAAGTCCGTGTGGTGAGAAATTTAATTTTGAATCGATTTCAACTAGAAAATAATATGTTTCCAGTTTCTTGTTCAAGTTTTTTAAAAGAAAGTTAATTGAAAGTATTATAAATTAATTTCCAAATTTGATATTCAATTTAAGGAAAATTTTTCAAAATTTTGATTTTTTTTTTTTTTTTTTTTTTTTTTTTTTTTTTTACAAAACAAGTTTAGGAGAGGAAAAAATGCATTTACGCACTTGTTCGTGTGGGACTCGACCACATCCATAATAATAATTTGTTATAATTATTATTATTATTATTTTTATTATATTATTAATATTATTATTAGTAGCAGTAGTAATAATAATAATAATAATAACGTCTAATAGACGTTGTGTGTGGTTTCAGTTTTAATTGAAAGAATTCAAAAGTGGAAACAGTTGTCAGGGTAGGGCACAGCCTATGCCGTACTCAAGTCAGGACTTTACTACTTGAAACTTTTCACTTTCGTTGAAAAGATTTATTGCGGTCCTCGATTGGTTATTAAGAAATGTTGAAAAACTATATTTTTTACTGAATTTAACCTACTTTCAATAAATTTAAAATTTTAAGGATTTTTATTAACATTCAATTAAAAATATAAATTTACTTTTAATTTCAATAGTTAAAATTTTTATATACAAACGTAAATTTTATTTTTTCAAACTACCTTTTATCTAAATTTCGTCATAATTTCAAACAACTCTAGTTTGAATTTGTTTGAAATTTTATTCACTCAAACTTCTAATTAATCAAATCCCATTGAATCCGAAAATATAAATTCAGAATTTACATCTTCAAATGTAATTTTCCAAATGGAGATAGGATATTTGTCAAAATTTTCGAGGCGCATGAATATTCTCGAAAATCCATTTAGCATAAAATCCATTTAACATAAAACCCAATTAGCATAAAACTCATTAAGCATAAAACTCATTTCTCATAAAACCCATTTGACATCAAATTTATTTGGAATAAAACCCATTTTTCATTAACCCCGTTTGGCATAAAACCCGTTCGGAATCAAATTTATTTAGAATAAAAGGAATTTGGCATAAAACCCTTTTGGCATAAAACTCACTTGTCATGAAACCCATTTGGCACAAAACTCGTTTGTCATAAAATCCATTTAGCATAAAACCCAATTATCATAAAACCAATTTAGCATTAAATTCATTTCTCATAAAACCCATTTGACATCAAATTTATTGAGATTAAAACCCATTTCTCATTAACCCCGTTTGGCATAAAACTCATTAAGAATAAAACCCATTTGTCATAAAACCCATTTGTCATAAAACCCATTTGTCATAAAACACATTTGGCATAAAACTCATTTGACATGAAACCCATTTGGCACAAAACACGTTTGGCATAAAAACCATTTAACATAAAACCCAATTAGCATAAAACTCATTAAGCATAAAACTCATTTCTCATAAAACCCATTTGACATCAAATTTATTTGGAATAAAACCCATTTTTCATTAACCCCGTTTGGCATAAAACACGTTCGGCATCAAATTTGTTTAGAATAAAAGCAATTTGGCATAAAACCCATTTGGCATAAAACTCACTTGTCATGAAACCGATTTGGCACAAAACTCGTTTGTCATAAAATCCATTTAGCATAAAACCCAATTATCATAAAACCAATTTAGCATTAAACCCATTTCTCATAAAACCCATTTGACATCAAATTTATTGAGATTCAAACCCATTTCTCATTAACCCCGTTTGGCATAAAACTCATTAAGAATAAAACCCATTTGTCATAAAACACATTTGGCATAAAACTCATTTGACATGAAACCCATTTGGCACAAAACACGTTTGGCATAAAAACCATTTAACATAAAACCCAATTAGCATAAAACTCATTAAGCATAAAACTCATTTCTCATAAAACCCATTTGACATCAAATTTATTTGGAATAAAACCCATTTTTTATTAACCCCGTTTGGCATAAAACCCGTTCGGCATCAAATTTGTTTAGAATAAAAGCAATTTGGCATAAAACCCATTTGGCATAAAACTCACTTGTCATGAAACCCATTTGGCACAAAACTCGTTTGTCATAAAATCCATTTAGCATAAAACCCAATTATCATAAAACCAATTTAGCATTAAACTCATTTCTCATAAAACCCATTTGACATCAAATTTATTGAGATTAAAACCCATTTCTCATTAACCCCGTTTGGCATAAAACACATTTTGCATAAAAACCATTTAGCATAAAACTCATTAAGAATAAAACCCATTTGTCATAAAACTCATTTGACATGAAACCCATTTGGCACAAAACACGTTTGGCATAAAAACCATTTAACATAAAACCCAATTAGCATGAAACCTATTTAGCATAAAACTCAATCCTTATAAAAGTCATTTGACATCAAATTTATTTGGAATAAGACCCATTTGGCATAAAACGCATTTAGCATAAAATCATTTGTCATAAAACCCATAATTGTCATAAAACCCATTTGGCATAAAACTCATTTGACATGAAACTCATTTGGCACAAAACACGTTTGGCATAAAAACCATTTAGCATAAAACCCAATTATCATAAAATCAATTTAGCATAAAACTCATTAAGAATTAAACCCATTTGTCATAAAACCCATTTGGCATAAGACTCATTTGACATGAAACCCATTTGGCACAAAACACGTTTGGCATAAAAACCATTTAGCATAAAACTCCATTAACATAAAACCCATTTAGCATAAAACCTAATTAGCATAAAATCCATTTAGCATAAAATTCCTTTGGCTTAAAAGTTATCGGGCATAAAACCCATTTAGCATAAAACTTATTTCATATAAAACCCATTTGACATAAACCCCTTTTGGCATAAAACCTATTTTGCATAAAACCCATTAAGCATAAAATTCATTTCATATAAAGCCCATTTGGCTTAAAAATTCATTTGATATAAACCTCATTTGGGATAAAACTCATTTGGTATAAAACCCATTTAGCATATATAACTCATTTAGCATAAATCCCATTTACCATAAAATTCATGTAGCATAAAGCTTATTTTGCATAATACCTAAATGTCATAAAACTTATTTGGAATAAAACTAATATGACATAAAACACAATTAACATAAAATCCATTTACCATAAAACAGATTTAGCATAAAGCCTGTTTGGCATAAAACTCATTTGACATAAAACCCATTAGGCATAAAATTTTGGTTATCTTGAAGACAATTTTTTGTATTCTAATACAATTTTTATGCTAAATGAATATTATGACAAATGGGTTTAATACCAAATATGTTTTATGCCATTTGGGTTTTATGCCAAGTGGTCGACAAGGTCATCTTAAAGTTCAAATCCATAAAACTAATAAAAATTAAATTCCTTGCATTTATGTCCAAAAATATAAATAATTAAAAAATATATTCTCTATATAAGCTTTAGATCTCAGTTATATATACATTTTATATTGTTTCAGGGTTCACGATATCTTTATTAGTTTTCGAGAAACTTGACATTCAAATTGATTAAGTCATTTTAGCCTCACATATTATAGTGCTACGATACTTGCGCATTATTTCAACAATTTTTTTTTCTTCTCTAAAACTAAGTATGCGCACACAATTTGATGCATCGATTACGAAATAACAGTAAAAATTGAAGACAAGGTCATCTTTAAGCTCAAAACCATAAAAACTGTGATTTTTTACATTTACCTCTGTAAATAAAAATATATTAAAAAATGCTGTTTATAAAAGTTGTAGATCTCATTAAAATAATCAAAATCTCAATCTGCGTCCGTGTAAAAATTTTTTTGAAATTTTCATAAATTCACCACAGTAATTGAATTTTGTTCCTTCCATGGTAATTTGAATTTTTTCCATTTTTCTCAAAAAAAAAATTATTTTTATAAAAAAATGAATACTATATAAAATGTGTATCTCAATGAGATCGACAACTTTTATTCACAATATTTTTTAAAATTATTTATATTTTTCGAGATAAATGCAAGAAACTTAATTTTCATGAATTGTTTACAGTTTTGACCTTGAAGATGACACTGTCTCCAAATTATACTATTAAATTCGTAATCAGAGCATGAAAACACGTAATCACTAGTAATTAAAATTTTTTTAATTTTTCTTTTTTTCTCATTAATAACTAGTTTTCTCTAATTTAGATTTACAGACCTAATTTCAAGTTATTTTAAATTCAAATAATTATAATTCACATGAACTTAACTTTCTCACTTAACACATTTATTTTTAATCAACTCCAAACTTACTCAACGACACTTTTTTCCATCATTAATTTGCTGCGAAATAAAAACAAAATTTAATTATCAAGTCTTAATTGAAATAATGAATTTCTTTTTTGACAAAAGCTTGTGCAACTTTCCCTTTTTTTCGTTTATGAACATGAAATTAGAACCCGGTCTCTGTGCAAACTATGAACTCGCTCGGATTAGCAAAGGGTCGGTGATTTTTGCAGTTGCTCGAAGTTAGAGGTTTAAGCTTGGTCGTCGTTTACGCGGTTGTGTGGACTCGCGGGCTTGAGTTCGACCCTGAGAGAGAAAGAGCGCCGCGAGAGCAACGAGCACAGAACGAGGATAAAGAAGGACAACAATAGTCCGGCTGCAAAGGAGCGAGAGAGTCGAAAAGGGTCTTGATACTAGGCACAAGAGCAAGAGGTGCAAGAGGAAGAAAAAAGTGAGATGCCACAGAGGAGAGAGAGAGAGAGAGAAGCTAAAGAGAGCTAGACACCAATTCAAGTTTCGTGGGAGGAGGAAGAAGACGAGAGAGTGAAGGAGTAGAAAGAAAGAAAGAGAGAGAGAGAGAGAGAGAGAGAGAGAGAGAGACAGAGAAAGAAAGAGAGTGAGAGAAAAAGAGAGTAAGAAAGAGATAAAGTGGAAAAGTGCAGAAGAGAGAGAGAAGAACAGAGTTAGAGAATGAGAAGAGTGAATAAGAAAATGTGAAAGAAAGTGAGTAAGAGTGAGAGGGGATGAGGATGAGCGCAAGAGGGATGTGAGGGAACGGAAACAGAGAGAAAGGGCCGAGTGAGAGAGGTGAAGGGGTTGCTATTGATTTTTCCCGCCAGACTCGTGTTCTCTCTGTCTGTTGGTCGGACCTCTCGCACTTGCTTTGTCGGTCCCTTTCGCTCTATTTCAGTCTCTCTTCTCCTACACGAGTAGCTCTCACTTGTTCGCATGTGCGCGCTCGTCTTCTCGCTCTGTGTTTATCTCCCCTCTCTCTCTCTCTTTCATTTTGGCGGTATCCTTGTCCCGCGCACCGGCACACGGAAATAGTCCACTCTCTTCGCTATCCATCCCTGGCTTTGAAACTGATGTGGAGCCCCGTCGAGGCTGCTTGACGAGGGGCTGACGATGCTGGTTCTCGCACCTTGCGAATGTAACGCTCGAGAGCCAGAAGGTCCGCAATAGATTGCCTCCCTCACGTCGTTCATCTCCCAACGTCCGCTCTCAAACAATAATAATTATGTCATTCTCTATGCCTGTCGTTTAAGAACACATCGCAGAATCCACACTGTGACAGTCCGTCAATTGTTTGGTTTCTGCTATTTCTGCTAATTTATCGTGTGTTTCATTGTCCACTCTATTTTACAAATATTTTTGTTTATTGTTTATTTATTCTCTCTAACTCTCTTTAGCTCTCTCTTTCTCTCTCCCTCTCTCTCTCCCTTTCTTTCTTTTTTTTTAACGACTCTTATTATGAACTTTCATAATTTTTTCTTGATTTACAATATTTTTGCCACTAGTCGGAAAAATGTCAACTCACATCCCTAGTTTGCAAAATGACAATTTTTCTAACTAAATTAAAAATATAATTATTTTTGACTAATAGAAATAAATGCCAATATTCACAAGTGTGAATAAAGGCCACTTTTCATCACTAGTGCGAAAAAATGACCATTTTCGTCACAAGTCGGAAATCAACCAGGGGTGGCGACATCTAAATTTTTTCCATCGGAAAATTTAATATTGACCGAGGGGGGGGGGGGGAGAAATAAAACAATAATAAATTAAAGAGTTTCTTAATTAGCGTAATTCAAAAGTTGACAATTTTATCTGGATTTCGAGTACATTTTCGGAAATAATAACCAAATAATCATGATAATATAAAATTTGTGATCAAATCATTACAAGTTAAAAAAAAATCAGAAATTGACGAACTTTATTAAAATTTGAGAAAAATAACTGAAAAATGATTAAAACATTGATAATTTTTGAAGAACAAAAATCATATTTTTTAAAATAATTGAAAAATGTCGAAAAAAATTGAACTTAGAAAAATAATTACAACATAATAGAAATAATCGTAAATTCAAGAAAATAATGGAAATTTAAGAGAAATAATTAAAATTTTCGGAATCAATCAACAAATATTCACAATAATATAAAATTTGTGAAAATCATTGCAAATGAAAAAAAATAAATAAAAATTGACGAACGTAATTAAAAATTTCAGAAAAATAATTGAAGATTGATTGAAACATTGAAAAGTGGGGAGTTCAACTTAGTTTTAAGATAATAAATGAAAATTAAGGAAATGAATTGAAAAATAATTAATATATCTACTTAAAAGGTGGAGAAAAAAATTGCAAAAGGATAAAAGAAATTAAAAATTGAAAAATAAGATAAATAATTGAAAATTTAGAAGTTTAACTGAGGAATGAATAGTGAGAATAATTGAAAATTGAAGAAATTGATTGCAAAATGATAAGAATCGTAATCAAAAATTGAAGAAAAACGATACAAATAATTGTTAATTGAAGAAAATAATGGAAATTTGAGAGAAATAATGGAAATTTTCGGAATTAATCAACAAATAATCAAAATAATATAAAATTTGTGAAAATCATTGCAAATTAATAAAAAAATAATCAAAAATTGTTGAAAGTGTTTGGAATATGAGAAAAAAAATTAAAGAATGATTAAACAAGTGAAACGTGGATACAGTAACTTAGATTTGAGATAATAAATAAAAATTTAGGAAATTAATTGGAAAATAATTAATATATCTAGTTAACAGTTGGAGAAAATAATTGAAAAAAGATAAAAGAAAATGAATTTGAAAAAAATAATTGATAAATAAGATAAATAATTGAAAATTTAGGTATTTAATTGAGGAATGAATAGTGAGATTAATAAAAAATTGAAAAAATTGATTGCAAAATGATAACAAAATAATTGGAAATTAAAAAAAAATTATTAAAATGTGAGAAAAATATTTTAAAGTCTAGAAAATTAATTGAAGAGTACTGAAACTAATAAGAAATTCAAGATGATATTTGCAAAGTAATGAAACAAATTAAAAATTGAAGAAAATTATCAAAATTTGAGGAATATGTTTCAAAATCTAGGAAATATAATTGAAACGTAATGAAAATAATCAAAAATTCGAGACAATATTTGCAAAGTTAAAAAAAATAATAAAAATTGAAGAAATTAATTACAAAATAATAATTTTAACAATTGAAAATTGAAGAAAATCATAAAACTTTGAGAAATATACTTTAAAATCTATAGGAAATTAATTAAAGAGTAATGAAAATAATAAAAAATTTGAGACAATATTTGCAAAGTAAAAAAAAGTAATTAGAAATTGAAGAAAATAATTTTATTTTTTGAGAAATACTTTAAAAAATTGCAACATATATTTGTAATGAAAGAAAATAATTTCAGAATCATAAAAATAATTGTATATTAAAAAAATAAGTGCAAGTTGTGATAATTTATAAAAAAAAGTCAAAATTAATTAAAAAAATAATTAAATATGATAAAAAGTAATTGTAAAATATAAAAGAAAATGAAAATTGAAAAAAATGTTTGAAAAATGAGATAAATAATTGAAAATTGAAAAAATTGATTCCAAAATGATAATAATAATAATATTTGAAATTAAAGAAAATTATTAAAATTTGAGAAAAATATTTTAAAATTTAGGAAATTAATTGAAGAATAATGAAAATTCAAAAAAATGTTTGAAAAATGAGATAAATAATTGAAAATTGTAAAAATTGATTCCAAAATGGTAATAATAATATTTGAATTTAAAGAAATTTATCAAAATTTAAGAAAAAAATTTTTAAATCTAGGAAATTAATTGAAGAATAATGAAAATAATATAAAATTGGAGAAAATATTTGTAAAGTAATAAAAATAATTAAAAATTAAAAATAATAATTTTAGTTTGTGAAAATAACTATAATTTGAGATAAATAATAAAAAAATTAGAAAATTAATAAAATTATAATTGAAAATGAGAAAAAGTAATTGAAAATTAATTGAAATATAAATTTAATAATAAAGTAATTGATAGAAATAATTGTATATTGAAGAAAATAATAAACATTTGTAAAAAATAATTTTAAAAATTACAGACTATATTTGAGATAAACAAGACTACAATTACAATTACTATGTATTATAAATTCTTCAAACCTCAATTAATTTGAAATTTCATTGATTAAAATTTTAATTAATACACTCTTTAAGAATAGTAAATTTAAAATTATTTAAAAATTTCTTCAATTTTTAAGAATTCATTTTTTTTATGATTTTAATTATATTTTCTACAATTCTCAACTATTTTTATCATTTTTTAACATTTTTCTTCAATTTAATTTTCATTATTTTTTATTTTTTCCCCTCATTTTTAAATTTAATTTTCCAAGTTTCAATTCTTTTCTTTAATTTTTCCAAATAAAACTTTTTCAGTTTTAATTATTTTCTTCAATATCAAATTAGTTAAATTATTTATTAATTAGTTTTTAACTTCTTTCGTCTTTTTTCAATTATTTTTACAAAATTATGTTCTTTTTTTAATTTTAATCATTTTCTTCGAATTTTAAATGCATTTATTTACATTCTTATTAAGAAATTTGTTTTTTGTCAGTAATTTTGCCATATGGAATTCCATAGGGCGAATTTTTTGCTCTATGGAATTTGCAGACGTACCATACACAAGTCGCCGCCCCTGAAATCAACCATTTTCATCGATAGTGAAAAAAATGTCAATTTTATATACTAGTAGGAAAAATAACACTTTTCTTTACTATTGAGAAAAATCACCGTTTTACTACTGATGCAGAAATGATAATTTTGTTCATCAGTTAAAGAAAAAAAAATATATATAAACGTCCTTTATTATTAATTTAATTTAAAAAAGTAAAGAACATTTCATTACAAAAGACTCTGAGATTCTAAAAAAGTTAATCATTTCGAAAATAAGTATTAACAGATAGAAAGTAAAATTGTAATTTAAAATTTAAAAATTGATTGAATAGATTAAGCTGAGAATAGGATTTAGTAGTGCTTGAGATTTATCTTCGTCTAAAGGTTTCATATCTGGATTTAATTTAATGCAATTTTAATGTATTTTGAAGCTTACGAGAATTGAATTTTAATATTTTAAGATGCATTTGAAAAGTGAAAATAAAAAATGTATAATTTCTTGCTCCTGGACTATTTTCTGGAATTGAAACCTGTTATGAGTGAATATTTCATGTGACAATGATCTATTATTAAAATTGTAATTTACAACTAGTTCTGATTTTAAGAAATTAAGTTATTTAATTTTTAGCTAAAAATAATGTTTAAAGCGACAATGTATGTGAAAGTTAAAAAAATTAAATTAATCGAGAGGAAAAAAGACTCGATTTATTCAAATTATGTCTGTGATTATCTTTACCATATTTTTAACAAAATATCATCAAAAATTATGAATAAAGAAATGAAGAAAATTCTCTTGAAAATAATTCAAACTTTAAGCACTTTTTATATTGACCAAGTATTGAGCATCAGGCTAATGTAAAAAAAACTCTAAATCTGAAGAGAGAACAAAAATAGCTCTGTCGATAGAAAACCCATCGTCGATATTTATACCCAGAATGCATCCCAGATAATGACGAAGCGCGGGTGCATGAATAATAGCACTTGTCTGAATGAGAAACTTTAATTTAAACACCGACGATGAATTACGGCAATTGTAAGGGCTTATATGGCGAGACACGTGCGATATTTATTGCAAACTCGGAAACAGTCAATATGTATGGGAACGCAGGGAAATATTATCTACCACGTTTGTTTGCTCTTATTCGAAAACAATCTAGTGGGCTCTCACATAACTAACCTATCGTTTTTTTTTTCATCATCACTAGTTTCCAGTATAATTACCCGTTTGGTCTTTTTATTGTTGATAGAAAGAGAAATTTTTACAATTTTTCTTATACTGAAACTAAAATTAGAGAAAATGACCTAATTCTTTAATATGAATTAATGCAAGTTTAGAAGAAATTTTGAAAATCTAAAATTACATTTTTAATACAGTAATGAGAAAAGTGGTTATTTTTCTCAATAGTGAAAAAATGAGGATTTTTCTTAATAGCGGGAAAATGACATTTTTCTCATTAGTGGTTAAAATGACCACTGACATCACTATATAGCGAAAAAGTACAAATTTATGACACTAGTGGAAGCAAGTTGTGAAATTATGTTTATTTCATAAAAACTTTGTTTCCTCGTAGAGTAAGCAATAGATTAAAACAACGCGTAAGAAAAAAATGTCAAATATTAGTTAATATTTAATGAAACGTTATTTAGAACATTTAACTATTAGTTAGAAATAAACTTTGAAACTAAAATGAAAAAATTTTAAATAAATAGAATAATAATAATAATTAAATAATAATAATCTCCGTAAACTCCTGAAGTTAGTTACTATTTATTCATATTTTTCTGTCCACGTTTAATAATAATTTAGACTAATTAAAGTGTGTCGAATAGTCGGATTTATTAAAAATTCAAATAACGTTATTTTACTTTATTGGAAAAAATTAAAAAATTAATTACAGTTTAAATTATTCTGTAACTTTTTTTTAACCATTTTTGAAGTTCCGAAACTTCAAATTATTTTTTTATATCTTTAAATTATTGCCAGGAATATTTAAATTTTCAACAACAGTTTCTATTCTACTTTTGTTTATTAATTTTGAACAATTTTCTTCAAATTTCAATTATTTTTGTCAGTATTCAAGTATTTTTGTCATTTTACGATTATTTTCCTTATATTTCTATTATTTTTGAAATTTTAGAATTATTTTCTAGAAATTTCAATTATTATTGTATTCAAATTATTAAATGCAACCTATTAATATTTAATATAGTAATTATTATTGTTGTATCAAATTTTAATTTTATTGTTACTTGAAATACATTTTTAAATTTTATATTGTATTGAGCTTTTGCCTGTAAATAAATAAATAAATAAATTCAATGTTTTTTTTTGCCATGAATTTTTAAATTTATTATATTAGTTTTCAATTATTTTCTACAAATTTCAATCATTTCCTTCATTATTTTTATTATTGTCATGAGTTTATTAAATTTGTACATTGTTTTTTAATTAAGTTCAACAAATTTCAATTATTTTCTTCAAACTTTAATTATTTTCTATACATTTTTTATTTATACACCAGCTTTCAATTATTTATGTCATTATTCAATCAGTTTCTAAAAATTTCAAATGTTTGGTCAATTTTTCAAGTATTGCCTTTCAATTTTTAATTTTATGCACCAGTCATCAATTATTTTTTTCACATTACAATTATTTTTGTCATTGTTCAATTATTTTCTTGTAATTTCAATTATTTTTGCAACTTTTCAATTATTTTTTTTTAATTTCAATTGTGTTCTTCAATCTTTAAATTATTGCCAGGAATATCCAAATTTTCTACACAAGTTCAATTTACTTTCGTTATTTTTCAATTATTTTCTTCAAATTTCAATTACTTTTGTCATTTCTCAATTATTTTTTTAAGTTACAACTATTTTTGTCAATATTTAAATATTTTTGAAATTATTTTCTTTAAATGTAATTTTCTTCAATCTTTTTTATTTTTGTCATGAATTTATTAACTTTTGAAGATCAGTTTTCAATTATTATTTATGTCATTATTCAATTAGTTTCTTCACATTTTATTTATATCGTTAATTTTTCAATTACTTTATAAACTTTTTCAATTAATGTATTAACTCTTTTTATTGTTTTACTTCATTTTTGAGTTATATTTCTCATTTTTCATTAATTTTTTTCTAAATTTCAGTTATTTTTGTCATTATTCAACTATTTTTTACACATATACATTTTTCTGATATTTTTAAATTATTTTTTTTTCAAATTTCAATTATTTTCTTGAAAATTCTATTATTTTTTTCAATTTTTCAACTATTGTCTAAAAAGTCAAAGTGTAATTTTTCACCAGCTTTTATAATTATTTATGTCATTATTTATATTTTTAGCCTTTACTGTGTTTTGTTTCAAGTGTTTTGACTGTGTAATTAATTTCCTTCTAAATAACAGTGCAATTTGTTAATAAAATTGATAACATGCTTATTTTTTAAATTGTTTATAAACAATCATTAATTTTGCGTTAAAAAATAAATGCACGTGATCGGAATTATTTTTATCTTAAAGTTTCTACTTTTATATACATAAGTCTTAAAAATTTTAGTGACTTTCAATAATATGAAAGATAGATATGCATTTTCAAATAAAATGATACAAAAAATTTCATTTGTTGATAACTTTTGACATTATTTAAATTAAAAAAAAACTATTTATATGCAAACTATCTCACATATAATAGTATAGGAATATGACATTAATTTTAAATTTCAATACATGTTTGCAAATCAGGGGACCACTTCAGAAATCTTTACCCTACTTTTAATCATTTCAGTACGGTTTCAATTTCTTTAAAGCTGCTTAAAACTATCAAAAACTTGTAAGCGTCCTTTTTAAGACTACTTAAAACTTGTTAGAACTTTTTTAGAACTATTTAGAAGTATTTGGAAATTGTTGAATCAAGTCCAAAATTACTTCAAACTGGTAATAAATTATTCTAAACTACTAAGAACTCGATAAAAACTTATTTTTAGTTAAAACTTTTGAAAATGGATTTGAAACCTTTTAATACTAGTTGTAACCTGATAAAAACACCTTAAAGGTATACATAAAGCTGTGTAAAACTTGTTTCAATCTGTTTTTAAATTTTTTAAAAGCTTAGAACTGTTTTACAACTTTTTAAGAGATGTTTAAAACTCGTTTGAAATTGTTTCCAATTAGTTAAAAACTGTTTAGACCTATTTTTAAAATGTGTAGAAATTAGGTTAAACTGTTTATAAGTTGATTAAAAATTATTAGAACTTGTTAAAAAACTGCAAATTCATTTATTTAAAGTCTCGCTTATTTAAAGTCGCATTTATTTTAACTTGTCGACCAATCAAAACTAACTACCATTTTCATTGGTTACTGCAAATTGGATCAGCCAATCAGAGAAGTTCTCTATAAGTACATGGAAGTTAAAATAAGCGCGACTTTTGTCATGGATTTGCGTAGACCAGGTTAAAATAAGTGAAACTTCAGTGTACTTAAAATTGACACTGATCACAATGACAAATAATTTTAATAAAATTTTAATACATTTTCAATAACTACATTTAATGAATTCTCAAACTTCACACTTTACTCCTGAAATAATTTTGTATTTATCTCTGTTAGTAAATTCTTGAAAGTTAGTCAATTCCACCATAAATAACTCACCATCAGTAATATTAAATTGAAGCACGTACTGCTGGTAATTAAGAATTATGAAGCTCCGATCGTGCAGGTTATTTATATTATATGTAAAAATATCCCAGCATATCTTTCGTATTCATATTCATGACTATTTTCTGCACTGTTGATCACGTTTATTATCTCACTTATTTCTACTCTTCAATGCTTCAGAAAAAAAAAATAGTGCATTCATTTTATTTAAAGAAAAAAAAAACGTTTGAATGCACAATTTTACATCCTTAATTTGAGCTTTAATAAGTTCCTGAATCTTTTATTAAATAATAATGAAGCTATCCGGAGTTCATCAACCTTGACCCGTTTTATCGTTAATCGGGAAATAAATGAGATAACTTATCATTCTGGCCTTCTCCAGCAATTCTTCAACCGGAATCATTTCTGCTTCTTATCTCATATCTGTAGACATCATGTTCAGACTGTTGATGCATTCCATCAATTTGTGCTTCACAAATGACTCATTTAGCGTATATTCGCATGTTACGAAGGTGTTATATTCTTTCAACTCTTTTATTGCCACTTCGCGAAATTTTTCCCTTCTATAAACGGCTAATTACTACTGTTTATTATTATCAAATTGCCATTATAAAATTGTCGTGAAAATAATCACATTTACAATCTTTTATGTCCGGTGTTCTATTTGCCGTATAATCAAATTTTGTTTTAGCACAATTTCTTCAAACAAATTAAAATCAAACATCTCATTTATGATTTATAAAATTACATAGAGTAAAAAATTCGCCCTATGGAATTCCATATGGCAAAATTACTGACAAAAAATAAATTTCTTAATAAGAATGTGAATAAATGCATTTACAATTCGAAGAAAATGCTAAAAAAAAAAAAACACAATTTTGTAAAAATAATTGAAAAATGACGAGAGAAGTTAAAAATTAATTAATAAATAATTTAACTAATTTGATATTGAAGAAAATAATTGAAACTGAAAAAGTTTTATTTGAAAAAATTAAAGAAAAGAATTGAAACTTGAGAAATTGAATTTGAAAATGAGGGGAAAAAATAAAAAATAATGAAAATAAAATTGAAGAAAAATGTTGAAAAATGATAAAACTAGTTGAGAATTGTAGAAAATATAGTTTAAATCATAAAAAAAAATTCTCAAAAATTGAAGAAATTTTTAAATAATTTTAAATTTACTATTCTTAAAGAGTGCATTAATTAAAATTTAAATTAATGAAATTTCAAATTAATTGAGGTTTGAAGAATTTATAATACATAATAATTGTAATTGTAGTCTTGTTTATCTCAAATATAGTCTGTAATTTTTTAAATTATTTTTTACAAATGTTTATTATTTTCTTCAATATACAATTATTTCTATAAATTACTTTATTATTAAATTTATATTTCAATTAATTTTTAATTACTTTTTCTCATTTTCAATTATAATTTTATTAATTTTCTAATTTTTTTATTATTTTTCTCAAATTTTAATTATTTTTTCAATATAAAATTATTTTTATCATTCTGTCATTCTTTTATCATTTCTGTATCATTTCCTTACATTACAAATATATGTTGAAATTTTTTCAATTATTTTTTACAAACTAAAATTATTATTTTTAATTTTTAATTATTTTTATTACCGTAAAACAGGGTAATTTCGCTCAAATTCTTATGTTTTTTTTAAAAAAGTATAGGAAAAAGTTAATAATAAATTTTGGTACTGAAAATATATAATCTCTGACTCTTCCTCTTTAATTTCACAAAATAAAAAAATTACTATATATTGCGTAAACCTATTTAATATACCTTTTTATTGTGAGCGAAATTACACCTCAATGTGGGGTAATTTCGCTCAACTTTAATGACTTTAATTTTTAACAACAAAAATATGTTAGTTTACAAGCTATAATCACTTTATAAAATCATTATAAATAAAATAATGTTATTTAATTAATATTTACAGTCATCAGAATAAATATTTAACCACGTTTTGTGTTTTATTATTTCGTAAAATTTTTGAATTTTGTCATGAGAAATAACCTTAGATGCTTCATAAACAATTGAATGATACATTGTATACATGAACAAAATTACCCAACAAATATGAAATATTTTTTTTAAATTGACTTTTTTCAAAATCTATTCAACTTTTCAGTAATTTTATTTTTTCTAAATCATGTCAGGGATATAGGAAATAAGATTATTAGATGATTTTAAAATAAAATATTTTAAATATAGGTTTCACAAGCGACTTTTACACACTACTTGTTCAATGAGCAAAATAGACATCTTTAAATAAATATTATTTTTATTAAAACTTGACTATAATTCTACTTTAAAATACCCTTGAGACACAGTTTAATACTTTTTTTAACATTAGCAATTGCAAATTTTATATTTTTCTTCCTAGAAATAACAATAAATAATTTTTGAAAAAAAAAGTTTCCACTGAGCGAAGTTACACTACATGAGCGAAGTTAGCCTGTTTTACGGTACTTTACAAATATTTTCTCCAATTTTATATTATTTTCATTATTCTTCAATTAATTTCCTAGATTTTAAAATATTTTTCTCAAATTTTAATAAATTTCTTTAATTTTAAATATTATTATTATCATTTTGGAATCAATTTTTTCAATTTTTAATTATTTATCTCATTTTTCAAACATTTTTTTCAATTTTCATTATTCTTCAATTAATTTCCTAGATTTTTAAATATTTTTCTCCAATTTTAATAATTTTCTTTAATTTCAAATATTATTATTATTATCATTTTGGAATCAATTTTTTCAATTTTCAATTATTTATCTCATTTTTCAAACATTTTTTTCAATTTTCATTTTCTTTTATATTTTACAATTACTTTTTATCATATTTAATTATTTTTTTAATTAATTTTGACTTTTTTTTATAAATTATCACAACTTGCACTTATTTTTTTAATAAACAATTATTTTTATCATTCTGAAATTATTTTCTTTTATTACAAATATATGTTGCACTTTTTTAAATTATTTCTCAAGAAATAAAATTATTTTCTTCAATTTCTAATTATTTTTATTACTTTGCAAATATTGTCTCGAATTTTTTATTATTTTCATTACTCTTTAATTAATTTCCTATAGATTTTAAAGTATATTTCTCAAAGTTTTATAATTTTCTTCAATTTTCAATTGTTAATTTTATTATTTTGTAATTAATTTCTTCAATTTTCAATTATTTTTTTTACTTTGCAAATATTGTCTCGAATTTTTTATTATTTTCATTACTTTTCAACTATATTTCCTAGATTTTGAAACATATTCCTCAAATTTTGATAATTTTCTTCAATTTTTATTTTGTTTCATTACTTTGCAAATATCATCTTAAATTTCGTATTAGTTTCTGTACTCTTCAATTAATTTTCTAGACTTTAAACTATTTTTCTCACAGTTTAATAATTTTTTTTTAATTTCCATTTATTTTGTTATCATTTTGCAATCAATTTTTTAAATTTTTTATTAATCTCACTATTTATTCTTCAATTAAATACCTAAATTTTCAATTATTTATCTCATTTTTCAATTATTTTTTTCAAATTAATTTTCTTTTATCTTTTTGCAATTATGTTCTCCACCTTTTAACTAGATATATTAATTATTTTCCAATTAATTTCCTAAATTTTTATTTATTATCTCAAATCTGAGTTACTGTATCCACGTTTCAATTCTTTTATCATTCTTCAATGTTTTTTCTCATATTCCAAACACTTTCAACAATTTTTGATTATTTTTTTGTTAATTTGCAATGATTTTCACAAATTTTATATTATTTTGATTATTTGTTGATTAATTCCAAAAATTTCCATTATTTCTCTCAAATTTCCATTATTTTCTTCAATTAACAAATATTTGTATCGTTTTTCTTCAATTTTTAATTACGATTCTTATCATTTTGCAATCAATTTCTTCAATTTTTAATTATTCTCACTATTCATTCCTCAGTTAAACTTCAAAATTTTCAATTATTTATCTTATTTTTCAATTATTGTTTTCAATTTTTATTTTCTTTTATCCTTTTGCAATTATTTTCTCCACCTTTTAAGTAGATATATTAATTATTTTTCAATTTATTTCCTTAATTTTCATTTATTATCTTAAATCTAAGTTATACTCCCCACTTTTCAATGTTTAAATCAATCTTGAATTATTTTTCTTAAATTTTTAATTACGTTCCTTTAATTTTTAATTATTTTTTTTTAATTGCAATGATTTTCACAAATTTTATATTATTGTGAATATTTGTTGATTAATTCCGAAAATTTTAATTATTTCTCTTAAATTTCCATTATTTTCTTGAATTTACGATTATTTCTATAATGTTATAATTATTTTTCTAAGTTTAATTATTTTGACATTTTTCAATTATTTTTCTCAAATTTTAATTAAGTTCGTCAATTTTTGATTTTTTTTAACTTGCAATGATTTGATCTCAAATTTTATATTATCTTGATTATTTGGTTATTATTTCCGAAAATGTACTCGAAATCAAATAAAATTGTCAACTTTCGAGTTACAATAATTACGCTAATTATGATACTCTTTAATTTATTATTGTTTTATTTCACCCCCACCCCTCGGTCAATATTAAATTTGCCGATGGCAAAAATTTACAAGTCGCGTCCCCTGCTAGTGGTGATAATGATTATTTTAGTTACTAGTGGAAAAAATGACTACTTTAATCACTAGTGGGTAAAGTATCCACTTCCGTCACTGAAAGAGTACCATTTTCGTCACTAGTGATATAATTACCATTTTTGACACTATTTGAAAAAGTGACCACTGTAAAGAATGAACACTTTTTTTATCAATTAGATAATTGACAATTTTTGTCAATTGTTGCAGAAATGAACATTTTTCTCGCTAGTTTTTCTTTTTTTAATTTGTTTTCGATATAGATTTTAACAAACTTCCGTGGACTTTTAAGGTTTTTTTTTCTTTTTTTGGTTAAACGATAAGCAACATGAAGCAATAAAGAGACCCTGTATATAAGTTGACGAGAATTAGTGTCCTATAAGTTCAAGCCTTTAATAAATTGTCAACAAGGCTCAGGTGAAGGACTCAGGAAGAAATATAAACATCAAGTTTGCTCCACAAAATCTACTATTATCCTTACTTCCTCCTTCCAAATTAAGTCTCTTCTTCATGATATTCAGAAGTTAAACGAGGACAAATTTACCTTCCTACGGGATATCGACAGCAATTTTCGGTCAGTAAACTTTTCAAGTGTGAAAACTATTTATTCAGCTTCTAGACTGACAAAAAGAAGACAAATTTTACATAAATCTCAAAACCAAACCTTTATAAAAACTGTATTAAACTATTTGAAAAAAAAATTGTATTTCATCGATAACAGAGTTTTTTTGTTTCGGTTTCAAGTAATTTCGAATTTTAACACATCCTGCAAGAAATTAATTAAAATCTAAAGATGGCTTATTTCATGAAATCTTGGTAAAGCTTCTTTGGGGGTGTTTATTTATACCTTTTCAGTTCATAGCGAAAACATTGAAGAAGTTTCCTTATCCTTTGAAGGAAGCCTTAGTAGGATTTAATCTTTCCTGAAAGTTGCCACAAATTTTTTTTTCCACAAAAAGACTATTGGTGCAAAACCTATATGACATGCCTCGCAGAGCAAGCTTAATTAATTATACACGTCGGAAGTTTGAATTAGCGACTGAAAAGAACTCATTGACGCTTCACGCGAAAAGCAACGTCGGTTGTATATAATTTATAGAATATATGTACATGTAATGCAACTAAGATTTGACGCTCGGTCGAGCTTATAACGAATAGCCAGGCGCATAAACTACCGGATGACCCAATTAACGATAAAGACAACCATCTTTTTCACATTTTAATGAAGAGCCTCTATCTGTCGCGCAATCCGATTCACGTTTAATTTTTTGTTTGATTAAAAAAAATGTATTATCTACAATTTGAATCGGTCAAAGTGTTTAATTAGATGATTAATTTATTTTATGTAACTTGGGCGTATTATGGTCGCATTTTACCTACCTATAAAGGTAGGTATTGACCCAGCGGTCAATAAAGTGATCATTATTACCCTAGAGCAATAATGCATACTTTACAGACCGCTCGCAAGTCAATAAAATTTCTATAATTACCCTAGGTTAATAATGGGCACTTTATTGACCTTGCTCGCTGGTCAATAAAATACCCATTATTACCCTAGGGTAATAATAGTCATTTTATTGACCTACTGAGCTATATGTCAGATCATAACCTAATTGATTACATAGAAAAATGTGTTAAAAATTCTTTGATACAGAAAACGAGATTCAAAGAGTAAAAAAGATAATTGAAGTGTAAAGAAAAAAAAACTATTAAGGGAACAATTTCAAAAGTAAGGAAACATAAATAGAAAAGAAAAAAAATTAGCGTAAGGTGAAAAACAATTTAAAAATAAAAAAACAAAAAGTGAAGAAACATACTAATAAGTTGAAAAAATATTAAGAAAATAAAATTAAAATCTTGAAAATCAGGAAACATTACCAGACAATGACAAAATAATTAGAAAGTGAAAACATTAACAGAAAATCGCGAAACATCTGGAAAGTGTAGAAAATAACTATAAATTGGTTGAAGAAAATTATGAATTTAAAGAAATGATTAAAAAATCGAGAAAAGTCACTTTTAAGTAAATAAAAAACTAGAAATGTGGATAAAAAGAAATAAAAGCTTCTTAAGTGAAGAAAAGAACTCATAGAGGAAGCAATAAAGGAATTGTTTAAAAAATGCAAATTTCAATTTTTTAAAAATTTGAAAACTGAGACTTATTCTTTAAAATTTTGCAAAATATACACTTCACATGGGTGAATCGATTTGTTTTGAAGCAAGGTATATCATTTTTTTATGTAATAAATTAAATTTACAGGATTAAAATTTTTTTTATTAAAAAAAATAAATTTCTAAAAATATCAAAGTTTAATAACAATTTTTGTAGTGGTTATTTTTAAAAACCCTTGTGTATAATTCAATATTTTAGTAATGAAAATAACCATACCAAATTTGATTTAAATCCATTAAAGGGTTCTTGAGTTATCGTGTTCACAATAAAAATTGTACATTCACATCAACACGCACGCACACACAAACAGATACACACATACATACGTTTGGACATTTAATCAGGAACTTATAAAACACATTTCTTGATAGACGAAAATTAATTTAAATCATTCTAAGAAATTAGTAAATTTAAACGAATACAAAGTTTACAAAGCAAAAATATTTTAAATGTTAAGAAACATGACTAAAAGAAATGACAAAAGAACAATAGAGTTAAGTAAATAAATAGCTAAAAAGTAACTAGAAAATTTTAAATATAATATGTAAATAAAGAAAAATTTTGAACGGGAAATAATTAAAATGTAAAAAAAACGAATTAAGAATAAATAAATAAGTAGAAAGAAAATTAGGAATTTTAAAAACATGTTTAGAAAATAAATAGAAATAACTATAAAGTAAAATACTAACAAAAAGTAAAAGAAAACTAATTATAAAGAAACAAAATTTATTAAAAACTGAAAATAAAACTGGAATTAAAAAAAAACAATGTGAAAGTAAAAAATATCTACGAGAAAGTAGAAGAATAATAAAAAAATTAGGTGAGGCAAAAGAAAAATGTCTAGCCCAAATTTGATAAATCTTGCAACAAAATTAATTTTTTTAATTTTCAAAAATCAACAAATTTAAAGAAGAATTAATTTTGCTGCAAAAAACCAAACGAACTAGGGCCGATTTTTTTCAAAAATTTGTAATTTATCTAGAATTTCATCAAGAAGGTCTTCTGGCCCAAATTTGATAAATTTTGCAACAAAATTAATTTTTTCGAATTTTCAAAAATCAACAAATTAAAAAAACTTAATTTTGCGGCAAAACTGAAATGAACGTTTAAGTTTCTTTTTTAAAGTTTAAAAATATATCAAGACTTTCATCTAAAAGGTCTATCTGGCCCGAATTTGTTTAAATTTTTCATCATCATATATGATTTTGAAAATTCAAAAATCAAAAAATTAAAAAAAAATTAATTTTGCCGCAAAAATGAAATAAACGTTTAAGTTTCTTTTCTAAACTTTAAAAATATATCTAGAATATTATCTAAAAGGTCTGTCTGGCCCAAATTTAATAAATCTTGCAACAAAATCCATTTTTTAAATTTCCAAAAATCAACAAATTTAAAGAAAAATTAATTTTGCGTCAAAAAACTAAACGAACTTGAGCTGGTTTTTTTTACAAAACTTTGTAATTTATCTTGAATTCCATCAAGAAGGTCTGCCTGGCCCAAATTTGATAAATTTTGCAAAAAAATTAATTTTTATAATTTTCCAAAAATCAACAAATTAAAAAAACTTAATTTTGCGACAAAACTGAAATGAACTTTTAAGTTTCTTTTTTAAACTTTAAAAATATATCTAGAATTGCATTTAGAAGGTCTGTCTGGTCCGAATTTGTTTAAATTTTGCATCAACATATATTATTTTAAATCTTAAAAAATCAACAAATTTAAAAAAAAATTAATTTTGCGGCAAAACTAAAATGAACGTTCAAGTTTCTTTTTTAAACTTCAAAAATATATCAAGAGTTACATCTAGAAGGTCGGTCTGGTCCGAATTTGTTTAAATTTTGCATCAAAAATAATTTTTTTAAATTTCAAAAAATCATAAATTTGAAGAAAAATTAATTTTGCGGCAAAAAACCAAACGAACTAGGGCCGACCTTTTTCAAAACTTTGTAATTGATCTAGAATTCCATTAAGAAGGTCTGTCTGGCCCAAATTTGATAAATTTTGCAACAAAATTAATTTTTTTAAATTTCCGAAAATCAACAAATTTAAAAAAAAATTAATTTTGCGGCAAAATCCAAACGAAATTGGGCCATAGAGACCTTCCTAATGATATTTTAGGTAAATTCATAAAGTTTCGAAAAAAAAAATTTATTATTTTAAAAAAAAAGTTTACGGACAAATTTTTCCTACACCAGTGACGTTATAATCCAACACATACCCTTCAGAAGTAGGGGAGAGTGGCCATCAATGTACCGGGTTTTTTTCAAGGTCATAGTACTTATTCAACTTCACCAATTTCAAGCACTTCTTTGCATCAATATAAAACTACAACACTTCTCTAGGTATTGCAAACATATTATACACGATTTATTTTGATTAAATAATAAAATTTAGGATCTTTCTAAACTAACAAGCTATTTTCATTTTCAACAACCTGGGTACACAATGAACCACCTCTATAAAAACACTAAAAATGTTTAACAATAATAATATTGCAATTTTCATTTTGTAAAAAAACTTATTTTCTATCAAATACTACAAAAAATTATTATTTAACACTTTTTAATTGATAATGTATAACATAAATATACCTCAAATTTAAGTTAACTAGCTAAAATGGCATTTTAGTTTTGCTATGTTGAGAAAAGTACTGATAACAATCGCTGTCACATGCTGTACGCATGCCTAGTTTTATAATCAGGCATACCACTCTGGAAATCGAAAATACACTGAAATTCCAGGTGGTTCATTGTTCCCCGGTACATAGAATCAACATGACATTTTTAACAAAAATGGTTATTTATAACTTAATCCAATATTTCAAAATCTTTATCTCATTAGAATATTGTAGTTAGGGCCCAAAACAAAATAAATCGTAAGTACTTTTATTTTTAAATTGCCTTATTTCAATTAAAAAACGTGTTTGTATTTTAGGTAAATTTTTTCTTCAGTGCATCAAAAACAGTTTTTTTCAGTTTTCTCTGTAAAGAATAAATCCACACGTCTCAAATTTATGGACGTAGTGTGTTTACGCAAACTTCATTTATATTTGAAATTGGGAGAATTTTTATTTAATAGTTTCTGAGAAAATTGAAATGGATCATTGAAAAAACTGGTACATTGATGGCCACTCTCCCCTAAAGCTAAAAAAATTTTGTGAATTATTCACAATTCAAAAAGCAATCGTTGGTCCCACAGCTGTTTTAAGGGACAATTGCTTCATTTTCTAGGGTTGCAAACAATATTTTTAACTGCGATAAGAACACGAATGAAATGACGTGTTCTGTAAATCGGATTTTAAAAATCTCGGGGGTGGTATAAATTAATTAAAATAATAGGAAGTGATCACGTGTGCGATGTTCGTTTGTATAGAACATAACTTTTCCTCTTGACTCTATAAAAACTAGGAAGAACGGGATTTTAAAAATTAACGTTTAATATCACGCTACTGCGATACGCGGTTGATTTCAACCTCGCGTTAAATTTATCTACCTTTATGGTCCATTTCGTGCAAAATCGAATGTTTGGAGAATTTCGAGAGGGTCTGCCGTCAATCCGGTAACGTAGATTTCAATTGGCAGCTCCACGTCTCTCTGTTTATTTGAAACGATCTTTTCGAATCTTATTTTGATATAATAAAAATGTTTGTAACACTCTTGCAGTGAAATCAATAAATATTAAACTATGAAGAAAAAAAATTTCTTTGGATTAAAAAAAAAATTAATTTTTTTTGTTTCAGGTGAGTTTCAATGGCAGATATTTCATGTGAAAAATTGAGTGAGGAAAAGTACAACTTTACTAGATCAAAGCGTGAAAAAGAATAATTGAACACTGTTAAAATCAACTTACTGAAATTGATAGCCGACGGGAGTACAAAAATAAAGTGTTTTCACATTGTTATTAAAAAAAGAGAATAGACTAAAATATAGTTTTTGATTATTTTTGGCTTTTCCATTTTTTTTAACAGATTCGAATTTTTAAAAATCGTCTTGAATTTTTTTGAGCTCACAATATCACCCTAAAGTGCATTCTGATAAAAAACTTAACCCTGGAGGGGGAAAGCGAAAATACATTCGTGTTAATAAAATTGTAAGAGCACGTCGACATTTCAACTTTGTTGAGAAAGGTCAAGTCAGGCTTCGCATAGTCAGCAGATTGAGCTTTGAATTCATATTTCGAGGCAAAGAGCCAGATTTTCATCTCGTGTTCGGCGTTTCTTGGGCAAATTTTTACAAACCTCATGCAGAAAAAAAATTCTTAAAAAATTCTATTCAATAGTCAAATTCTATTGCAAATAGGCTTTATCTTTAAAATTGTTTTTTATTTAGTCAAAATACTCATATTGTCGACTCAAAAATGCAAACTGAAAACTCAAATACTTCTTAGAAGCAAATAATTTTATTATTAAATAAGAATACGTCACATTTGTTTACTCGTCATAAAGATTTAAAATTACCACTTGAAGTAACTTTTGCGGTTTTTAGAAGCAAGTAGCTTTACTATTAAATAAGAATACGTCACATTTGTTCACCCGTTATAAACATTTGATAAGAATTTAAAATTCTTACGAAGTGCACTGTTCGAAAGTCAAAAACTCATCACGCCCTGGTTGAAGTACAAAAGGGACCTGCTCTGTAGACTAAGAGCAGGTATCGTCATAAAATAAGACCAAACTCTTCTTGACAGAATTTTACAAATTTCTATCTTCTGCCATTTTAAACAACCTGCAAAAAGAAGAAAAATAAATTAATCAATTTCAAGCTTAAACCTTTCTTCGTAAAGAATCAGTGTTTTATCGAAATATCGTAACTCATATTTTTATGCTCCCATATAACTGAAATTTCAAAAAAGTAGGACAAGTTCTTATACGACCTCTTCCACAATTTCGTAATTAAAGTTTTATATTTCTGCAATCCACATTTTATCCTTTTTTGTTTGTTGAAAAATGTTAATGTCAGGATCATTATTACACATGTAAAATGCAGAGCTTAACTTAAAAGAAACTTTTTTTTAAACAGGGTAGAATTATTCTTAAGAAATGAAAGCAAGACTATGAACGCAGAAAAATGTGTTTCTTGAAAGTTTTAAAAATAAAGATGACTCGCGTTGAAAGGATTACAGTTAGATCTTTACATTTCCTATTAAATTTATTCTCGGCACTTTTTTTTTGCAATTTTGACTTATATCCATTTACTATCCTCAGAAACCCTCTAGAAAATCTCAGCAATGCCACCATAGTTGGGAAGAAAGTATACAGAGCGTTAATAGCGTTAAAGCAGGCGGCGCTTTCAACTTTGCGATTTTATAGTTTTCACGCGCGTCTTCTGCGTTTATGGCCAAGTGCAATTTTGCACCGTGTTACCTATATATTTCTATAAACTGCCGAGACTCTTTAGCAAAATTCGCCTCCGTCTCAGGATAAATTTTATATGAAGCACAGTGACCTGTCGTTTGAGCAAAAAATAAATCCCTTTAATGCTACCCATTTTTTAAAATCCCACCTTAAATTTTACTTGAACCAATAAATACTTTTATAATTATGTAAGTAAAACCTTCAATCCTACTAAGAAAGCGAATTATAATTTTATTATTTTTTTATTATTTATTTTTTATTATGACGTCATTTCCGGTGACCCCTCGGAAATAAGGTGACAGTAGAACTCATGACAGGATCATCTTAAGTGGAAAAAAATTCGTGTTTACAAATACCATAAACTAGAAACTGGGCGAAAGAAAAACAAAACATTTTTTTTTAATAGTTGTGATTGAAAAAAAAATTCTTCTTCCAAGTTCTCGTGAATTATATCTCGAAGGCCTGTGTAAAATTTTATCAATATCGGTTTAGTAGTTTTCAAGAACTGTTGACAATTGACTTTGAAAACACAGTTTCGAGACAAACGCATAAGTTTTGAGTAACAATAAATTGGAAAAAAAAATTTTTTTTAATTATTCGGATCCATTTGAAAATTTAGGATAATATTCTCCAGATGTTGTAGAAATTAATAAGACAATAAAAAAATTCGATTTTTTGAAGCTGTGAAACCCATGTAACCCCTGAACATGTTCTAACTGTTGACAAGAAGTTTCAAATTATCTCTCACCTTTAAAATCAGGGTTTATTATATTTTAAGAATTTCAATTGTAGAATTTTATGTACTTAGAGAAAAAACCACAATTAATCGTTGCGTTGAACTAGAAGTGAAACTTGATTCGTAGAATATGGAGATTCAGTAGTGATTTGCATATTCTAGGGACAAATGATAGAAGATAGATATACATACATAGTAATTCAGAAGCCTACCTCCGACATCAGACCTTACGTACATTCTAGAGCGTTGATCCACCGGTAGCTCCTTGTAATTAAACGGAGTATTATCGTTAGTTACGTTGTTCAATTACCTCAAATCACCATCTGCATTAGATCAACGCGAGTATCTCTTGCTTCAATCCTTGATCCCACCCACGTTCATCGACATGTGTCCGCTCGCTACAAGGACACTTGGAATAGAATATAGATTCCAAGCTTAATGCCACATTGCAAGTAATGTGTATCTGACTTTTATAATTTCCAAAAAACCTTGTTTGAAAATTGACATAAAGCCCAGAGTGCAAATTTACTTTCTCTATTTCAAAAATTTTCATAACTTGTTTTGGATTAAACTACAGCTTAGGAACGTAAGCCTTGAAGTTGCCTTCGTATTCTGTGGAGGAGAATGCCAACCTTGTTAAAAGAAAGACGATAGTTGTCAGTAAATTTAAATTAAATTGAAAATATTAATTTAAGTTGGACGAAATAAAGGGGGGGGGGGTAGACGAATCAAAGATTATCCCCCTTTATTTCGTGTAAATTATATTTTTCAGAAAGTAATACGGAAACATATTTTGAATTTCGCTCGCTTGTTAGGTTGCAATTCTAAAAACAGCTAATCTACTTACAGCCAACTTTAAGGCTTACTTTCCTAAACTGCAGTTTAACCAATGTATTGTCTATGTAAAAATTTTGCCAACAAAGTGTTTAGCTTTATATGCAAATTAAGATCAATGACTAAACACATATTTTGTGTTTTCTTTAAAAAAAATTTTAAAACATACTTTTAATCCCCCAAGTTTCAACAGAAAATTTTAAGTAGGTATTGTATATGCAAATTAATAAAAGATCAATAATTAAATTAAAATTTTACGTTCTTTCTAAAAATTTTTAGAAATTTACTTTAGTTATTTCTATCAGAAGGCACTTAATATTTTATTCAGATTACAAAAGGATCAATAACTAAACCAGAATTTTTTATATCATACCAAACAACCTCAAGTGTTTGATTTAAAATGAAGATTGAATAGAACAATTTTTACATTTTTTTTATGAGGTCTAGAAAATAGTTTCAAACACTGAGTCTGCATGGTAAACATTAGACTACAAAACTGCCTCCACCATCAGTTTTATATTTTAAAACTGATACTCACTCTCAATGCGGAAATTGACAGAAAGCACTTCACCCAGGTACTAAAATCCTCAGTTAAATCAACACAAAATACAAATTACGTTGATGGCAGTTGTATCCTGCCTTGCACCAAACTAGGACAAGCATCAAATGAGGAATGAAGCAACCGTAGCAGGTCCAATTTTCATCTGTCGCGACAGTAGCGCCTTGAGGATTTTTGGCACTAACGGATAATCAACCGTGTTCAATATACCGACCGTCGATCGTCTTCCAACTTTGCTGTCCTTGTTTCAGGTCGCGCATGCGTATCCACTCGATTAGCAGTCAAAGACTGACTCCGAGATTTTCCTATAATTAAATTATTCTTTCCTGATAATTAGATTATTGATTCCTGAGACATAATTACTTCAATTGATTCTCTGGTCGTCAATTATATGAATCTCGATTCCCAATATTAAAAAGAAGTAAGAATTTGATAATTTAGATTAATGAAATTACGTTTTACTGATTTTTTAAAACATTATGAAAGAGTTCTCTGCGACAAAAAATATTCCTATGTAAGAAACGAGTACTGAAGGTAAGCGTTAAAAGTTAACGGAAAAAGAAACTCTTATACCGGCTCCCTTGGTAAGAGAGAGAAGGTCAGCGTTAAAATTTAACGGAAAAGGAAACTTTCACCTCATTAAAAACTCCTTAAGTTTTATTTTGAATTTCTTTCTCTCTAAAATTTTACCTCATTATACAAATATTCTTTAAATTTAAATTTTATTTCTATATACAAACAATAAACTACTTGCTAAGCCCATCATTGTTCGAGCGAACCCTTGAATAATGAGAGTTAATGGTTTTAAGAAAAAGGACACAATTTTCGAGCTATAACGAAACGAGAGACAAATAGATTCAGTGCGTTGTATTGAAAGTTATTAAAAAGTTATTAATAAATAGAACGGAAATATGTATAACGTGAAATGTATTTAGTAATTTAGATTGGTATTGGTATTTAGATGTGGTAAAGAGATAAGATTTTTCCTAATGTATAAAAAAAATTGTAATTATTGATAAAGAATTTTATTCTGTATGTTTAGCACTACATCCACTAAATTAAATGAAAGCATGGTAGAATTTTTCACATTTGAATTTAACATTTGTTCTGAAATGTGAAATACGAGACAAGGAGTATCTTGGAGAAAAGGAATACTTTGCCCAAGTTTTGAAGCGTTGATAAAATGTTGTAAATAGTTGAAACCGCGATATTTCCTCCTTCGCTGAATCTTTTGGTGGCTGAGAATTGTCGAAGCAGAGGGAACACTTCCTTCAACTGGGAACTTTGCCAAGAGCAAGCATGCAGAACAGATTTATTCCGCGCTGGACATTTGTTATAATGTCGATATGCCCCCCTGCGTTCCAGTATGAACACACTTCTGGACCATGACTTCTATTTCATGGCTTCAACTAAAGACGGCAAATTACCGAGAAAAATCCACTCAACACTTTCCGAATTCTTTGGACCTTAAAAATTATGTTTATCTAGCAGATAATTGCTTAATAAGACTTCATCATGAGTAACGTTCTGTGAAATTCTAGATAAAATTGTGAATATTATAAGGAAGACAATTTTTCATAAATTTGATCGACGTTAAATATATTTTAAAAAAGCTCTTGTAGATAACTTCGTTTCGAGTAGGAAAAATAGAAATTATCATAATAAACAAAGCTATGTGCTTGAAGAAATGGAGAAGAAAACTTGTTACTAAGTTGATTCTGCATGCAATAAGAGAATCCGACCTGTACAATTCTTTTGTCGCGTTCACTTCCGGCGCGGCGGGCAAGGCAAACTTGACACTCCAAAGGCGTCGGATAAATGATAAACAAATATCGCTTTATATGACTGAAGCTACCGCTTTTTACAAAAGTTTAATAGACTCGACCCTAATCTGTAATGAAGGGGGCACTCGCAGTTGTAGCACTAAAAAATAGACATTTTTCTCGTAAACCATTAAATTTTTTTTTTAAATATCGATTTCTTATCTAAAAGTACATCATTTAAACTTAAATTAAAACAAAAAAAGTTAAAAATTTAAGTAGTTCCAAAGTTATGTCCCGTCAAAGTGACGTCCTTCCGAAAAACATGGTTTGCGATGACCAACATTAAGGAAATCTGTTTTTGAGAAAAACGTGTTTAAAATTTCAACTTACTTCTACATGAAGTTGAATTTTTTTTTTTTGAATTAGTAGTTTAATATTATTAATTTAGTATTGTAAATAAAAGTGCGTTTTACGGACTGTTATGTCCTGAAGGGACATTTACAGTCCACAAATTTATTTATTTTAATATTTATCCCTGATTTATTTACAAAGCCAGGAGGCTTTGAACTAAGGGAACAGGGAAGAAGAAAGTCTACCAAACAATACGTTAGGAAGCGTGATAAGTTCATTTATTTATCTAAATTACATAGATTGTGAAGTTGAAAGGATGAGAGGAAGAAATCGTCATGAAAACCTAAATCCTTGTTCTTAGTTACCACAATAACTGGAACAAAAGCAACTTATTAGCTTAAGGCATCAAATCAATCAATCCCAGCTACAGGAAAAATACTTGTAAAGACCCAAATCCAGGTTTCGTTGCAGGAGGATAGCTTATAGATCCTAATCGTCTTAAGTTTCAGAGTCAAGTTCCCTTTTATTCAGAAGTCGTTAAATACAGATGAGAATACTGATAAAGGGTCAATGATCGACAATTCTTCGATTCAAAGATTCTTCGAGGCAGAGATTCAGGATGAAGGGTTAAGGGGTTGATAAAAGGATAAAGGATTAAAATTGGTTGCAGAATTAAATTGATTAAAGAGCTTAAGGATTAATTTGGTTGAAAGGGTTAAATTGATAAAAAGAGTTAATGATTGAATTTGGTTACTGACAGGTTATGTCAGGAGTTCTACACTTCCTCTTTTCACTTACTCTGTTTCTTCAATTCAAATTTCAGAAATACAATGTTATAATTAATTCACACAACACATGTAAAGTTTTCACATTCGATACGATGGTAAACATGATAGCGAGTTGCTCAGAGTCACATTTTAACAAATCAATTCTATATAATTATAGAGTAAAATTTGATTATTTAACTCGACCAACATTGACTAACAGGTATATTGTTGCCGAGATACAAGATTTATATTGGCGCGTTACGAGACCGATACTGAGCAGATACAATATTCGCGGATATAGAACCGTTGTAGAGCTTAAGGAACTTCGTTGCGACTCCGGCGATGGTGGCTAAGAAACTGATTTTAGTTTCTAGCAAATTTGTGAAGAAACCTCGGTTCCTTGTATTTTCAACCCCTCTAAATTTTGCGTGGGTTTTAGGCTGTTCGCACTATTTGTGATTGGTAAAGATTCCTGGCAACTCTGCGGTGATGTGCAATGAAGTAAAAAAAAATTCTAAAATGTAAAGACCTTTTTACGGTTGCCAAACGACACAAGTATATCTCGATATTTGAATTTTTTGCTGAAAATAGAATACCCTGGAAAGAATACTTCGAGCATAGTAGAGGTGCCCGCGGAAGCAATTTTTAAAAAGTTTCCAGTGCAGGCAGTTCGCTTGGAAAAATGGCGGAGCACTGCTTGTGCCGAGTAAGAGTAAAATTATAACTCAAGTTTCCTCTTAGCAACTGATATACAGCGGACATTTAACTCGCACTTACTCGTGATCTTGTACGAGTACGCGAAGCGCAATTCACGTGAAAAGAGCACGCATACATGGCCAAGAAGTCACCGGAAAAAGAGGACGTACCGCTCGTAAAAGTAGCAGCAAGTAACCGAGGAAAAAAGTTGGACATTTAACTTTTATGCGTGCACTATGAACCTACAGGGTTTTAACTATATACTTTATTTCTGCATTATGCGCCGGTAGTTGAGGAGTCCTGCACGCCACTGTCAGGCGGAAATTGAACATGTTGCTTCCTGCTTAATCGAATTCCACTTCTGCCACCCGGACAGTGTCACATTTCATTTTTCGGATCAATTTTTCTCATGCAAAGAGTTTTAATTAATTTTACATCCTGGCGAATTTTTAATCTATGTTGAAAAAAAGTCCACCAGTGCAAAAGTTGGAAAACTTTTCTATTAAAAGAGAATAGTGAATAGGATCTGCTTCTGCTCGGGCTGTTTTTTTTTGGAGAAAAATAGCGTTATTTGATTTGACACAAGAAATAAAAAAATATTTATGTGGAAAAAATGGTATTTCTTGCCATAAATAGATATTTTATCTTTTTTGTTTACACTGTAACCAGAACCTTTTTTTTTTACAAAAACGATTGGAAATTTAATCTGTCAAAGAAACTGGTTTTCCGCCCAATAAAATAACTGGAAGCTCAATCCTACAAGAAGAAAATAAATTTAAATAAATTAAGGATAAAAAACGAAAAAGAATCTTCTATAATTATCTTGGCTAGCTAGTCCCAAATCTGGATAATAGTAAAGGGGGTGGCTCGATTTTAAATTAATTTTAATTTTAAAAAAAGCAAGTGATTTTGAAAGAATAAAGTAAATCCTTAATATTTTGTTAAAATAAATTAAATTTTGATGAAATAAATTAAATCTCGTGAAAACAAGTTAAATTTCACAAAATAAATTAAATTCTGTGAAAACGAACTAAATTTAGCTAAATAAGATAAGTTTTGTGAAATCAAGACAAATTTTAAGAAATTAAGATACATCCATTAAACAATAATGTTTATTAATTAACAATCCACATAAATTATTAAGATTCGAGATCCTGAGAATGAAATCAGAATTTTGAGGTTAAAGAAATTTCTAATAATTAAATATCTTGATTTTATCAAATCAAGAATCTTTCAATATTTCAAAATGTAATAGAAGAATTAAAACAATATTTTTAACTAAATATTTAGTTAACCCAAATTCAAGTTTAAAATTGAAAATGATTAATAGCGTAGCTGAAAAAAAATTACACAATTTTGAAATTATTAAAAGACAATCTTAGATCTTAATAGTTGAATTAATATTAAGATTACCAAAAACGAATGAAAATAGGGTAATAAATCTTGATTTCTGAATCAAGGATCTTTTCACGGATTTTTCCAAGACTTGGTAAAAAGAGTTTTATCGATAATATTGATACCGATTGGTTAGTCGCTAACAAAGGAGCCATGATAAGGTTAAAGTCAAAAGGTTTTTAAAGTTTAAATAATTTAATCTAGGCCATAATTTATTTCCTTTAATAATTTAATAATTTCAACAGAAAGGGACAAAGACTAATATTAACAAAAAGGTTTCTAATCTGAAATGTTCACAAACAAAGAATGTCTTGAGATTATAAAAATTTTATTCTCATGTATTCTATTAATAATGTAATCTTACCGAATTCTAGAATTAATGGGAAACACCAAAGAGAAAGGACCGAAGAACTGCAAAGCAGCGGAATCGTCAAATTGAATATTAATAAAAATCCAGAGAATAAGAATTTTGACGTCTGGTCTCAACGGTTGATGAAAAGATAAAGAAAATGTTCGTTTGTTTTTTTCTATAGTAACCAATCGTTACCATGACAATTAAGTGACACTAAGTTAATCAAGCAAACAACTGAATAAATTTAAAATAAAAATAATGCATCCGGTAAGTTCTTGAGACCTATTGGTCAATGAATTGGGTCTTAATTTAACTCTTAACAAATTTTTTACAAAATTAAATTAATCTTTAGAATTAATTAACAATATTAATTTGATCTATGAGTTGGTAAATTATTATTTTGAACTCTTCACAAATTATTCTTAAACAGTAAATTAGCCATCTTGAATCCAGAATCCCAAGAAAATGACACAAGAATGGGGCATCCACTTTTCTTGAATTTAAATAGATATTTATTCTGACCACATGAATCTTTTGAACAAAAAGGGTTTTAGCAAATCCGCAAGAATAAGAGCTCCAAATAAATCAGATGTTAATTACCAACGGTAATTCAGAAATTAAAGATCAATATCAGGCATCCATAAAGTTCTTCATAAATCCAGTAGTTCAATTTTAGGTTAGGCGGCAAAATTCAAATAAATAGAAATTTGATTTTAGTCAATTTCGAATAAATCTTAACTAAAATTTCATTAGTTTATTAGGTAATTCTTCATAATAATCCAAAAGGCAGGAACATCAGTGGTTAAATAAATCTTTAATAATTTTAATTTTTAGATGTTGGTCAAAAAGCTTTCTGTCAAATTTCTGAAATCAGGAAAATTGTTTTCATCAGGAATATCAATATATGGGGCAAAATTTCTGAACTGTCCAGGTCAAAAAATAAAATTTATTCAAACTTTGCTAAAGTGTTTCCATTGTTAGTGGAAGTGTAAATACCAAATATTTTCAAATTCCATGAAATAGTTATTGAGTTACACAGTTTTAAAATTTTGAATTTTATTAAAATGTAGTTTTTTAAATGTCTTATATTTCTAAGTAGATTGCATAAAAGTTAACATATATATAGTGATTTTTAAAGCTTTTTTTACAAGCTACTCGATGGTAACAAAAGTTTTTACGTAAAAAAATTATTTGACCTTGAAATTCAAGTTTAAAGTGTTAATTTGATTGTATCGCGAAATCGGATTTTTTAAAAAAATGTTAACCTATCTCAATGGAAAGCTTGACTTTTTTCCTATAAGATATGTAAAAATTAGAGTGGAACTCTAAATAGTTTTGTCAAAAATACATCTCAAATACCCGTGCGCGCTAGAGAAACAATGGTTGCTCGCGCTATTCGAGCGCGCGCGGGTGTTTGAGATGTATTTTTGACAAAACTAATTAGAGTTCCACTCTAATTTTTACATATTTTATAGGAAAAAAGTCAAGCTTTCCATTGAGATAGGTTAAAATTTATTTAAAAAATCCGATTTTGAGATACAATCAAATTAACACTTTAAACTTGAATTTCAAGGTCAAATAATTTTTTTACGTAAAAACTTTTGTTACCATCGAGTAGCTTGTAAAAAAAGCTTTAAAAATCACTATATATATGTTAACTTTTATGCAATCTACTTAGAAATATAAGACATTTAAAAAACTACATTTTAATAAAATTCAAAATTTTAAAACTGTGTAACTCAATAACTATTTCATGGAATTTGAAAATATTTGGTATTTACACTTCCACTAACAATGGAAACACTTTAGCAAAGTTTGAATAAATTTTATTTTTTGACCTGGACAGTTCAGAAATTTTGTCACATATGGGCATATCTCTGGAACCTTTAACTTTTATGTCCCTTGCATATATTTTGATAATTTCAATCAATTTGTACCTGGCTTTTGTTGGAAATATTAATATTTGATACGATGAATTATTTCCAAAAGATTACACATTGATTTATTAAATAGATAAATAATTATTCCATTTTGAACACCCGATTTTTAACAATGTTTACTTGTCCCTAACCATACTTTCGAATGGTTTATACGTTGAAACTTTGTAATTAATAAAAATTACTAGTTAGATGACACATGTTTTTAAAGTTAGTTAAACGATGAAGACATTTTTGCATAAAAATTAATATTTTGTTTATTGTGAAGAAAGTTATATGTTTTTAAAAGTTGTCCCTCACTTTTAACCTTTTCGACCGCAATTGTCATATTTATCATTTTTCTTTAATAAGACTATTGGCACACCAAAATAGTTTATGGGAAATAAAAGTTTAAATAATTAGAATTATTTTGAGACATACTAAATTGATGTGCTTCATGTCTTCAAAAAACTATTCTAATTTAAATAACAGAAAACACGTGTGTACAAAATTTGACAACGACCGTAATACGAGTGATACTCCACGAAAATCAAATAAAAGTATTCAAAAAGTACTTACATATATTTTTACGAGTACTATTTACCATTGTGTGAATGTGCTTTGATAAAAAATACTTTATTCCCATGATAATGTGAAAATATTTATCAATTACGGTTGACCGTAATCGACCGAAAATTTTTTAGAATGAAATTGTCAAGTCCGAAGTTGCCGATTTTAATGTTTTCGACAGAAATTGTCATTAATTAAAACCTGAAGGTTAAGTTTTAATTTTTATTTCGAGATTGATTTTCACACAAAAATGGAACTTTATTCCTTTATTCCTAGTGTATTATTATTATTATTATTATTAGTATTTTACTATTCTTATAAATATTGAAAATATTAAACTTATCGTTTTTTAAAAATGATAACCCCTCAAGCAATTCATTTCAACTGTTTTTTATCCTAAAAAGCAACCACCTGTTGAATATTTTTTTGTTACAGGTTAAAAATTATTTGTAATTTTAAATAATTTATAACTTTTTGAAGAAAATTAGATTTATCTGTCCATTTTTATAATTTGAAAGCTTAGCAATTGAAGTTTATGTAGACAAAGTTTCAATACTGTGCTACAAAAAAAAATAAAATATGTTTTCTTATTGAAAAGTTAAAGGTTCCAGAGATATGCCCATATGTATGCATTTTTTTAGGAAATTTTCTTAAATCAGGAATTCTTGGAAAGGATGAGGTGACTCGAATCGGGATAATATAAAATAAGGGAAAAAATTTACAGAATTAATTCTTAATCTATTCAATTTATAAATTATGGACCAAGTCTTGGAATTTTACACAACCATGGAGATTAATTAAATTGAATCGAAAGTTAAAATTTAAAACTATATTTAATTCCGGATTTCATTAATTAATAAATTTTTTTAAGAATTAAAATAAATAAATTTGCGAATTGTAAAATTAATTAATTTTACAATATTTTTCTGTATATTTTGTGTTAAGATTCTATTAGGAAAATTAACAACTTGAGGATTTCCACAGCACCTACGGATATGGAAATTACGAAACGAAAGCTCTGAACTGTTTTATTTAGAATCTTTCTTGAATCGTTAAGTTATTTTGTAAATAATAATAGAAAAGGATCAATAACTAAATTACAATTTTTATGTATTATTACTGCTCTCTCGACTTGATTAATTTCGGATTTGATTCAAACCAGAATCGAAATTCGGTACCCGCCGGACAGCGGGACTAATTCGAGAATGTGATTGAAATGATGAAAAAAGCAAACTGATATTAAACAAATTTTAATTTGAACTAGTGGTAAGACTATGGGCAGCGTCCCCCACCATTACTAACTGAGCATGGTGGGGATCGCTTCACCTGACCTTTTGCTCGTGAACTTCTTTTTTGTACTGATGTTACAGAAAGAAAATTTTAATGTTCTGGTTTGTTCATGTTTCTCTTATTTAATTTCCTTTACTTTGGTGGTGGGTAAAAGTTATTTTCTAATTTTGCTTTAATGGTATTTTGTTTTATATTTTAAAAAATTGGTCTACCTGATAGTTTGGAGCTCAATGATGCTAATAAGTACTTTCTTACTTTTTGGTATTTATGAAAAATGAAGAGGCGTGGTAAGCGGAGAAAAGGCTGTTTTGTTGGCGGTGATAAAGAATGTCACTCGGAAGAAAATTCGGGCAATTAATAGAACAGGTATCCTGTTTTCAACCTTCAGGTCTTACGGTCTGTGTTTATGACGCCTGAGCTTAGTGCTCTGAATATGCCACGCTTACGCATATAAAGTGAAACTGAAAGGAAACATATTGATCAGTTTTATGAGAGATAACGACTAATTGTCCTTTTCACTGGCTATTTGGCAATTTAAACCTAAGAAAAAAAATAAGAAGATGACTAATTAGTTACCTGGAGGAGAACAATTTGACCTTCCGGTCACTGGAGAGGACAAAAATTTCTGAAATATCTGAAATATAATTTAAATTTTTTATGGTTACATTCTGACTTCTAAATGAAGTGGTGAAAAAATTATTTAGTGATTCATTTTTTTATTTTCCTTTGAATTTATAAACAACTGGCTAGTGAAAATCCAACAAATACGACATTAATCTTGCACAATGCAACATTGTCTCGCTTTGTAAAGAAGAATAGAGAGTCGGGTTCGGTTGGAGAAACAAGATATTGACCTTCAAAATATATAGAAGCATCATTCGCCGTATCTGCAGAGCCTTATCACCTACTTCACACGGAATAGAATCGAGAAGTTCCTGAATAAGAGTGCAGATCTTGAAAATCCCTGGAGGGATAGTGGTGCCCTCATGAGACACTCTGAACTCGAAGAGTTCCATAGACGAGTAGATGCTGGATACGATGGGAAAAAGAAAGAAAAACAAAAGGCAATGGAAGAAAAACCAAGAACTGTATTTGTACCAGGGTGGAACTATTTTCTCTCTGCATCTTTCACTACCTTGTCGTCGCGTTCGATAGTCTACCTACACAATCCCTAACCGGTCCAATGGTTCCAAGCAAAAATGCAAAATCTTAAGTTGAACAGAGAGAAAACCCCTGAAATGGCAATGGGAAATATAAATACGGTTTTCACTCGAATAAATGCATTGATATTGAAAATAATGATTTCTGGAAAAAATCATGAACTCGATTGTTTGAAAAAAGTGAATGCGATTACCGGAAAAATGCTGAAAATTAAATTATTAACTTATTAAAAATGTATTTAATTGTTGATGATATTCAGGTTTACGGGGTTTATTTAAGTTATAATTCTAACTTGTATCCAAATTATCAACGACAAAGTAGCCTTTTAAAATTATCGACTCCACTTTCTGAATATAATTGATTGATCGAAGGCTACATTTTAATTAAAACGATAATGAAATCAGTATTGTTCTGGGGTTTAATGAATATATTTTCGCTAAAAGTTAAAAGGCACTGGTGGTTTTTGAAAAGCTTTAACGCAATATTTGCAAGCACTGTGAATCGAGTGGTTTAATCATGTCTCTCGGATTCATTCGATTGGCACCCTATGAGAATGGTTATATGGCTATAAACCGTTTCAATTACCAGTTCAATTAAATAAACCGATAATTACCTGAAAATGAAACAGCCGCATGGAATATTGGGTCTTCCGTTTTCTCGTATTCATTTTAGTGCATTTGCCTTCCTACAACGATTCATAACGAACTGACAATCGTTAATTTCAATCGATTTCACATGCACAAAATAGATCCCATTTAACACTAAATCAAAACAGACGCAATAGTAGCTAGTATTACGAATCACATTTCAATTCACTTTTGTTATTGTTAAACTATTCAAACTGTGAAACCTACTCTACATTTATGTTCAATGTAATAATTAGGTAATAAGGAATTACTATTTTCCAATATCAACAGCTTTAAAAAGTCAAGCAAAAAATTAAAACGTTAACGAATTTGACTGAAAATGATGATATTATGATTTATTATGATTATGAGAAATTTTTATTTTTTTTTATTTTAAGACAATTTAGAAAGTACCTACATTACAAGTTGAAAAAAATCATTGTTGATTGTATTAAAATATAATTCACAATATCGTACAATATGAATATTTCGTTATATTCATCGTAACGAACCACTTGTTTGTAAACAAGCTCGTACATGTTTGGTGAGAAACACAAACATAAATATAACAGTTTAGGATTTCAACTGAATTGGGTTTGAACTAAAGCAAAATAAAAAAGTAATTCAATAATATTTGTAGGTTACTACTGTTTAATAATTGCTACCTCTATTTTACATTAAAACGAGACTTATAAATTTTGCTCTTTTTGAAATTATTTTGACTCTTAGTTTTCGTAACCAAATTAAAACCTCCTTATAACTTTACTTTCAACGCCTTTCCGACATTTTATCTATAAGAATTTTAATTGTTTCAAAACCCGAGACTTTACCCATGCTTCCTGGAATAGATGTTCAAACCTTTTTCCAATTATTAAGAGCGGAAATAAACTGAAATAAATCATCCAGATTAGACAATAAACAATTCAACATTTATTAAAGTAAATAAAATCTGAATGTAACTTTAAAAACTCTTTACAAAAATTGTCCTCTCCAATGGAGGTAAAAAGACCTATAATTTTACTTAATTGATCGCCCGGAAAAAATTCATGACGCTAAATACTATGTCCAAATAACAATATATTTAATAACTTCTCCGTCCAAGATAACAAAGTTATAAATTTCAATAATTAACACACGCAAATTTTCTCCTGCGCAGGAAACGGTACCAAATTACGCACACAAGATATTAATACAAAGGAATATACAAATAAACAATAGTATAGAGAAAAACCATACAAGCTCAATTATTTATAACAAATAAAAATAGTCAAAAGATACAGTACAAACGATCCCCGCAACTCTATGCAAATGGCATTCGCTCTCAATTCATTAGATAATTTTATAAAATGAAATATAATCAGATACTCATCCAGTAACCGGAGAAAATATTGAGGAGAGGGCTCCACATCCTTTGAGTTCACTCCAAACTTCTGATCTGAACTTTTCTTTGGAAAATATCGTCTGTTCGACGTGAGGATCCCTGTGTAATTTTATCCATTCCTCTTATTTTAAGTATAATGTCTTCATGTGATTACGAACACTTTATTCCATTGTAAATGTAAATAAATTTAACGGCCACACTTTATCAAAAATAAGGAACATTATTATTTAATATTTAAAAATTAGTAAACCGAGAAAAGTATTGAATTTTTACCTTTCCGTGTCCTCGGCCGGCACGTGAGAGCGTAGCCGCTTGATGGTCATCAAAGTGCGAAGATCGAATGATTAATTTTCATTCGAATTTCCTCGATGAGACGATCAAACTCGGCTAATTCTTATTTGCGCCCCACTCCCGGCCAACTATCGAGGAACCCGTAAAAGGACAAGCAAATTTAATATCTAGACAATTTATATGAAAATTTAAATGGATAGCGTTACTCAGAGAATAATTGAAACAATTTAATTATTATAAATTGAGACGAAGTATATCGCTTTAACAATAAATAACCACCATTGCGTCACTAAAAATTAAGTAAAAATTATCAACTAAAAGTTTGCGACCATTCCGCATGACGACTCAACCAGGAATGAAGATGGTGCCGATTTTCGGGAGCTCGTCTAGTGTCTCCCTCTTTTCGTATATTAGTCATCCTTCCTTCTTATTGGTAATTTGAACTAGTAATCAGTGTCGAAGCCATCAGATGTGAACATATATTAAAGCGATCAATAATATTTTTGATTGATATAAATAGTGTTAATTAAACTAGAGTATTCAAAATAAAAAGTGTTTATATATTTCTTTTGATATAAAAAAAAAAATTGAAAGTCAGTGAGATGAGAATGAGATCCCATTACACAATGGTTCTAATTCTAACTTTTATCATTCTCTCAGAAATAATTAAAACAACATCGAACATGCATAAGTAATTTATTTCTCAATTCAGAGGTAGAATTAAATTAAAAAAATATCAAGGATATAAGAGTCGTAAAGGGATTCCGCTTTCATTTTCATTCATTAGCAAAATTCCAGGTGTCCCCTTCGTGTAATCTCCGATTCTCGTGAATGAAACCGTTCACAGGTGCCGTGGTGTCTCTGCTTCAATGTGGAGAATCTCCAGACAAGACAACGTAAACATCGTATATCGCCGCATGCGTATCACATTTTATTAAGCTGACGCTGTCTGTTTCTAATGCTATTCTTTAGCTCTAGGCAATACTTCTCCTAGACCACGTAACTTGTACCTAACCTAGCACAATGCAAGTCAGCATTGGTCCGAACCTTACGTATGTTATGAAACACAAGACGGAACATACTCGGAAACATAATGTTCGCTGAGAAGCCAAGAGTCATTTATGTCGCACGAGGGGAGCCCGCGCTTGACTCCCCAGTCACGTGTTCGCCCACACTCATTCATTTGTGCTCGTGACAGTGGTTCTCATCCGCTGACTTTGCGAGGCCCACCCACCACGTATCTGGGTCAGCCTCCCAGTCCCGTTTCTTCTCTTCCACAACACTATTGTCATTTTTTATTTCTAAAATGGATGTTACGTGTAAGAATGCTAAAATAATTGTTCAAATGAACGTGGAAATTTTTATTGTCAGATATTTTAACAGAGAAGGCATTTTTTCTAAGGTGCAGTGCCAATAACAAGAAAGCGCAAAATAGGAAATGACTTGACGATGACGTCATTCTGAACTGATGTGTTCTACCATTTGGTCGTATTTTTCTTAAAAGTGTAAAACTTTATAAAAATGTAATTAAATAAGACTGACGGGGATCCATTCGTGGCCATTGTGCTGTCTCAGGTGAGCTCCTATATTAGCGTTTGTTTATTTTATTAATGGAGTCAGATCTCAGACTATTTTTGTAAATTTTGAGTCAGTGTTCACTGCGCGTAACCTCTGTAAAATCGCAGTGCCATCTGGTTAATTATTCAACTTTTTTGTAATTTCTCTTGCATTGATATTTATTACTAAATTTATTATTCGTAGCGCACATTAAAAATCGTGGTTTGTTGCTGATCCTTATCTTCTACTTTCCGAAAATAACTGTGTTAGTCCGGGCTTAGTAATTTTCATTTTATTTAAACAAACTGTGTAGATTATTACCTGAATTAGTCTATACTTTTTGTAATTTTTGTTTATTTATTTAACGTTAAAATAACTAACTGTTTCAGGATAAAAACATTTTTTCTCATCTTTTAATTATGAAGTAATTTAATTAATATTTACATGTGAAAGTAAAATTCAATCCTTGGAAGGTCGTAAAATACATAAAACACGTGAAATTGGTTTGTGTATTCTTTTATTTGGTCATTGCTACGTTTCAATGAACTGTTGTGTCATCCTCATCAGGCTAATTTTATCGAAACGTAGCAATGACCAAATAAAAAAATACATAAACCAATTTAACGTGTTTTATGTATTTTACGACCTTCCAAGGATTGAATTTTACTTTCACATATATGTATTAACACGAAAGGGAATTTCTTTTTTACTATTTTAATTAATATTTAATTCTCTTTTCCTGTTACTCTTTTTTAGAATAAGCACCTTCACTTTCAGGATCCTCTTTATTTGCATAAATAAGTCTTCTTATTTTCCTCACTCTCTTTAGTTTAATGCTACTTTTATTTTCATAATTTTCAATTTAGAAAAATGGATGGATAAATTTTGCATCAGAAGCGTTAAACTTTGATTAGAAAAAGGGAAAAGAAATAATAAAAATTTGTGCAGTCTTTTCATGGCTTTATTCCTCAGAGGTTTTATGACTCTCTACTACACGTAAAACAAACATAAAAAATGTATGAATAAAAGCATTTTCCGTCTTTTATGAGTGGGATTTGAGTATCACTGGCTCTTTAAAGTATCAGCTGTAAGACGGACAATCGTGCTCGGAGTCAACGGAATTCTTGAATTGGAAGATAAAAATGAGAAACGTGAATTAGATAGTATTAAGATTCAAATACATTGAAAGTTTCATTCAAGTAAATAACATACAATTTTTCAAATTAACTTCAGTGATTTATTATTATATTTTTGAAACATAATGGAAGAAATACACATTATAATCTGCGAAAAAGTTTTTGTTATTTGGTCTCTGAGCACTGCATTCTGTAATGTTGGTAATGAAATCTCTGTTGCAAAAAGGAAGAAAAAATTAAAGTAACACAAATAAAACACCAAAAATTAGTCAATATCTAAAATAAAAATTTATTTAATAAAATCATACAAAGAATTTTTTTTTCACATGTCGACAATTTACGAAGGTAGTGCAGTAACAAAAAAAATTTACAATCCACGCTACTTATCTTTTAGTCGATGTGAATGCCCTCTACTTAATTCCCAAATATTAAAAAATTGTATTCAAAGGAGACTAATGTACATTTTTTTATTTGTTGCAGGTAAGAATAGTACATAAAGCAGTACATGTACGACATCATTTCTGGCGTCTTTTGGTGAGTTTTTATGTGGCGCGTCGAGTCTTGTTGTGCTCGCTATGACGAAAGCGGAAAAAGAAGAAAATCAAATTCTCGCAGACCGGTTTTCTTGGGGGGAACGACGTGCGAATTTGCATCTATGTATACGTTTAGAGGTCGGAGGCAAATAGAATTCACGATTTCATTCGAGATGTACTGCGGTAGGGAGAGCTGCACAAGGGCAAAGACGAAGCAAGGGAAAGGATCGAAACGCAATTTAAGCGGGTGCAAATATAGATGTCAAGATGTTTACTATTAGTTGGCTGCGGTCCAAAAGTCCAAATCCCGCTTACGAGATTTCCATACGTGACTCACGAAAGTTTCTTTATCCTTATTCTTTCCCCCCCTCCCCTGTCGTCGCCTCTCTCAATCCTGATTCCCTCGATGGGGAAAATTTCGACTCGGTTAAATTTCCTTAAATTTTACATTTATCTTCTTTATGTCCTTTAACTTCAATTGGAATTTGTGTTATAAAACGTAAATTGCTTAGGGCACAGTATGGCAACCCGCAAAAACGTAGTGGAAATTTGAACCTTCTTATGGTACACTCAATGGAAATTTTAAAATTAAATCTAATTGGCGCCTTTCTGATAAAATTTTTTTAAAGTTCCTTACCTCATCTAGGTCTAGGAATTATTTTCCATTAGTCTTGTAATGATAAATAAAAATTGTAATTTAGTTATTGATCCTTTTCTATTATTTCTAAATAAGAAATCAGCCAGCGATAGGCCTGTTACGCTTTTAGCTATTATGCTGTTCGTCCGTTACGGTATAGAGAGACAAAGATTGTAGGTAGCTTAAGATAGAGATTTTTTGTTGTTGTAAAATTGTTCAACAGTCTATTGCTAAATGAGTAAATTAAAAAACTGATTATTGGATATAAAAAAAACTTTCAGTGACATGGAGAAAGAAGAAAAATATTATTAAAATCTTTTTTGAACGTGTCATTCTTAGAAATGTAGAAAGTAATTTGACGCGAGTAGCGCACTTTGGAAGTTTTAGTATTTACAAAATAACTTAAGGCTTTTATATTTTCTTGGTCAATTTTGCTTTTCCTCAGCAGTAACTATTCTTCTCTAGGTCTCTAACCTTGAGCTCAGTTAGTTGGTGGAAAAATGGACGACAACTTTGTTCTTCGTGGAAGAGTGTAGTTGAAATCTCAACGGAAATGGGAGGGCCCTGTGGCATGTTTTCCCACGTTTCCGCGGAGCGGTAAATTCGCTGGTGTGGACGAGGATGAATTCCCGTGCGGATACTGTACACCGCATGCATGGATGCGCTCACGCATGCAAGCACGCGTATATCTACGTGCCGCTGCGTACAGCACATTATCTGATCACTCATAACAGGCCCCAGCGTTACCTCTCATGTATCCCAATGTATTCACAATTTTTACACATACATTTCATTTTATTCTCTGCAATCGTTTTTCTATAAACTGGGTCATTGGAAACAAAATTGTACGCGTAAAATTCGACAAAAGTTTTTTTTTGTAAATTACAATGCACGATGATTTTGAAGCTAAGATGGGTTTGACAAAAACTGCTTCTGTAGCAGGTTTAGTAATATTTTATAGTTTAAAAATACGTTTTAAATAAAATCCTATCTGTGGCTATTTTCCTGAAATCTGTATTTTCAAATTACGGAATTGATTTAATTTTTTACGTAGTAGGAAATAACGGATTTTTCAAAAATGTCAAGAGATAGAATTTCATTTAAAACGGATTTTTGAGCTATGAAAACTTAGAAATGACGCTAAATAAGCCGTTTTTGTAGAAAATCTTGGCACACTTGTCTTAACTTTAGAAGCAAGATAACGTAATTTTTTTCTTGGTGTTACCACACATTGCTTGAGTTTAGAGAGATAACACAAAAAGTAAGGACAAAAAAGGGTTCTGTAGCACGTTCAGTAATATTTTATAGCTTAAAAATCCGTTACAAATGAACTTCTACTTGTTCTGTTTTTCTGGAAATCCGTAATTTCGAATTACGCAATAAATTTAGTTTTTTACGTAATTCAAAATTACAGATTTTTCGAAAGCAGCATTGGATATAATATTATTCAAAACGGATTTTTAATCTACAACGAATTACAAAACATGCTATAGAAGCCGTTTTTCTCAGTATTTTTGTAACACTTGTCTATCAACTCTAAAAGATAACATTTTTAAAATCTAATCCATAATTGTAAATTACGAATTTGTCGAAATAGAGAACGGATAAAATTTATTTTAAAACAAATTTTTAACCTGGAATACATTACAAAACACGCTACAGAAGTCGTTTTTTCCACTGTTTTGTGTATACAAGAAAAAATTCCAACTAAAATATAAAAAAGGAATGAAGAGAGGAAAGATAGAAAGTAACGTAGTTTGTAAAATCAGTCCTAAGATCATTACTTCTTAACCTAAATTTCAAGCAGTGATTTAATTGAAAAAAGACTGTATAATCTTGAGAGGATAATTGCCCTATTACTGGAGCAGTAAGATTTAATTTGCCTCGATAATGTTCCATCTATCAGACTAGAATTTACGGTCATAAAAGCGGGTCTCATTCCCATTAGTCAATTTTCTTGCATGGTGATATTTTGTGACGCAATAGTCAGATAAATTGTAGCGAACAATTCTCATAGTAGTTTTTAGTCCTGCGTAAGCAAACCTTCAAGAAGATTAATTCTTATTCACTCGACTCACGTTTCTTCATCCGCACTTACTAGTGCTATTCGCTGTTTCACAAAGTGCGGCCTAAAAACCCTGATATCGTTCATTCAGGGACGCATGATGCATTCTTTTCTAACCGATTTCAGAAAATTGTTTGTAACTTATCAATGAATCTTACATTTCACCTCAAATGATTCATACCGCTAATGATTGCATGATTTACAGTAAAAAAAATATTTTCTTAAAATCAAATGTTTAAAGAATATTGAAATTGACTCTGAGCCTAAAAATGTACGATTTATAATTCTACAATCGCTTTTTACAGTAATTTACTATTCGAAGATAACAATTTTTTTGTAAAACTTCGTTAACAAAGCAATTTTCGTATCCACGCTTCTCTATGAAACCCAGGTTAATGAACAACTGTTGCATACCCTTTTGGTTCCATTTTTAATACGATTCAGTGGTTTTTTTATACTTTCCTTTTATTATTCTTTTTTTTCAATTATAAAAAAGTTCTCTAATGAGGAGCTTACGGATTATTTCAAATGATCAAAGGCAAAAAGATTTTTGTTGGGATAAAGGAAAAACCGCAAACCGTTTACATTTTACGTTAAATGCTAGAACGTGTGCGCGGAGCTTAAATTTAATTATTCGCCTAGTAACTGTACGAAAGCTCTTTATATCTTAATCCATAAATAGTTAAGCGGCTGCTCAAAAGCTTTAATTATCAGTGTCTGATAAAACTTTCAATTTTTTTAAAAATAATTATTCTTTCGCTTTTATTACTAAAACGTTGTTTATTAAATACTTTTCTTGAGATAATCCTAAATTTAATATCGTATTTTTTATTATTAAAACACCGTCCTGCGACGACCGATTATTTTCTTAAATTTGTGTGTGGCTAGGATTAGTTATTATTGAATTAATAACAAACATTCATATTTCTATTCAATAATTTATTACCAATATCAATATTTCTTACCATTAGTTATGAAAAGTTCAAATTAAACAGTGACTAACAAATCATACAAATATATTCTATATAAGAAATAAGGCAGTGATAGGCCTGTTACGCTGTTACGCAATTTTAGACTGTTTGTCCGTTACGGGAGAGAGACAGATATAGCAGGTAGCTTGAGAAAGAGAGAGATAACAGAGATGGATTTAGTGGGATGATAGGTAGCTTAAGATAGAATACAACTTTAGATTTAGTTTCTTGTTTGTCTGGTGCGAGAGAGAGAGAGAGAGGGAGTTTTAGACTGTTTGTCCGTTACGGGAAAGAGACAGAGATACTAGGTAGCTTAAAATAGAGAGAGATAACAGAGATAGGTTTAGTAGGATAACAGGTAGCTTAAGATAAAATACAACTTTAGATTTAGTTTCTTGTTTGTCTGGTGCGAGAGAGAGAGAGAGGGAGTCTTAGACTGTTTGTCCGTTACGGGAAAGAGACAGAGATACTAGGTAGCTTAAAATAGAGAGAGATAACAGAGATAGGTTTAGTAGGATAACAGGTAGCTTAAGATAGAATACAACTATAGATTTAATTTCTTTTTTGTCTGGTGCGAGAGAGAGAGAGAGAGAGAGGAGAGAGAGAACAAAGATAAGTAAACTAAGATTTGAGAGAGACACAACTATAGATTGGTAAATAATTTGGTAAATTGGTTTTCTTTCACAAGAAAATTAATTTGATTCTAGATTTTTATTGGACACTTGAAATTAGAAACGAGACCTTTGTTTTCCTGTTGAGAATTCGGGGAAAATTCCAGGAATTCTGGTGATTTTGTTTCCGATTAGAAGTAGAGTAAAAGGCAGGTTGGCTCATGTTACGTGTATAAAAGAAAGAAGCGCGTAATGACGATCGTTTCATGCGATGAATCGATCGTAGGAGCAGGTTAGCTTCTTTGCTTCCAAGAACAATATCAGACGTGATCGAGACTCGCTAATCGTGATATCGTGCAGACGTAGCACAAGGACCTTAACTTTGGTCGATTTCTTCTTCTTCTTTTTCTTCTTCTTCCATGACTGCTGTCGTCAATGTCGCAGCTGCTGCAACACGGGACGGCGAATTCGCAATCTGGAAAATCCTAAAGACTCTTTTGTGGTTGTGCCAAATTACGCAGATGTTATGACTTTCAAGCAGATGCACCATTAATTTACTTTCCCTATATATCACATCAATTATCTATTCCTGAAAATCAATTTATTTATACTAAAAGAACAGTTTCTCAATCATCAGAGTTGTCCTCGGAAAATTTATTATTTCGCATGATTCAATTTTCAAAATTATAATTATATGTATGATACAAATCAGGTCGGTACATCCTATTTAGAAATTGATTAAATATAAATTTAGAATCTGGAACTCAAAACTGGATCAGTTAAAATAACACAGAGGAGAGTTTAAAAGGATTCTAATAAAATTTGCTAGGTTTGTTAGGCTCTGTAATATTTATAATCGCACATAAGGATTTTTAAAATTACGCATCCAATTTTTTAGCACTTTCTTTTTACCGTAACTACTTATCTTGATAAAATAAAAGTCATTATTATCATTAGAGATGCGATTGGATTACAAACTTCATATTTTTGCACATATTTGGTGAGAGTTTCTTCAGTTACTCAGATTTATTACTTATTCTAAGAAAGTTTTCTCTATAAAATCGATAAAAAACTGGTAAGCATTTAATGTCGTTTTGTTTATAAAAAGAGAAACGTGAACGTAAAAAGTGGGAACGAGAATTTTTAATTTTATAATTGTCGTTCTTTATGGCAAATGATTGGATTGAAATTACTCTCACCATAATAAGATCTTGGGCGAATTCCCGTTTATAGAAGTAACTCCATTCCCTCAAGCAAAACGGATTTCTGCTCTAGAGGGAGAAACAATTCTTTGATCTCACCGTCTATAATAAGAAAGCGTCGAACCGTTTGGTCAACAATTCTCACTTTGATAACGTCTCACCTCGCGTGTTGATTTCCTTTTCTCGTGCGATAATTTTCATACAAGAACAGCTCGCGCATGAAAGTTATTCTGTATAATAATTCGCAATGTATCTTCTTTTATTTCTTGTTCCATTTTTTTCTCTTCCAGTTACCGATTTTTAAACTTTCCTTTAATCCTTTTTTTGTTTCTAAATTTATGTATTTTAAACTTTTTGCTACGAATGCCTGATCAAGAATACTAGGTCATTATCATGATGAAAACCATAAACAAAATAAAAATTGAGTTTTTTACAATTATCTCAATCAATATTAAAAATTTTAGAAACTGGTTTTTAGAAAAGTTGTAAGCCTTCTAAAAATATACATTTTTTGTTCTAAGCATTTTTTTGATAGCTTTAATAGTTTTTAAGAATATTGATATTAAAGATGCTAGACAGCGCAAAGAGAAGGCCGAAGCGACGTGTGGGGGCGACCAGTTTTATTTTAGGCTTCTCTTCCGATTTTAATGGAACTTGGTGTACTTAAATATTTTGACAAGTTGAATAGAAATATTATAGTAAAAATTGTCGCATAATTAATTGTCATTGTAAAAACTATAAAAAACCGCATACAAATTTGGTTTTTTGCAATTATCTCAATAAATCTTGGAAATTTTGAAAATTGTTATAAAGAAAAGTTGTAGGTCTTCTAAAAATACACACTTTTTGTTGTATGCATTTTTTTGATATCTTCAAAAGTTTCCGATGAAATCGATACTGCAGTTGGTCGTAAAACGCAATTTATGCCCTCCCTCTGGTTTTAATGAAACTTCATATTTCTGTGTATTTTGACTCACTGATTAGGAATATCATAGTGAAAATTGGCGCAAATTTAATTTGTCATTATAAAAAACATAAAAAACAATAAAAACCCCATATTAATTTAGTTTTTTGCAATTATCTCAATAAATATTGAAAAATTTGAAAATTGTTATAAAAAGAAGTTGTAGATCTTCTAAAAATACACATTTTCCGTTGTATGCATTTTTGTGATAACTCTAATAGTTTTCGATGAAATCGATATTGAAGTTGCTCGTAAAACGCAAAGAGCGTCGAAGAAAAGGCAGAAGCGACCGTCAGGGGCGACCAGTTTTATTTTATGCCCTCCCTCTAATTTTAATGAAACTTGGTATTTTACCGTAGTTTCACGTGCTGATTAGGAATACCATTGTGAAAATTGGCGCAAAATTAATTGTCATTATAAAAACCATAAAAAACAAAAAAATCCCCATATGAATTTAGTTTTTTGCAATTATCTCAATAAATATTGAAAAATTTGAAAATTGTTATAAAAAGAAGTTGTAGATCTTCTAAAAATACACATTTTTTGTTGTATGCATTTTTGTGATAACTCTAATAGTTTTCGATGAAATCGATATTGAAGTTGCTCGTAAAACGCAAAGAGCGTCGAAGAAAAGGCAAAAGCGACCGTCAGTGGCGGCCAGTTATATTTTATGCCCTTCCTCTGATTTTAATTAAACTTGCTATACTTACGTATTTTGACGCGCTGAAAAGGAATATTATATTAAAAATTGGCGCAAAATTAAACATCATTGTAAAAACTATAAAAAACCAATAAAAACCGCATACAAATTTGGTTTTTTGCAATTATCTCAATAAATCTTGGAAATTTTGAAAATTGTTATAGAGAAAAGTTGTAGGTCTTCTAAAAATACACATTTTTTGTTGTATGCATTTATTTGATATCTTCAAAAGTTTTCAATGAAATCGATACTGCAGTTGCTCGTAAAACGTAAGTAGCGACAGGAGCGACCATCAGGGGCGACCAATTTTATTTTATGCTCTCCCTCTGATTTTAATGAAACTTGGTATTTTACCGTATTTTCACGTGCTGATTAGGAATACCATAGTGAAATTTGGCGCAAAATTAATTATCATTATAAAAACCATAAAAAACAATAAAAACTCCATATAAATTTAGTTTTTTTGCAATTATCTCAATAAATATTGAAAAATTTGAAAATTGTTATAAAATGAAGTTGTGGATCTTCTAAAAATACACATTTTTTGTTGTATGCATTTTTGTGATAACTCTAATAGTTTTCGATGAAATCGATATTGAAGTTGCTCGTTAAACGCAAGTAGCGGCAGAAGCCACCGTCAGGGGCGACCAGTTTTATTTTATGCCCTCCCTCTGGTTTTAATAAAACTTGATATTTCTATGTATTTTGACTCACTAATGAGGAATATCATAGTGAAAATTGGTGCAAATTTAATTATCATGGTAAAAACCATGGAAATGCAGTTTTATGCAATTCTTTTAAAAAATATTAAAAATTTCAAAAATTATTATTTACAAAAGTTTTAGTTCTTCTTAAAATACATATTTTATATACTATGTAATTTTTTGATATCTTTAATAGTTTTCGAGAAAATCGATGGTGAAGTTGCTCGAATCGTTTCAGAATTGGACCCTCTTTTAGAAATTTCGCCCCCTGAACAACCCTTTTTGCAGAGGAGTATAGAGGGGTCCTTTTGACACCTATAGTGTTTTTTTTTCCAAAAGATACCCAGGCAACATTGATTTTTACAAAAAGAAAGAATATAGCATATTTTCTTTTTTTTCGCCGCTCTGCGCTATACATGATCAACTTTATTATGGATTTTCTCAAAAACTATTAAAGATATCAAAAGAATGCATACAATAAAAAATGTGTATTTTTAGCAGGCCTACAACTTTTGTTAAAAACAATTTCCAGAAATTTCAAGATTTATTGAGATAATTGCAAAAAACTGAATTTTTATGCCTTTTTTATTGTTTATCTGTTAATTAATATGACTCCTTGAGTTATCATCCACCTTAGATATTTAATTTAGAATTAATAATATAACATTCAAAATAATAAGCTGGAACAAAGAAAACTTTGATAAACATTTTCTTTACGAAAGAAAGTAGAGAAATAGTAGACAATTTCTTGATTCAAATCTAGTTTCGTCTCTTTAATAATGTTTCTCTTTCTCCTTCATAAAATAATTTTCTGCGGAAAATGTTTCAGTTTAGAGGGAAAGTTAGGAAGTGTTTAAGAGGTACTTTTCGCTCGGAAAGAAAATTGAGTAAGGCTTGAGATTAATTTAAAACACTTTATTGGAATTGAGAGGCTGGATGAAAAGACTTGATGATGATGATGATGCTGGGGAGGCTTCCTGGGAATTTCTTCTCTCGTCGCATGTAATCTTGGGCCTGGTGACCGGTCTCACTTAGATCATTTATGACGTTTAAAAACTCGTTATAAACTTGGCGAGCGAGCACAAACCTCTTCCCGTCGTCGCATCTGGATTATGAAAGTTTGATAAGGCGATAAATAATTATCTGCGAGCCCATCGTAAGTCTCGCTAACTTTTGAGTTATGCCTTTTCCTCCTATTTCCTCAGCCCTTCACTGCCATTTGACTATATTCCTCTGACCCCGAGCTATCACTTCGACTTACGAGTTTTTATTACAACCTGACCGTACTCAGCGGCGCCACCTAAAAAAAAACCAAAAATCTTTTAAGAAATGCGACATTCATAACTATTAAAACGTGTATTCCGAAATTGTATTTAATGGTTAGAACCATTTCAAACAACACTTCCCTACACTGATTTTTACTTTGAATCAGATTTTTATCACCGATAATGAAATCCGATTATTTTGCTCCTTAAATCTAGATTCCTAACTATGTTTGCATCCCTTAATAACATTGGATTTATTTGCTCATCAGATTCAGACTCTAAACCACATTTTCGATTCCCAGGATGAGTTCAATTTCTTTTCTCATCAGACTTAGACACTAAACTATATTTTCATCTCCCCAAAATGAGTTTGGATTTTCTTGCACATCGGAATTAGACTCTAAACCGGATTTTTATCACCCATAATGGCTTTGGTATTTTTCCCTCATCAGCTTCAGTGTCTGCACCATATTTTCAACACTCAAAATAAATTTAGATTTTTTTGTTCATCAAATTTAGACATCTAATCATATTTTCATCCCCAAAAATAAATTTGGATTTTTTAGTTATCGGATTTAGACTTCAAAGATCATATTATAAACCCCCATAATGGGGGGGGGGTTTAACTCTACAATGATTTTGAATTTTTCCGTCTCTCAATTTTAAACTACCTATCGCCTTCTGTCTATCTATCACCACCCATCATCGTCACTTGTCTCTCTCAATCTTAAGCTAAATACTATATTCTGCCTCTCTGACACTAACAGCCATCACTACTCTCTCTCGCCCTAACAGTCAGTACTTCTTCTCTCTCAATCTTTAAGCCACCTATTTGTCTCTTTCACATTACCAGGGTATACAGAAAATACCTAACTAATTTCTTATATCAGATAATTAATTCATCTTTCTAGGTTATTTAAATTGTAAAAAAATTTTACTCATTACAATCCTTTCGCCAATTTCAATTGAAATAAAAATCCCTTTTCGGCTATTGGCTGTATTGCTCTATAGGAACAAGATAATAAAAAGAATTGAAATGAGATGCACCTTTTTATGTAACTTTATTCGGTAACTCTTTTGTTGAAATAATTTATAATCGTACTTTTAGAAAGTTGAGGAAATTCTGGAAAGAACAATGGAAATACAGAAAGCAAGGAACATCCTTGCATCGGTAATGGCTGCTTTGTTGTGGAATTCAAGTCGGGGGCAAAAGTTTCTCTGTCGGTGAATGTGCATGGATTCGTATTTGGAAGTGGTACGAAACGCCGGCGCTATCGTTCTGAACAGGGATGCCAGACTCGGATTATGCAGAGCCAGTGCTAGTGTAGAGACGAGTTAGAGCCGACCGGCTCTGTCGTTGCGAGCACAGGGGGACAATTTATATGCTAATTTATATGCGCTTAATAACGATGTCCGACGGTGCTTACTGACACGCCCTTCGGGCGTTGCCGGCGATTAAATCGATGCCACACAGTGGTAGTTGTCGTCAATGCCATTTCGTACTTCCTGAACTACGTTATTGCCAGCGGTAATCTTTTCCCCCCCCGTTCTTCGATGACAACTTCACCGGCTGCTACGAATCTGACGATTGTTCTCTAGCAGGTAACTAATGACGACAGAAAAATTTCTTGCCTCTGAGAATTTGTCGATTTTGAAAAAACATCAAACCACCTAAGTTCATTAGGTGAAAAGTTATAGCCGTTCAAAAAAACCGATTTTTTACTTCAAAAACGTACTTTTCAGTTTTTTACCAATTGCGCGGTTTGAAGTTATTTTAAGCAAAATTGATTTGCAGATGAGTTAAAGCAGACTAAAACACCTTTCATTTCCGATGAAGCAAAACACTATAACTTAATTAGGTCCAAAGTTATGATCTTCCAAATTTACCCTGTTTCTGACTATTTCTGACATTTTTGCCGTTTTTTAAACAAACCTTTATTTTTATTTATTTTTTATCAAACTAACGGACTCTACGGACTGTTTGGACTTTAAATCTACACTACTGGCCAAAACTGTAAGGCTACTTACAAAAATCCTATCCTATATAAAAATTCAGGAACCTGTTACGCTGTTAAGCAGTTTAAGATTGTTTGTCCGTTACGGGAAAGAGACAAAGGTAGTAGATAGCTTGAGGTAGAGAGAGATAACAAATTTAAAAAATTAGTTACTGGAACATTTGGAAAATTCGCAAATTAGAAGTACCAAATTTAAATACTCCAGGTCAAATTGTTTGGGAATAAACCTAAGACACTAATATGATGATTGACACCTCAAACGTCGAGGTACGAAATTACACAATAACCCGAACGATACAACCAACGTAAAAAAAAACCAAAACGACCCTAATGAAAAATTAATACGAATCGGAATAACAATTGAATTTTATTGTTTAAGGTAAAAGAGAGATTAATTTGTATTTTCAGTATCCATTGCTTATTCAAAGCCAGATCGTGTTCTTTTTTAATAAAAAAACATGCCCAGCTATCAATCACGTTTACAAATTGCTTCTTTTGTGTTAAATTTGTACATTGTTTCTATCCATATAATATCAGTGGAAAAATGCAATGAAAACGATTAGGGTATTGTTGAAAAATTAATGGTCAATTATTGGGTAATTGATGTTAATATTAAACTCTTAATAAACCAAGGATAAATTTACCCTTCGCATGACCTACTTCTAATTTGAATCCATCAAAATTTTGGTTTATAGTGCTACAAATTTCCAGAAATCCGAATACCCTATCGAATCAAATTTCAAATTGATCCTCATTCCAATGGACTCAAATGCCAGTAATTCAGTTACAATTTCGAGTTTGATAGTTAGCATAATACAATCTTTTGGAATGTAATTATTTTTTAAACAATTTTTTTAATTGTTTAAGAATACAGGATTAATTTCTAGACGGGAGCGGTATACATTACAGTTTTTATAAAACATGTTCCTTGCAAAAAATCTTACCTAGTCCTGCAACGCGTTAAAGAAGAAACTAGAGACGAGAAGGTGTCGGATTGACGCTCGAAATCCTTTCTATCTGGCTTATATGTGAAATCAATATCATGCTGTAATTCTACAACTGCATACCGACATTTTCTCGTTGCATGCATATCGGAAAAAGATAACACCAACTTACTCATTTTTTATCGCTAAACCACAGTTGCACACTACGCACATTGAGTAATAATATTATCTTGTCTTTACATAATTTTACTCCTCTGACAGCAATATATGTTCTTGACTAATGCAAAACATAGATAAAATCTGGTAATGATAATAATATCATGTACTGAACGATAATAAGTTTTCAATTTAAATAAAACTGAATGGTCGAAAATTACCATTTTGAAATAATAATAATAATAATAATGGTATTTCAAAACTAATGGAAAAAGAGAACTTAAACTACTTTGATAGTATTCCAAAAAGTAATTCGTCCAGAAAAAGTTTTGGCAAACCGCAAGGTATGGTGGGATAAAATCAAAATAATTCCCCTAATTCTTAAAGTCAAAAAGTCTCATATTGTTGTTCAACTTCTAGATTTTCTAGATTCTTTATAATATATTCCAGTAGTTTTTATCAGCATGTAGTTACTTTTAAAAAGACACTCAAGATGGAAAATAGAACTATCAGATAGGCGTTGAACTTCAACGATTGATTTACTTTTACACCATAAGAAACTCCAATGGTTTGAACCGTTTGAGGTTCCCTTTGAGTACCCAGTCAACAAAACTTAAACTTGATAAATAGTTGCTCCATATAACCAATAAGCAAACTTGAGCAGTAAATAAAAAATGCCACACTCAACAAATGAAGAATTTACTTTTGCAATTATCTGAAGTTATTATACTCATTCAACCTGGCACTTCACATATACATCAATACTTTATTGAAGTCCAAATATTTGAAATTAATAAAACTGTAGTGGAATGTGTGAGAGAGAGATCGAGAAATAATTTAGACACAGGAATTTAACGTATAAATAACAATTTATCTGATTTATTTGAAGTCAAAAGTAGGTGTTCAGTACAAGAGGATTCGTATCCTACTGACTAGTCCCACAGATGAGGGAGGTTATCTAGGCCCTAGGTACCCTGGTAAGGAAATAAGACTTAACGTTGGTGGGGGTTGGGTAATGTTAATCATTAAGGAAATAATTTATATTTGGTTTCGGATTTGATAATTGACTGATTAGTTCTATCCCCGAGGTCTCTTTCGAGGTCTCAATCTTTAAAAATCGCACTTTCCGAATCTATACGATTCACACACACACGCTCATTATATTATAAGTCGTCAATCAAATCACTCGCAAAAACAACATTCTATTAAAAAGTAAACTTGTGACTTGCAACTCCTGCAACGTCACAATCTATTTGAAAGAGAGTGCTTGTCCGGATGACTATGTCGGTAATCTTGACGACGCGTAACGAACTTAGTAGTCGGTTAGTTAATTGAGTTATCGAGAAGGAGTTAAGCGAGTTTGGTGTCGTACCGCATAAGTTATTCGAGGCGTTGATACGCGATAATTCGCAAAGAGGTCCATCCTTTCTTCGTAAGGACCACCCGGTAGGCCCCGGTTCTGCTCGCCGTAAGTCATCAAAGATCTTCTCTCTCGTTTAGTCTGGCCTGCCCTCAAAGACAGGAACTGGTTTCACTCCCTCTACCACGACTCTTTCACTGCCTCTTCTTTATTCTTCGTGATTCCTCCTCACTCTCTTCAGCCATCTACTTGATTCGGAGAGGCCGCGTGTGCTTATTAGCTACTCTTCATTGGCCCCGTTCCCCATCAGATGAATACAAGCGATGTTGCGTTAATTCGTGCGCCCGAGTATATTAATTTAAAACGGCCCGTGCCTTTAGCGCCGCTTCCCGACTACAAATTGGGTCTGCATCGCACGTCATAAATCGATTCAGCCGCTGGGACATTACATGCGGGACTAACAGTGTTGATGATAGGCGCCACTTCACCAGACTCATTTCTCTTAAGAATCATTCTCGAGAGTTTATCATCTGTTTGTCACCCGAGCTTAGACAAATGATACTGCAGACGACGTTTATTTGAAAATTTGCTGGATCTTACACCCAATTCCACTCATCGCACATTTGTCACCAACATTAATTTTATCCCGGAGAAATTTCAGAGGAGAAGTTTGTTGCGGGTGTCACTAATAACATTGAACAATTCGTATTCTTTTTTGGAAATGATTGTTAATTTCGGAGATGGAAAATTACTTTCTAGAAAGATTAAGAATAAATTTATAAATCAAAAAGAGCGTCACTATGAGAACAATTAGTATTTTTTTGGAAATGATTGTTCATTTCCGGGATGGAAAATTACTATCCAGAAAGATTAAGAATAAATATATAAATCAAAAAGAGCGTCACTATACAAAAAGACCTGGGATGTAATCAAATTTGTTTTGAAATGTCAGTTAATTAATATATCTGGTGTGCGATCTTTATAAGAATAACGAAAAAGGGCAAATTTGTTTTTATTAGTTAAAACGATACATGTGAAAACAGTTCTAGAAAAGCTGGAAGTTACAAACGCGGAATTTCCAATATCTTCGATTGAAACTTGTTTTTTATTTCTGATTGAGAATTCCTTGGAAGAAAAATCAGCATTTAAAAAAATTTGCAATAAACACAGCAAACACCATTGCGTTTGAATCTTTCATCTTGTCATATTTACTTCTGTGAGAAACTTAAATATTTCTTCGACAATCCCGATACTATTTGCATTCGAAACGTTAGTTTACTTAACCCAATCAAATATTTGATTTATAATCTCCTCGGAACGATTACTCTTCTCAAGTTGTTGAAGATGCACATGACGCGACAGAAAACAATTTTTGCACAATCATCGCCAGTATTTGATAAGGGTATTGTAGAAATTTGTTACGGTAACTTGAGTCGAGAGCAGAAAACTTCATCCATGGAACAAATTAGATCCGGATCGCACGTCATATATCACCTGAAAAAAGACGACAAAGAGTAAACGATGAGAATATCTTTCTATTTTTGTTTATTATCCAATATTTTGCTTTCCGATTTTCAAAAAGAAATGTATTCGCAATTTTATAACTTAAACTTTTAGGGGTTTTAAAATTGTTAATCAGAAGACGGAAATCGTTGTTGTGGTCTTGAAATTGATGTAATAAAAATGTAGGCAAAAACAGCTTCTATAGCATCTTTTGTAATTATTTAAACGCTAAGAATCTATTTAAAAAGAAAAAATACCTGCATTAGTTTTTAAGGAATCTGTAATTTTTAATCACGTAATAAATTTAGTTTTTTATCTAATTCGAAATTACAAATTACTTGAAAACAGAAACAGCTAGAACGTCATTTAAAGCGACTTTGAAAGCTACAAAGAATTTTAAAGCATGCTACAGAAGGTGTTTTTGTTTGCATTTTTGTTAACACATATCTATCAACTATCTAAAATAAAATTTCAAAAATCTGTTGCATATTTCGAAATTACAAATATTTGGAAAATAAAAATAGATAGAACTTCTTTTTAAACAGATTTTTAAGCAGGAAATAATTACAACTCATGCTACAGAAGCTGTTTTTGTCTGCATTTTTGTGACACATATTTTAACTTCAAGAAAAACTTGACAAAAACATTATTCTATTACATATATAAGATAAAATCTTAGAAATGTATTGGGCAATACGAAATTTCTAACTATTTGAAAAAGGTAACAGATAGGAGTTTCTTTTAAACGGATCTTTAAACTACAAATTATCACAAAATTTGCTACAGAAACTGTTTTTCTCAAAATTTTTGTTATACCTATCTTTGCTTTAAAAGCATCGTGACCAAAAATATGTCTTTGCCGAAACCGCACGTTGGTCGTGACGGAAAGTTGTGTACACAGAAATGAGGACAAAAATGCTTTTGTAGCATGTTTTGTAATTATTTATAGGTTGAAAATCAGTTTAGAATAAATTTCCATCTGTTCCTGTTTTCGAGAAATCAAAAATTTAGAATAATTTAGTTGATTTAATATTGTAAGTAATTCAAAATGACGTATTTGTCGAACGCTCGAGCAAATGGAATTTTAAATAAAACGGAATTTAAACTTGTAAATAATTATAAAACATGCTAAAGAAGCCGATTTCATATACAGTTTTGTTAAAGATTGTCTATTATCTGTAGAAGATAAAATCTTTGAAATCTACTGTATAATTCAAAATTACAGATTCCTAAGAAATGGTAACTAATGTAATTTTTTTTTAAATAGATTCTTAAGCTATAAATAATTACAAAATATGCTACAGAAGCCGTTTTCGTCCGTAATTTTGTGAAACCTATCTTAATTTCAGCAGAAACTTTACCAAAATTATTCTGGTGTTGTTAACACACGATAGTAGAAAAATTGAAACATATCACAAAAATGGTAACAAAAAAGCTTCTGTAGCATGTTGTGTAATTATTTAGATCTTAAAAAGTCATTTTACATGAAATTTCCACTGTTTCAGATTTCGAGGAATCTGTAATTTCGAATAATTTAATCCATTTATTTTTTTTAACAAATTTAAAATGACGGATTTTTGAAACACATTAACAGATAGAGTTTTAAGTCAAACGGATTTTTAACCTATAAATAATTCCAAAACATGATACAGAAGCGGTTTTTGTCTCCACTTTTGTTAAGACCTACCAATTACCCGTAGAAAATAAAATTTTTGAAATCTATTGCTTAATGTCAAATTATGGATTTCTAAAAGACAGTAGCAGATAGGATTTCCCTTTAAATGATTTTTTAACCTGTAAATAATTACAAGACATGCTACAGAAGCCATTTTCCCCCATTTTTGTTAAGACCTACCTATGACCCAAAGAATATAAATTTTTAGAAATCTACTGCGGAGTTCGAAATTACAGATTTCTCAAAGACGGTAACTGATACGATTTATTTTTAAACGGATTTTTAACCTATAAATAATAACAAGACATGCTACAGAAGCCTTTTCTGTCCATATTTTTGTAACACCTACCTTAACTTCAGCAGAACCGTTACCAAAGTTATTTTGTTGTTATTATCACACGCTACTCTTGAAACTAAGTCGTATTACAAAAATGGAGCCAAAAAAGCTTCTGCAGCATATTTTGTCATTATTTATAGGGTAAAAATTCGTTTTACATATAATTCTATCTGTTCCGGTTTCTGAGGAATCTGTAATTTCGAATAACTTATTCAGTTTATTCTTTTAACTAATTTAAAATGACAGATTAATTAAGCACAGGAACAGATAGAGTTTTAAGTAAAACGGATTTTTTATCTATAAATAATTAGAAAACATGCTACAGAAGCTGCTTTTGTCTCCATTTTTGTTGGGACCTGCCATTAACCTGCAGAAGATAGTTTTTTTAAAATCTATTGCTTAATTTGAAATTACGGATTTCTAAAAGATTGTGACAGATAGGAGTTCTTTTTAAATGATTTCTTAACCTATACGTATTTACAAAACATGCTACAGAAGCCGTTTTCGTGTCCATTTTTATTAGGACCTACAATTACCCGTATAAGATAAAATTTATTTAATTTATTGCTTAGTTCGAAATTACAGACTCTTTAAAAACGGTAACCAATACGATTTCTTTTTAAGCGGATTTTTAACTAATACTCAATTAGAAAACATGCTACAAAAGCCGTTTTTGTTGCCATTTTTGTTAGGTCCTACCAATTACCCGTATAAGATAAAATTTATTAAATTTATTGCTCAGTTCGAAATTACAGATTCCTCAAAAACCGTAACTGATAGGATGTCTTTTAAAACGGTTTTTGATTCTATAAATAAGTACAAGATACGCTACAGAAGCCGTTTTTGTCTCCATTTTTGTTAGGTCCTACCAATTTCCTGTAGAAGATACAATTTTTGAAATTTATTGCTCAGTTCTAAATTACAGATTCCTCAAAAACAGTAACTGATACGATTTCTTTTAAAACGGATTTTGAACCTATAAATAATTACTAGATACGCTACAGAAGCGATTTCCTCCCAAAGTTTTGTAACACCCATCTTAACTTGGGAAGAAAATTTACCAAAATTATTTCATGGGTTTTATCATACGACACTCATAATGGTAAGTCGTGTATTATAAAAACGAGAACAAAACGGCTTCTATAGCACGATTTGTCATTATTCATAGATTCAAAATCCGTTTTTACTAAAATTTTATCTATTCCTGTTTTAGAGAAATCTGCAATTTGAATTTACTTAGTAGCTTTAGCTTTATACGTAATTCGACACCTGTCTACCTTAAGTACCGTATTAAAATGATTCCGATTCTTCTCTGAGGGTACAAATTAGTCCGGATCGCACATCGCACATAATTTGTCAGCTAAACGAGCGGCAAGATGTACCTAGAACGACAAAGAAGCTGGCGATGAGAGTCTGCTCCTTTCTCTGCTCCCTCGAAGAGACTGGGAAAATTTATTGGATAGCAAGTAGCGCCTAGCGGTGAATAAAATGGCAGTAAAACTCTGCGTGGGATGGGATTAGGTGGTGGTCCGAATACATTATCGTATCGCACATAACGCGATAAACGTTATACGGTCTTACTCGCATACCGCCATTGAGTATAACTCGTTCACGGTATAAAGCTGCTCTCTCCGTTCCGACATAGTAGGTGAGGTAACGAGCCTCGTAATGCTTTGTTTAGAACTAATAAATTTGCCTGTGACGATAAACATTAATGGTAGTGGATTTAATGTGCTGGAAAAGACGGCCGATATTCGCCCCCGAGCTTGATACAGAGTCAGTTCAGTCGATTAACTCCATAACTGGAATTTCCATCGATTCTTGGAATGCCGATTTGCTTCTGACATTGTCCGGAAAAAACAATAAGATGAAAGCGACATTTACCTGTTTAATGACATTGAAAAGTTCCACTTGTATTTCCAGTTGAAAATGGTTATTGATAAATCATTAAGAAGCACTTCGGTAAGCACTTTAAAAAAAATTTTGTTTGCCTCCAGCATGTCGGGGTGATAAAAAAAAGTTCTGAGAATTTGTTTAAATCTTCAAAATTTTGTTGTTAAAAAAAAATCCTGACGTGATGGAGACAAACGTGCGGATTTGGAAGAGTTATTATAAATTAGAACTTTCTTTTTTTAAAATGTGTCACACTTTAAAAGAATAATGACAATATGGCGAAAATTTGTAAAAGGTTTGCTGTTTAAATTATTATATAGGTGTGAGAACAGTTTTAGAAGAATAATGTGTGGGAGGAAAGTGAGAAGAGAGAGTTTAGCAAGAGAGCTTCCATTATCAGTGATGGGTCTAAAAACATTGTTCTTTAAGGCGTTATGAAAATTTAACACAACGTAACACAAGTTTCCTTTGGTATGATGTCGCTATTTTCTTCTTGTTATCGTTAAGGTTAGCATTCCCTTGGGCATTCACTTCCGCATCCTCTCATCTGTCTTCAACCTCTTTCGATCCACTAAGCCGCTCAAAAGAGCCTTTGATGTCCGCATTCACGCGTTTTCCTTCAATTTAACAGTTTATCAACCAAAGTCGAGCTTCCAGTCGACCCAAAGGCGATTTAGGTTAGGCATTCTCCAACATTGACGTTCGTGTTCTTTACCTTACCTACAAAAGACACTGGATACGATGCTGGTCACAAAGGACACTAACGATACTACAACATTCATAAATCTTGACTAAATCGTTTAAATAGCATACTATGAGTTGAAATTCATGCTGAAACTTATATTATCTGAAATTAGGATTTGTTATCTTTTTTGGGAAAATTAATGTTAGCCGGATATCTTTAAAAAAATGCACTGTATGTGGCATCACAACCTCCCGGTATTACGCTGCCAAAGACAGCATTCGAATTTTCTGTACGAATAATCACGGACTTTAATTTTATATGACATCCAATTTGGATGTTGGGAATATCCCAGTAAAATATTTTTTACAGATTTTTATTTTCCAAGAACACATGATCAGTTTACAAATTGCTGGTACGTGCAGGCAGTGACAAATAATCTCTATTACTACCTGTTAAGTAAAACAAGAGAATTGGTTTATTTGATTGGATGAAGGGATAAGCTTAGGTGCTTTAAAGTCTTACAGAGTAGAGGAATAACGACACGCGCATAAGATCCTTTTACTCTACCTACTCCGATTATCGTTGGAAGTTCTTGGTCTGAGTTTGGCTTGTGCAGCGGGTGGGTCATGTACGAAAATAAAGAGGACAGTAAATAAGGCACTCAAGACCGCCATACGGATCCCACGATGATCTTGGAACGATAACCCACTGACACTGCTTTTCTCCCTCAGCATCCACGACTTCCACTGTATTCAGACTGTTGAGCTTTACTACCTGCATTGCCATTCTGAACCTTCCATTTCGGCCCTTATCTGTCGCTTTGATGAAAGTCTCCACCGGGGGAATTAAATTGGCTGTAAATCGCGTTCTTTCTGGAACCCAGATCCAATACCAATCGGCCCTTGGGGCTTACTGATCAATTACATCATTATTCTCGTGCTTCGTTATGAAAATATTTAAGGTTTTTAAAACGTAGATTTTATATTCCACATTTTATATCAAGAGTTCAAAATCCGGTATTATGCAAACTGAATATTGTGGATTTCTGATTTTGAATCAGGGATGCAGAATTGGTAGTGTGGAAATGGGAATATGAAATTTGGAATGTGTTAGGAATGTTTGATAGTATTTTCACAAAAAACTCGCAGCACTTTTATTTGCACGTAATGTAGTTTATTCTTATTACAATTATTGAATACGTCACATTTGTTCACCCGTTATCAACACAAAATGAAGAACCTGGCAACAATCCGTCCAGAAATGCATGGGAAAACGCGCCCGATGTGGACTCTATAAAAGTTAAAACGGAACTGGACGCCATCATCTTGTCAGGCCCTCGATGACTCACCCAAAGTGGAGGGAGAACTCCTACTAACGATTCAAGCTTAATCCAGTAGAAAGAAGGAGAGAGAGAGAGAGAGAGATAGATAGTTATACATAACTTTAAACATTTTAAATAGAATCTAATATCCAGAATACAATTTTTGAAATATTAAATTTAATATTTGAAATGTAAAATCAGGGTTGCGAAATTGAAACTCGGAATATGAAATTCAGAATGTAAAATCCAGGTTACGATATTCGAAATATTAAATTTTAAATGTTAAAATTAATTACATTTAAATGTTAATGAATTGTTAAAGTTTGAAATGTAAAATCAGGGATGTGGAATCCTGGACTTCTAAATTTGGAATCTAGGTTCTTATTTAACTTTTGATTTAATTTATACTGAACAACAGTGGCTTAACTAAGTGGGCAAGGGCCCTGGTGTAAAAAGAATAATTGAGCCCCAATTATATATGGGCATTTCCAAGTGAGATTTACCTATCAAAAATTAAATTAAGTTTAATGTATATTTTTCAATTCTAGGGTGAAAAATATTGTCTACTTAATTTTTTATTTGAATTTTGAAGGCCAAGTTTTTGAGTTACGAATTTTCAAATTTTTGATTTTGCAAATTTAAACCTTTTTTCAATTGTTTATGGTTTGCAAAATATTGAAGATACAAAATTTATGTAAAGATATAAAATACTTATTTTCTTGTCAACTTTACAATTATTTTAGCAAGAAAAGCGATTCGTGTTTTCTTAATAACAAAATAACAATTTTTTATAAACAAATTAATTTTTTTCAAATTTAGGCGTGAAAGAAAGAAATTTTTTTTTCTTTAAATAAACTTAAAAATGTTACAAATAAAATGCAACAAGTCCCATAATGATCCGACTCTTAGTTTGATTTAAATAAATTTTATAAGTTCGTTGTGCCACATATATTAATATACACATATTTTTTATATTTATTAAAAATTTATCTATCCAGTTGCACAACAAGCTTATAAAATTTATTTAAATCAAACTAAGAATCGGATCATTATGGGACTTGTTGCATTTTATTTGTAACATATTTAAGTTTATTTAAAGAAAAAAAAATTTTTTTTTTCACGCCCAAATTTGAAAAAAAAAGTTGTTTATAAAAAATTGTTATTTTGTTATTAAAAACCACGAATCAATTTTCTTGTTAAAATAATTATAAAGTTGACAAGAAAATAAGTATTTTATCTTTTTACATAAATTTTGTATCTTCAATATTTTGCAAACTATAAACAATTGAAAAAAGGTCTAAATTTGAAAGTTCAAAATTTTAAAAATTCGTAACTCAAAAACTTGGCCATCAAAATTCAAAAAAAAAAATTACGTATACAATATTTTTCACCCTAGAATCGAAAAATATACATTAAACTTAATTTAATTTTTTTATAGGTAAATCTCACTTGGAAATGCCCATATAATAATTTACAAGTTTCATCAATTTATTTATTCATTCATTCTGTCCACACCTGACATACATTACTAGATGTTTTTTTTTTCTTTTGAAACTTTAAATTATATTTCACCTTTTTCAAATATTCTCAAATTTCAAATTTATAGCAATTTTCATTTCTTTAAACTTCAGTTAATTTAAACTTGCATTGATTAAAAGTTCAATTAACCCACGTTTCAAAAATATTAAATTTTAAGTGATTTAAAAATTTCTTCAAATTTTAATAATTCTTTTCTATTATAATTTCAATTACTTAAAATACAATTTTCTACTATTTTTATCGTTTTTCAATTATTTTCTGCAATTTTTGATTGTTTTAATTATTTTCAAATTGTTTCACTCAATCTTAAATTTACCTTCTTCAAATTTCAATTATTGTGTTTAGTTTTTCCAATCCCTTTTTAAATTTTAATTATCTTTCCCTTGATATTAAATCAATGTAATTATTTTTTTTTTAATTTTAGGGGAGAGGGCCCCAAGTTGGACACCCTTTCGTCTTATTGCTGTAGAATCCAAATCAAATAAAATATATTAAAATGTTTGATACCGGATGAAAGTACAATTTATAAGGTAACTTATGGCCACAAAGATAAAATTTTATTTTGAACATAAACATTTTTTAATGCGTTTTTTCTAATAGTTAAAATTTTCGGTCTAAAAAAAAGTGGCCCTAAGATGGACACCTTCTTAAAAGTCTCTGAAAATTGTAGTAAATAAAAAATTAACATCGTGTAACAATTCTTAAAATAATTTTAATAATTTTACGGAATTTATCAGGAAATAACATTTCTTAAAACTTCAATCTAATAGCTTAACAGTAAAAAGTAATAAAATATCGAAAAATATCGATATATCAAATTCTCTAACGATAACATCACATTTTATGGTGGAAAATAAAAAATTTTAATTAATTAACTCAAAAAATTATTAAAAAAAGTGTAAAATCCAAAATATGCAAATAAATACATTGAGATTTGAGGCATGTCCATCTTAGGGTACATGATACCATTTTTTAATCCCCAGTAAAAATATATATACGAACACTGAATTAGTAAAATTATTTTAGGATATTATTATACGATAAATAAAGAATATTATAACGTTTAGTACTCAATCTAAATCATAAATTTAAGTAACTTTACCAACTTAAGAAAAAACTGTTACAAAACTTTTTTAGACCCAAAATTACGTGGCATGTGTAGAAGAAAAACCAACTGGTTTTTTTTCTTCAAATGTGCATCAAAATCTTCGTCTAGACAAATAACAAAAAGCATAAGGCGCTGCCACCTTAAACAAAAATTTTATACGAAATGTCCATCTTGGGGCCCTGTCCATCTTGGGGCCCACTCCCCTATATTATTCATCGCAAGTTTAAATACATTTTTTTAAACGATTTTGCAATTATTTTTTTTTGTATAAAAATAAATTCTGCAATTTTTCTATAATTTTCTTTAATTTCTAATTATTTTCATTATTTTCGCAAAATTTTCAAAATTTTCAATTATTTATCCGAAATACCAATTATTATTTTCATTACTTTTAGATAATTTCTGCAATTTTTTAATTATTCACAATATTTAAAAATTTTATATAATTTTATAACTATTTTCTTTTTTTTTAACATATATTCTATAATTTTTTAAATTATTTCTCTCAAATTTTATTTACTGTTATAAATTTTTCATATTTTAATTATTTTCATTATATTTCAATTTGTTCTCAATCTTAAATTATTTATAGCATATTTCTATAATTTTTTTCCATTTTGAATTAATTTTATAATTTTTCAATTATTTTCCTCAATATTGTAAATTATTGTTCTCATTTTCTAAAATTATTTTCTAAGATTTTTATGTGTTATTTTAAAATTTCATTTATTTTCGTCAATTTTCATATATTTTCATTTGTTTTCATAATTTCCAATTTTTTTCATTAGTTATGGTAAATTTTAATTATTCTTAGCTTTATTCAATTATTTTCTCCAATTTTTAGTTATTTTTATTTTTTGCAATTAATTTCTAAAATCTTCATGTGTTTTTCTTAAAATTTAATTTTCTTTTCTTTATTAAAAAAAATACTTTCATTTTTTTCAACTATTTCACTCAAATTTAATTTATTTTATACGACTTATTATTGTTTGTAGGTAATATTTCAATTATTTTCTTCAAGTTTCAAATTTTAAAATCATTTTTCAATTATTTTCCAAAATTTTTAACTGTTTTTCTGAGATTTCAATTATTTAGATAATTATTTAGATTATTTTCTTCAATTTTCAATTACTTTTGTTATTCTTAATAATTTCGAAAAAGTTCGTAATTATTTTTTCTTAATTAAAAACTATTCTCTACAGTTTTAAATTATGTTTATCTTTTTTTAATTTATTTTATTCAATTTTTAATTATTTTCTTTTTTGTCAATGAACTTCTGGTAGTTTTAACTTTTAAGTATTTTTCTGACATTTTCTTCAACTTTCCATTATTTAAAACATATTATGTAATTTTTTAAATTATTTTTTCAAAGTTTAATTATTCGTTTTTTTTTCAATTTTTAATTATTTTCTCCATCCTTTAATATTTTCATTATTTTTTAATTAGTTTCCTAAATTTTTAGCTTTTATCCGCAATTTTAGATCATCAATTTTCCATGTTTCCTTGTTTCCATGTTTTCCATGTTTAACTTTCCTTTATTTAAAATATATTGTGTAATTTTTTCAATTATTTTCTCAAAGTTTGATTATTTTTTTCAACTTTAAATTATTTATCTCAATTTTCAATAACTTTTTTTTTTAATTTTTAATTATTTTCTACAATTTTTCATTATTTAATTTTTTTCAATTTATTTTCAAGATTATCAATCATTTTTCTCAAATTTCAATTATTTTCTTCAATTTTAAATGAATTCTTTCAAATTTTAATAATTTTCTCAAATTTCTAATCATCTGCATTATTTTTCGATTAATTTCCAAAATTTTCAATTATGATGGTTTTTATCAATTTACAATTATTTCCTTGTATCTAATATATATTCTGTAATTTTTTCAATTATTTTTCTCAAATTTCAATTATTTCCTTCACTTTTCAAACACTTTCTTCAATTTTTAATTATTCTCATTTTTCTTCAATTAAATTTTAAGATTTTTAAGTATATTCCACAAGTATCAATTATTTTTCCCAATTTGAAATTAATTCTTTCAAATTTTAATAATTTTCTCAAATTTTCAATCCTTTCCATTATTTTTCAATTACTTTGAAAAATTTGCAATTTTTTGTAATTCCAAAATTTTATAAATTTTGTCCTTAATAAATATTTATTTTATTTTTTTATTTATTCACATAAATTTATTTTTTAATAGGGGAGAGGGCCCCAAGTTGGACACCCTTTCGATTTATTGCTATAGAATCCAAACTGAATAAAATATATTAAAATGTTTTATAGCGGATGAAAGTACAATTTATAAGGTAACTTATGGCCACAGGGATAAAATTTTATTTTGAACATAAACACTTTTTAAAGCATTTTTTCTAATAGGCAAAATTTTGGATCTAAAAAAAAGTGGCCCCAAGATGGACACCTTCTTAAAAGTCTCTGAAAATTGTAGTAAATAAAAAATTAACATCGTGTAACAATTCTTAAACTAATTTTTAATCATTTTAAGGAATTTATCAAGAAATAACATTTCTAAAAACTTCAATTTAATAGCTTAACAGTAAAAAGTAATAAAATATCAAAAAATATCAATATAATAAATTCTCTAACGATGAAATCACATTTTATGGTGGAAAATACAAAATTTTAATTAATTTGCTCAAAAAATTATTGAAAAAAGTATAAAATCGAAAATATCCAAATAAATACATTGGGATTTGAGGCCTGTCCATCTTAGGGTACATGACACCATTTTTTAATCCCCAGTAAAAATATATATACGAACACTGAATTAGTAAAATCATTTTAGGATATTATTATACGATAAATAAAGAATGTTATAACGTTTAGTACTTATTCTAAATCATAAATTTAAATAACTTTACCAAGTTGAGAAAAAACTGTTACAAAACTTTTTTAGACACAAAATTACGTGGTATGTGTAGAAGAAAAACCAGCTGGTTTTTTTTCTTCAAATGTGCATCAAAATGTTCGTCTATACAAACAACAAAAATGACAGAAAGCATAAGGCGCTGTCACCTTAAACAAAAATTTTATACGAAATGTCCATCTTGGGGCCCACTCCCCTATTATATTTAAAATATTTATAATTGTTGACAACACGAGGTGTAGAAACTAATTGGGCGCGGTTGTTTTATTTAGTCAAACTTTAAATCACTACAATTAGCAAGGTTTTCAGATTTTTTTTAAAAAATAAAGGTTTATTAACGTTGACCGAGGGCCCCCTGAGCTCCAGGGCCCCGGGACACTGTTCCACTTTGCCCCTTAACAGTTACGCCACTGAACAACAATTTTATCATTACCCTTCGAATACAGACTACATTGCAACATTCTACAAATAATAATTCAAATAAGAAACATATGTTTATAAAAATTTTCCGTTATCCAGAAAGTTACTCAGAAATGTGACAAATTTAAAAATTCCCCATTACAGAGATGAAATTCTACTATTACCAGAAGGCAGTGTATGACCATTCTTCAACATTGCTTTCAAGTGCACCAACTTGAGTATGGAATGTGTATCATCGACAGTAGTGATTGGAAGCTTTGTGTTTATGATGGCATGATCGAAATTCCATGCCGTAATGTTTCCTCCAGAAATGCTCCCAGAAGATAAATCGAAAATGGAATAGTTGACGAACAACATCTGAACTCAAGTGGTAGAGATTTTTTACCCAAGAATATAGAGTTTGTTTTCACTGTCACTTGTAATAGTAAAATTGCTATCACCCAAGTCCATAAAGTAAGAGTTGCATATGTTAGACATTAATATCTTAGGGCAATGACTTCAAACCAAGGATCTTTTCTTTTTGAACGACATTTGGTTTTTTCAAGCTTTTGCATAAAATCTTTACGATCTATTAAGTCAGTATTCTCGCCTATCACTTAGATACAAGTAGTTCTCTCGTTCAGTGATACTACCCTACTTTAAAAGTTTATTTAACCCACTCTTTCGATCAGGGCCGGTTCAAGGCTGTCACGGGCCTGAATCACAAAAAAATTTCAGGGCCCCCCTAAAAAAACAAAAGTTTCTGCATTTTTATCTTATCAGAATGCCTAGCGAATAATTATTTAAACAATGGAGAAAAATTTTGAAGAATCTTAACAAAATGTAAAAAAAATAGAATTTTAAAAAATTACAAAATTTTATTAAAACCAGTATTATGAATGAACAGATAAGAAAGTTAAGGATAATTTACATTGAAATGGGAATATTAAAGCAGAAAGATGTAAAAAATGTACTAATTAAAAAACCTGCAAAGAATAAATACATTCGTCAAAAATAAAACAGTTTAAAAAATCAATGAAAGTAAAAGAAAGAAAATTAAGAAATATGGTAATAATGCGTTATAAAATATTTAACAGTTTAAGGAAGATTGATTAAATTGCTTTTTTAAAATCAAAATACTACGAAATAAACAGTAAAAGTTTTTAAAACAAACAATTGAAATTACAAAAGTGAGGGAAAAATGATTTTCAAAAAATTAAAATATTTGCGGAAATGTTTTTTTAAATTAAGCAAATAAATAAGATAATCAGTAAAAAAAACGGAAAAATGTTACTAAAGATAAAAAAATACTTTAAAAACTTGTTTTTAAAATCAAGCAAAAAGCAAAAATTTTTTTTAATGAAGAAGTAAGTAAAAACAATTGAACAATTTTAAGAAAAAAAACTAATATTTCTAAGAAAAAAAAAATTCTGATCAAATGAGAAAATTTATTATAAGATCAAATTGACGAAAAATTAAATAAAAGAAGAAAACGCTTAAAAAATTATAAAAATTAATAAGTTATGACAAATGACAAAAGCTAAATAAATATTTTAAAAATCATAAAATTGAAAAAAATTATATTTTTCAACTTCCAAATTATAATAATAAATAAAATTAATTACTGGAAAACTAAATAAATTTTTTTTAATATTGTTAAAGTAAAACTGTATAAAATTAACTGAAGTAATTTTTGTAAAAGGAATGAAATTAAAAAAAATTTAAAAAATAAAAAAGTATTATTAAACGCACAAAAAAAGACAAATTTTTAAAAAGAAATGAAAGTTACCTAAGTGATTTTCTAAAAATACGGAAAAGCAATATAAAACATAACCTACTAAAAAAATTGTTTGAAAAAAAAAATTGCAAGAAAGAATAATTAAATATTTCAAGAAAGTGATATAAATTAGTGTGTAAATAAATTTACAATTTTGTCGACAATTTTTAACCGTTTTCAATTTACAATTATTCTCCATAAATTTTATAATTATTCTATAACTTTTTTAATTATTTTGTTCTGTTGTAGATTATTCCCGACAGTTTTCGAATTTCTTTTTCAATTGTCAATTATTTTGCGCATTTCTGAATTATTTTCTTTAATATTAAATTATTCTCGTCATTTTGTAATTTTCTTTAAATTATGAATTATTTTCTAAAGTCAATTCCATTCTACAATTTTCAATTAAGTTTATTTAATATTCCAAAGAACTTGACTTTTTTCAATTATAAACCATTATTTCAAATTACAATTTATTCTTTTAATTTTTCATTATTTTCTTCAAATTTAAATCACATTTTTCAATTTTCAATTATTTTTTTCAATATCAATATGATTTTTTAATTTTATGTACAATTGTTCAATTATTCTCTTCAGTTCTTAATTATGTTTTAAAAATTTAATTTCCATTTTGCAATTTTTAATTTTTTCCTCAATTTCAATTATTTTTTTCGTTTCAATTTTTTTTTCAATCCAGTTGTTCAATTAGCAATTATTTACAACAATTATTTCTATAAATTTCTTAATTTTTCAATTTTTAATTATTTTTTAAATTAAATATTAAAAATTTGATTTTTTAAATTATTTTTTCCAGTTGTGTATTAATCTAGACATTTTTCGAATTTTGTTTTCAATTGTCAATTTTTTTGTCATTTTTCAGAAATTATCTTTAAATTTGCTATTATTCTTGTTATTTTTCAATTTTTTTTTTATTTATTAATTATTTTCTTTAACTTTTAGTTATTTCTTACAATATTTAAATTTTTCATTCATTCTCTTAAAATTTTAGATATTATTTTTCAACCTTTTCAATTATTTTTTTCAGTTGTTCAATTTTCTAGTCATTTTTTGATTTTTTTTCAATTGTCAATTATTTTCTTTAACATTTTAAAATCCTTGCCTTTTGCTAATTATTTTTCTTCATTATCAATAAGATTCGTTAATTTCAAATTTTTATTTTCTTTAATTCTCAATTTTTTCTTCAAATTTAAATTCCATTTTTTAGTTTTTAATTGTTTTCTTCTATATTCAATAACTTTCAGCTTTTTTTAAATACTTTTTTCAATTTTTTATTATATTCTTTAAATTAATTGGAATTTAAATTTTCAATTTTCAATTATTTTATTCAATTTTAATTATTTTGGTCAATTTTTAATTCATTCGTTCAATGCGCAATTATTTCCAACAATTATTTCTATAACTTTCTTAATTTTTCAATTTTCAATTACTTTTTAAATTAAATATTTAAAGTCTGACTTTTTAAATTATTTTTTCCAGTTGTGTATTAATATCGCCATTTTTCGAATTTAGTTTTCAATTGTCAATTATTTTTGTCATTTTTCAGAAATTATCTTCAAATTTGCTATTATTCTTGTTATTTTTCAATTTTTTTTTTATTTATTAATTATTTTCTTTAATTTTTAGTTATTTCTTACAATATTTAAATTTTTTATTTATTCTCTTAAAATTTTAGATATTATTTTTCAACCTTTTCAATTATTTTTTTCAGTTGTTCAATTTTCTAGTCATTTTTTGATTTTTTTTCAATTGTCAATTATTTTCTTTAACATTTTAAAATCCTTGCCTTTTTATAATTATTTTTCTTCATTATCAATAAGATTCGTTAATTTCAAATGTTTATTTTCTTTAATTCTCAATTTTTCCTTCAAATTTTAATTCCATTTTTTAGTTTTTAATTGTTTTCTTCTATATTCAATAACTTTCAGCTTTTTTCAAATACTTTTTTTAATGTTTAATTATATTCTTTAAATTTGAATTTAAATTTTCAATTTTTAATTATTTTATTCAATTTTAATTATTTTTGTCAATTTTTAATCCATTCGTTCAATGCGCAATTATTTCCAACAATTATTCCTATAATTTTCTTCATTTTTCAATTTTTAATTATTTTCTTTAAATTTAAAGTTTTTGTTATATTTTATCAATTTTTTTCAGTAGTCTATTAATCTAGTCATTTTGTAGATATTTTCTTCAATTTTTTAATTATTCTCCTTTTTCAATTATTTTTTTTAATTATTAACTATTTTTCGCAATTTGAAATTATTTCCTACAATTTTTTCAATTTGCAATTTGTCTTTTAAAGTTTTATAATGATTCTTTGAGTGTTTCAATTATTTTTTTTTTTTTGGTTGTGTATTAATCTTGCCATTTTTCGAATTTTGTTTTCAATTGTGAATTATTTTCACGTTTTGTAATTTTTCTCTTTTATTATCTACTTTTTTTTAATATCAGTTTAATTTTTAAATTATGAATTTATTTCTTCAAGTTTTTATTATTTTCTCCAAATTTTTATTATTTTCTAAAGTTTTCAATTATTTTCTTCAATTTCAATTTTTTGTTTTGATTTTCAATCCAGTTGTTCAGTTTGCAATTGGTTTCAGCAATTATTCTTTTAATTTTCTTAATTTTTCAATTTTTTAGATTATTTTTAACAATAGTGTATTTATCTAGCCACTTTTCGAATTTTGTTTTTAATTGTCAATTATTTTTGTCATTTTTCATTTTTTATTTTATTTTATTTTATTTCATAGACGGGCAAAAATACCCTATTTAGTACAACAAATATATATATATATATATATATATATATATATATTTTCATATATAATATTTTCCATTTTGTAAGTATTCTCGTAATTTTCATTACTTGCATTTCCAAAAATTTATAGTTTTAAATGACGAACAGCAATGTAAAGTTTCTCATTAATGTTGCTGTTAATTAATATTTTACAATATACATGTAATAATTGCAATTTTGATTATTTGAAACTTATAAGTTTGAAAAAATTAAAGTTTGAGTTAATTGACGTTTGGGATTTATATAAATAATAATGGCTTGGAATTAATTAAGTTTAATACATTTTTCGACTTTCTTTCTATCAAAATTTTTTTAGATTAAATTCTGATTATTTTAAATTCAATTTTTCATATTATTATTATTAAAGAATACAAAGATTGAAATTCAAGTTTTTAGAATTTATCTATTTTCCCAGAGTTTCTTAAAAATTTGCGGAACGTTTTCAAAATTGACGGATTATTTTAAAAATTCTCGTCAATTTGAAAGTTTTTTTCACGATACATTAAATTGTAGTAACTAAAGTTTGTTTCGCCTGCAGATATAATAGTATTTTTTATTTTGTCAACTTTTATTTTCGTCACGTTAAATTAACCGTTTCTCTAAACATTGACGAACCAGTGCTCAGGATAAAAATATTCTTTTTATTGGGCACGACTTTTTTTTACTGGTAATTGTTTCATGATTCTGGGATTTAGTTTTCTCGAGGCATTATTGATTTTTCTTATCTGATTTGTATTGTTTTATATGAGCTCTTTAAATGGAAAAAAATGATTGCGCTTTGTAAAATAACATTTTCCTTATAGGCTTGTATGGATTTAAAAAGACAATATAAAATTGAATAGTAAACGTTTCATCGTACGTCTGTACACTTTGTTATGAAGAAACATTATCTGTTTATAAAATCTCGTTATGTTTGTGAAGATTGATATGCACTTCTCTATTCTGAAGGGAAACATACCTCCCACGTGAAAAGTTAGTGCACATAAACCGACGTACTTGATTCCATTCCAGTTGAGAGCACAGATGACTGAGATAGCCGTCTCTCTTATCATTTTGCTCATGTTTGTTTACTACTTATATTACAATATTTTTACTCTAAATTATTTTTTATCCACTGTGATCTTCAACAGTCTTTCCAGGTATCAAAACTTTGACTTTATTCTCTCATTTGTCTCTTGTTCTTTTCTTTTTTTCTGACTCATAATTCCAAGCGGGAAAGCTTCGTGCTCATCTATTTTCGCACCCCAGTCATCTGCAGGCTCAGTGATAAATTTTCTCAGTCCATGGTATATATCGTTCATGGATAAGATGAGGTGAGATAAGATTAGGTTAGAATCGATGAAGCATTTTGCCGACCAATTAGAGCGATAGGAGCCATAATAGCCTGTATCTTCTCACCTCAGAGTCTTCGTGCCTCTGGCACACTCGTCACTTTCAAGAAGACAACGTCCTCAAGCTATCTTGAAAATAATAAAAAAGAAAACCGACTTTTTTTTTACTCCTGGGGACATTTACGAGTAGAAGCGAATCGGTTTTATTAGATTGATCAAGAAAAGTGGTTTACAAAAGAAATGAAACACAGGCTCATTTTGTGGAACGATACATACTCGGCTCGTTGTTGAGCTTCAAGTAAAGACGGAAGTATTGAGGAACAATTTTTTGACAGCAATTAAATTTAAAAAGTCATTTTGATTCTCTGACGAGTAAACTGGAAAAATATCGTTACAAAGATCTTTTGAACTTTTTTGTAAACAGTGAGAAGCGATTGGATTAGTATGTTAAAATTTTAACCCTCAACTGCCAGACTGGGTCTGATAGACCCGGTTTTTTAAAGACACTTTTTTCACTATTTTCAATCTACAGTCCGCTGTAGGAGAGAGCGGAAATGGTCTACTGGGTCTGTCAGACCCAGTCTAGCAATTGAGGGTTAAGAGTTATTGATTTTGGAAAAAAAGTGTAGTTAAGGTTGGAACATGTAGCTTTCGGAACCATGTAGAAAAACAACGAGATATAGAGAAAAATGTGCAAAAATGTCCTGCAAATAAATGCAAAAATCAGAAATGCGATAGAAAATTAAGAAGAGAGACTTGAATTTAAAGCCCTAAAATTGAAAAGAAATATAAAAAGGGTCATTTTTAAAAGAAAGTATAGAATTAGCTTTTGGGTGGAAAATATACAATAATTAATCTATTTTTGTTAAAATGTTGAAACATAAAATAAATAAAAAAGTTTTAAATATAAAAAAAACTAGTTTACTTATATTTTTTTATAAGTAGTAATAATAATTTATATTAATAATTAATATTAATTAAATTAATTATTAATATAATAATTTATTTATAAGTAGTAATAATATAAGTAATAAAAATTGCAAAAAAGTAAAGAAATAATAATTAGCGAATTAAAGAAGATACTAGAAAATCAAGAAAATTACCAGGAATTGAAAAAATAACAAAAAACGGAATAAAAAAGAGAATAAAATAATGAATTACTAGAAAATGACAAAGTAACTTGAAATTAAAAAAAAGAAATTGAAGCTAAAGGAAAATTAATCAAAAGTTTCTAAGCTTAATTTGAACAAAAAGAAAAAAATTTGAAAATGAATAAATAATTGAAATTAATGAAAAATATAGAAAATGAGAAGAAATTACGAAAAAATAAAGGAAATAACTAAAAATCTAAAATTTAATGAAAAATAAGTAGTAAAGAGTAAATAACCAAGAAATAAAAATAATTTACCGAATTGGGGTAACACAAAAATAAAGACAAATTTCTATAGCGTGAAAAAAATGTGTACTCAAAATAGGTAAAAAATCAAGAAAATAACTAAAAATTAAAATACAAAATAAAAAGAAATAACTAATAAAAAACAAATTAATAGGTAAATAATAGGAATGTAAATAGATAAAAATAAATAAAGGACAAAATATATAACAGAAATAAAGATAGGTAATTGGAAAATAGAGAAAAATTATTTTATACTAAAAATTATTTGGAAATTTAAGAAAACTAGCAGAACACGATAAAAATGACTAAAAAAAATCTGACATCGCGCTTCGCGCTCCGTCACATTCTCAACACGGCACTCGCGCTTCGCGCTCGATACTAATACTTTCCGGAATATTTGCGATTTACTGGAGAGAAAAGAAAAATCTCAGTTACTTAAATCCTCAAAGCAAAGGGTTGTTGCACCTAAATGTCATTAAAAAACACTACAATTTCTGTTTGAACTTATTGATATTAGTTGACTTCTGCCTCGATACAATTCCATGATTGAGTAAGACTATAGTCTTCAAATCAATATAGTATTAAACTCAAATTTAGAATACAATTAAGAGCAATGTCTAACAAACAGAAATTGTACGTTAACACAATATGTCAGTAAGTATTAATACTTTAAACACGTTTTTTTTCCTCAAATTATTACTATGTATTTTTTTTATTTTTAAAATAATATAGACACTTTATTTGCGTGCAGTATAATAAATTACAAAAGCACCCAAAAAAAGTGTCATAGACAAGACACTACACTAGTGTATTGCTATGTAATTTTTCGCACTAATACACTGAAAAAAATGTTTAGTCATATCAACAAAAATTTGGTTGAGCCAACCAAATTTTTGTTGCTTTGACTAAAAATTTGGTTAAGCCAACAAAATTTTTGTTGATATGACTAAACATTTTTTTCAGTGTACCTAATGTGGAGTTAGAATTGTCAGATTGGCTTGATTTGTTGAGTTTAGATCCAACAAGTGCTCAAGAACACGAATATAAGCAAAAATAGGAAAATGAAATCGCCGAGATAGTACACTGCTTTACTAAGGAAAAACTTAGGGATCCAATCTAAAACTTCTGACTTCAAATTCGAATTCAGCACCCAAAATCAAAAAGAAATACACTATTGTAGTGTCTAAGCGAATTTTTTTTTTGAAATTTGCTCTAATTCGTGTTAATCAACAGTTTTTAAGTTTAACCCAAAAAATTTTGTCAATCTAAAACTTCTGACTTCAGATTTGGATTCAGCACCAAAAATCAGATAGAAATACACTAGTGTGTATTTCTATTGTGTGCCTGTCTCATTATTCCTTTTATGCCAAAAATGTGAATTTCAAATATTCATTACTTAAAATTTATTCTTAATATATTACTAATAACCACATAATATTACTTATTCACATATGTTTTAAATTTAAAAACACTTCAATTTACTCAAAGATTTAAATTTCAAAATATTAATAATGTTTCTGAAGGCTGAGAGGCGCATTTCAAATTTTCCATTAAACCAAGACGAATGTGTCACTAAAAAACTATCTTTTCGAAATCAGGAGGTCTCAAAACGTCGAGAAATGTAGGTTTTAGCAAAAGTTTAAAATCGCACAAATTTAATACCTTCTCATTTAGGATGAGAATGTAAAAATAAATTTTTTCAAAATTTCCAAAAATTTTTAGAAAAGTCAATATTTTTTGATGCAGTTTTATTAGGTGTGATCAATAAAAGTAAATAGGAAGAAAAAACCGAGAGTTGATTTATTTTTTTGCAAAATAATAGTGTTTCTGTATATGATTTTCCCATATTATGTTCTATTTTTTGCATATATAACGTGTATTTTGAGGATTTTAAAGGTTTTTAGCAGTTAAATAGTCAGTTTCTTGTTAATTTCTACTTGAGTTTAGAAAGATGAGAATGCGTCAACAGTCTTCTGACCGATTTTCACCTCCCCCCTCCCCCTCTTCTCCTCAAACAATACTTTTATACAATTGTAAAACTTAAAAAATTCATATCTTTTTGGGTTTGCATTATATCAAAAGCATTTATTAACGAAATTTGTTTGTTTTTACTTGTACTTTAAGAAAAAAAATATTGAAAATTTTTTTTTTTAATTTTTTTTTTTTTGTGAAGTTAGAAAATGTTCTATTTTTGACATTTTTGGTCCAAAATAGCTGGCTAACGAACTCGATCTGTATTTTTGGTCACTTAAAACGCATACCAAATTTCAAATTGATAGATGAATTTTTACTCAAGTTAATGGATTTCAAAATTTTTTACACAGACAGACAGACAGACAGACACACAGACAGACAGACATACAGACAGACACTTCGTAAAACCCATTTTTTTGGAATCAGGAGGTCTCAAAACGTCGAGAAATGTAGGTTTTAGCAAAAGTTCAAAATCGCACAAATTTAATACCTTCTCATTTAGGATGAGAATGTAAAAATAGAGAAAAATTTTTTTTGAATTTTTTTTTTTGTGAAGTTAGAAAATGTTCTATTTTTGACATTTTTGGTCCAAAATAGCTGGCTAACGAACTCGATCTGTATTTTTGGTCACTTAAAACGCATATCAAATTTCAAATTGATAGATAAATTTTTACTCAAGTTAATGGATTTCAAAAATTTTTACACAGACAGACAGACAGTCATACAGACAGACACTTTCGTAAAACCCATTTTTTTGGAATCAGGAGGTCTTAAAACGTCGAGAAATGTGGGTTTAAGCAAAAGTTCAAAATCGCACAAATTTAATACCTTCTCATTTAGGATGAGAATGTAAAAATAAAACTTAAGAAATTAAATAGTAATAAAATATTAATGTATTACAAAAAAAAACATTTTTTATTAAAATTTAAAGTCAGAAAAAAATGAAAAGTTCCTAGAAAGTAAAAAAAATAAGAGTTTGTCACTGAAATTAAGTTAAAATGGAATAAGAATTGAAGAAAAAAAATCTACTAAATTAGTCTCTCTGAATCTAAAATAGTGAAAAGCTACTAATGAAATGATAAAAGGTCGTCTACAAAATGAATTACTAAAAATTTCAACTAAATTTCTACTAATTAAATATAACTAATTAATATTATAAAAGTACATATTACAAAACTGGATGTCTGTCTGTCTGTACGAAACATTCTGTCGTCGGATAACTTGAGTAAAAATTCTTGGATCAACTTCATCTTTGGTACACTTCTTCAATATCCAAAAATACAGGTTAACTTCGTTAGCCAGTCATTTCGGACAAAAATGTCAAAAATAGAAGATTTTCAAAAACCAAAAAAGTTCCAGTTCTCAAAATTTTTCAAAAATCTTTTTTCTGTAATTTTTCTACTTAAAATACAACTGACATCAGACAATTTTCATTCACAAATGATTTCGATATAACGCGAACCTAAAATGATATGAATTTTTAAAATTTAACAGCTTCTGATTAGAATTTTCTTGGGGGTGATTAGTAATTAGTATGATTAGTAGTGATTAGTAGTTATTCTCTAAATCAGATTTGGAGAGATTAGAATTATTTAAAACGGAGAAATAGCTAGAAAGGTAGGAGATATTACTAAGAAATTCCAAAAAATATTAGTAGTTAAATCAAAAAGAAGCAATAAATTAAAAATAAAATAAACAGTAAAAAAATACTAGGATATTTCCAAATAATTTGGAAATTTATTCCATAAATATAAAAAAAATTATTAATTTGTAGGTCTCGCAAAAATACATATTTTATCTTTGATGTATTTTTTACAAAAACCAATTAGTTTACAAGAAAATTGCAAAAAATATAAATCACCATAAATGCGGACCGATTACCTATACATTATATCAATATTGAATTTCCAATAATCTTAATAACCTTATTACATTACGTAGCATTACGTCATTTCAAGAAATTACGTACCGTTACGTAATAACGTAGAATTTCGTAGAATTACGTAATTACGTCGAATTACGTAGTGTTACGAAATTACGTAGAATTACGTAGTATTCTGCGATTACGTAGAATTTCATATCATTACGTAGCATAACGTAGTATTACCTACTATTATGTAATTACGTACAATTACGTAATTTGATGCACTAATTACGAAAATAAGTTTTATAAAACAATTAAAAAACATTGAAATATAGGTTTTCTTCATCATTGGTTACATTACGTAGCATTACGTTATTTCAAAAAATGACGTAGAATTACGTAGAACTACGTAAAATCACGTAAAATTACGTAGCATTACGTATCATTACGTAGAATTATGTATCATTACGTATAATTTCGTAGAATTACGTAGAATTACGTAGCATTACGTATCATTACGTAATTACGTAGAATAACGTAGAATTACGTAACATTACGCAATTAAGTAAAATTACGTAATTACGTAGAATAAAGCAGCGTTACGTACTCACGTAGAATTACGTAATATTACATACCATTATGTAATTACGTACAATCACGTAATTTGATGCACTAATTACGAAAATCTAATCACTAATTATGATAAAAACAATTAAAAATCCATTGAAAAATAGGTTTTCTTAATCGTTGGTTACATTCCAGTAGTGCTGCCCACGAGACCGAGACTAGTCTCGGTCTCGTATCGTATCGTCTCGGTTTTTCGATACGATACGAGACCGAGACCAGTCTTCAACAAACCGAGACGATACCGATACTACTAAGACACGAGACTGAGACTCTCGACGAGACTTTAAGGCAGAGCTGAAATTTTTTTGATTTAAATAAAAAATTGATTTTTTATAAATATAATCAGTATATAAAATCTACTAATGTTTATTGATAAGTAGTTTATTTTTTTAACTGAGAACATATAATAAGAAATAATGAAGAATAAAGTATTTAATCAAATTAATTATGTCGAATAAAAGAGAAAATTTAAAAAAATAGCTTCAAATTCATATTATTGCAAGAATAAGAAAATTAGGTAAAATTAACGAAAGAATAATAAATTATAAAAAAACCAAAGAACTTAAGAAACAAAAAAACAGAACAATAAGAAAACAGTCCATTAAAAAAATAAGAAACTTCTTTTAAATAAAAAAAAACAATGGACATTATTAAAGAAATAGAAGAAAAATTAAAAAAAAAACAATACAATAATGAAACATTGACATAAAAATATATAAAAAAGTAGAAACTCTTTTCTGAAAATTAAACTATTTACCAATATTGTTTTTTAATTTAAAAAAATAAATAAGATAATTAAAAAAAAAACGTTAAAATGTATTATAAAAGACAACAAAATTTTAAAATTAAAAAAATCTGAGAATTATTTTACAAATGGAATAAAAAAATAATGAATAAAATTTTAGAAAATTTATAAACATTTTAAAATAAAAGAAATTCTATGAGAAAGAAGAACGATTTTAAAATTAGAATATTTAGTGCAAGATTAAATTTACATGTAAAATAAAAGAATAAAATTGTTCAAAAAAGTAGAAAATTGAGAAGTTTATAAAATGTACCTAGATAAAAGCATCGAATAAATGTTTTCAAATATTAGTTATTATAAGATAAAAACTAAACAATTTGAAAAAAAGAGAAATATTTCTAAGAAATAAAAAAATTATAACAAACATTAAAAAATTAATTAAAACATAGGAAAGAACTAAAAAAATATTTAAAAATCAAGAAAAATAATTAAATATGAAGATAATGAAAAATTTTTTTTTTCATTGATCTAAGAAACTGTAAAAAATGTATAAAGTACAAAAAATAATAAAATTTGTTTAAAATCTACTAAAAAATTTAAATTAATAAAAGTAAAATGAAAAATGTTTATATGAAGACAATTAATAACTTCATAAAAGAAATTTAAAAATCCTTTAAAATCCAATTCGTGCTAAGTTATGCTTAAGTTCTTGGGCAAAATCTAGTCTTAAAAAAGAATTTTTTTTTTTCTTGAATACAAAATTATAAAAACATTGGGAAAGAAATGTGGCATTCAATAAAGTTTGCTCTATTGGATTTTTTGTTTCTTTTTGAAGCTAGTTTACCCTTTGTGTCATAGTAACAAGCTTTGTCCAATCAAACTAATTTTTTTTAAATAAATTTAAGATTTCAAAATCCATTTTTGAAGAAAAATAGCATTGTTAAATTACCAGATAAAAATTCATGACAATCGAAATGTTGGAATTTCTAATTTTTATGTTTTTTATTTCCTTGGATCAAGAATTCATGCACCAGGGAAAATATATTATTTTCTTTCAAAAAATGTGTGCCGCAAAAATTTAAATAAATAAGCAAACAATTTAACTTTTATTTTTTAAAAATACGCTTACTTTAATTTTACTCGAAATTACATGTTATTTTGTCAAGTAGAACTTAAAATAGATTGATTTAAATTTTTCGAGACTCCGAGACTTCGAGTCCGAGACCGAGACCATCCTTGCCGATACCGATTTTAATTTTTTGAAATTTTCTAGTAAACCTATCGGTTGTTGTAAAAAAAGCTTCAGACATAAAAGCTGTTTTTTAATGAGACCTACAACTTTTATGAAAAGCATTCTTTGATATATTTTATATTTTAGGAAATAAATACAAAAAACTAAAATTTTATTGGTTTTTACCATGAAAATGGTCTAGTCGACAATTTTCACTATGATTTCCGTAATCAGCGCATCGAATTACGTAAGTATACTAAGTTTCAAAAAAATCGGAAAGTTGGGCTTTTCGGAAGTTTATCGAATGTTTAAAATCCTACTAACTCTAAACACTATCTTGATGATTTAAAAATATCAACAATTATCACAAAGATAAATTGACATTTTATAAAAAATTTGAAAATTCAACTTGCGTTTTTGTTTTTAAAGTTACGTGATAAGCCAGGATGTGGTTGTGGCATGAGTTTAATTCTGTTGCATCGCCATCTATCTAAAGTACATATATCGACTCACGAGAACCGCAGTCTAGAATCACGCTCCCCTCTTTTATGATTCTGCGGACTGCGGTACCTCAAGACTTTACTCGTGGGGAAGTAAAAATAGCTGTAAATTAGCAAGACGTTTACGTTGCGGCCGAGGCCGACATACCGTCCCTTGGGTGAATGTGTGTCTCTCACTTTGACCTGCGGTTCATTTTCGTATATACGATGGCGCCGCGGGCAGCTTCAGTAGCATATAGTCGTATCACTTTTGGCGAAGATGAAAAGGAAATCCTCAGAGGTACCCTGGGATGTGTCGTTGCTCTCCACATCTCTGCACTCACTTGAATTTACACTCTGATGCAATTCCTTGCCTGTCCACTTTACGTCTGTTCACTGGTGTTTATATCTTCTCTGTTTCTCAACAATCAATAGCAGCCGAGATTTATTTTAGAAAATTTTGTACACATTTTTAAACTGTATTATTTAGCAGATAAAGACAAAGATTGGTGGATCACGTTTTTATATTTAATCTTGAAAATTTCAATAATTGTAAACAATTACATTCATTTCTCAAGCAGATCTTCTCTTAAAAGTTAACTTAAAAGTTAACGAAAAAGGAAACTCTTATACCTGCTCCCTTGGTAAGAGAGAGAAGGTAAGCGTTAAATTTTAACGGAAAAGGAAACTCTCACCTCATTAAAAAAACTCTTTAAATTTTAATTTCTCTCTCTCTGCATAATGAGGGTTAATGGTTTCAGGAAAAGAGACAAAATTTTCGAGCAATAACGTATTGAAATTTATTAAAAAGTTGTTAATAAATAAAACGGAAATATGTATAACGTGAAAATGAAAAGTGCCTATTATTGTGTATTGTTTATTAAGAGTTTAACACAAAAGTGTTTAATGTGTAAATTATGAAATTTAGAAGAAAGAGCCTCTACCGTCGGTAAATGTTGGTCCGACTGTCCCGAGTGGGTTGAAAAACACGACTTAATTAAAATTAGAAATTCTTGATTAACATGTAAGCTAGAGACTTAAAACTTACAAATTTGAAAACCTTATGAAATTCTCCGTTAAATAATCTACTGGTAATTTTTTTTTACATTTTAAAACGATTAATTTGCTTGACAAATAAGGAACAAAAATTCTCGAACTTTTTAATTATCGTTCAATATGTTCAACTTTCCAGCCTAATCTACAAAAATCATGAACAAAGTGTTTAACTAACATTATTTTCTGTGCTACAGTGTCAGTTTTAATTTGACCTAACAAAACTTAAAAAAATAAATTAGTTTTGGAGATTCGACTAATAACGTTCAAACATTTTATCTTTAAAAATCAGCTAAAATCACGTTTCTTACATGAATATGATGATTTTTTTTGCTTTTACGTTTTTTATCATACCTCGGCAACCACATTATATTTTTATTTTCGCTTGGCTTAAATTAAAACTAACACTGTAGCAAACAAATACTGTTAATTAGATATTTTGCATATAATTTTTGTAGATCAAGCAGCGAGATGAACATATTGAACGCTAACTGAAAAATTTGAAATTTTTTATTTCTATCTTATCAAGCACAATAATCACTTCGAAAAGTCATTAAAAATTTATCAATAAAGTACTTAATGCAGAATTTTAAAAACTTTCCAAATTTTTTAGTTTTAAGTCTGTATTTTACATTTTCATCACGAAATCGTAATTTTAATTAATTATTGAAATCCTCGTATTATTTTAAAATTGTTCTCTTCATTACATTTCTATTTATTCACACTAAATTATTGCAACAGGTTCTGTAAAGAGCTGTATTTAACTAGTTTAAGTTAAATTTTAAAGATGACTGTTTAGTTATTTATTATTTTACTCACGAAGCTCATTAAATTTTATTGTGAGGAATAATTTACTTAAATTACTACAAGCTACTACTGTTCTTACATCACCACTTTATTTTCTTAAGTTATTCTGTTAAAATTCTCCAATAATTCGTTTCTACTTTTAATTTATTGCAAATAAAATTAATATTCATTATATAGAATAATGTTACTTTTACATATAACAAGTGAAACTATAAATAATTAAATTATGCAATTATCTTCTTAAAAGAATCCAAAGATTTAAATTGATAAAAATGAAATCAAAACTTGATTATTTACTTTAAAAAACTAACTACTTAACTTTATTGACACTAAATCAAATTCATCGATATTGAACGATTATACAATAGAAAATTATGTTTAATTTATTACAAGTACCAAAGGCATATTTATATTCTACAAATAATACTTTATGAGAATATTTTATAATCATTTAAAATTTACCTTGTTACAACAATTTTAAATTAAAAGTTTTCTAAAATTCTTGTTCCAAATGCCTCAGTTTTTAGGGTTTCGTGGTTCGGGACCGAAACCGTTATAGTGAGACTTTGTCGTCCGTCCGTCGTTCACAGCCAATAGCTGTCAATTTTAGGTTGTCAGCGAGAGAGAGGGAGATAGTGAGAGACAGAGACAGAGATACATAAGTTACCGGAAGTTACCGCGAGTTACGTAGGTTACTTTGAGTTACGTAAGTTACCGCGAGTTACTAAAGTTGTTGGCGTTACCGTAAGTTACATAAGTTACCGCAAGTTACTTAAGTCACCGTAAGATGCATAAGTTATCGTAAAAGTTACCTTGAGATACGTAACTTACCGCGAGATACTTAAGTTGTTTGGGTTGTCGTAAGCTACATAAGTTACGGGGATTACCGCAAGTGAGTGAGAGAGAGGGAAATTTTGCGCAACCACTGACGAGTAAAATTTTCCAAGATGTCGGCGGTGAGTTCCGAGCGTTGATTGGATCACTTTTTTTTACTTGCGCGTGGCGTGACTTTGTTAGTTGGATCATTGCGAGAACGCTCGTCAAAAGATCACAATGCGTCCACATGTGTGCCACTATGCCGCTAAACATTATTAATAGGTGAAACTATCGAGCGTAGATCGACAGTGAAACGTCGATCAATACTAGTGGTGACGCGCAACACTGAATCAAGATGTCCGCCACCACTGTTTTGACAGGTTGTAAACAACAGTCGACGATGTCGTATTTTAGTCCTGGCACTCTTGTGAGAACGGGACTCACATCCAATCTCATGTGTTAGGATAATTCCACGACGATGACCTCCACCAAGAACCAACTTTGTCGACAATCAATCAAAATCGAATTCTTAGCGTCAATTTTATGAGCAGTGTTCGTACATAGACAAAAGAGTTATAAACATAATTAATGTAATAAATATTTTTTAGAATTTAAAAATGTAAACTCAAAATGATAAAAGACACAAATCGACAAGTTTACATTCTGCTGAACAGTAGCCTGAAATTGATTCCAGACTGGTGTGTGATCAAAATTTTAGTTAAACAATTAATATATTATTATTATTATAATTATACTTTTAAATCCATTTAAAAATACTGAGCAAGGTAAATTTTTACCTCGTGATTACTTATTACCAGTAGACTTACCACATTTCTAATCGCTTTGATCTCGATAAGAATATGTTTAAACACAGAATAACCAACATGTTAATCCCGATTGTATTAAATTACACAAAGTAGCTTATATATTTCGAAATTACATTTCGGTATTGCAGTATAAGTCCATCAAGTACTGAATCATGTGAAGTGAAACAATTCAATCGCACCAGTATTCATATAATCTCCAAAGTTGCGTCATCCGAATTTGCGATATTATCATCAAGTGGCATTTGCGAACAATTAGCATCGATTACAGCATCTGTAATCGTGACATTCTGATCCAATCCAAAATTGATGAGCAGTTTGGACTAACAGATCGAGCTGGACCTAAGCTCAGACATGAGTCACAGTTGCGTGTACTCTATGAATGGATATTACGATAGCTCGTTTCATTACATCATTCGGGATTGAAAGCTTATACAACAATGTCGAATCCTCTCGAAGCGCAAGCTCAATACGAACAACAGCTCGACCACTGCTGTTAATGGCTCTTGTACGAAGCCAAGTCGACATTACGTCCATCAAATAGCATTTCTTGAGGATACACTACTCTCTAGGTGTCTGAGTGTATCATCCGTCCTGAAAGAGAAGCAAAGCTGTGGAAGAATCCAAGGAAACTGCTAAAAACGTAAGCGGTCTACTTTGCTGAAAGCCATTTTGTTGTCCGAGTCACTTGTCTCGCGTGACAAACGGAAGAGCAAAGAGGTCGTCGTGCACGATGCAATTACCGAATGACAACTACCGTCCTCTTCCTTCAGGATGGCTATCCGACCACGGACATCGCGCAGTCCTCGAGCTCCTGAGTCTCGTAATGAGCTTTAGTAGCTTTAATAGTTACGTCCTTTACGTACCCACTCTCATTAAATCTTCCAAATGCAATTTCAGTTTTAATCTTCGTCTCTGAAAGCGACTACGTTTTTATATTTTTCCCCTTTATCCTTCCCCATCTACTTTCTTTATGATGCTTTTTCTCATGTTTATCATGGATCTTTAGATAAATTTAATACATTTTTTAAGGTGATTTTGTACACTTATTATGCACTAGGTTAATTGTAGACTTTTAATTTTGTATTTATTACTACTTCTACCTTTTAATAAAGGGAAAAAATTTAAATAGTTGTGTTAGAACTCATCCAGTTAGTTCAACATCCACTTATGGAATCTGGTCTCTTAATTCAAACTAAAAACTTTCATCTAGAACGACAGATTCGAAATGATTTGGCCAAGCATTGGAAACTTCACATCTGCCCAGAATTTACTTCAACGCGACTTTACTTTTATGCAAATATGCTGAGCTACTCAGCCATTTCAGAGAGTGTCTGAGAGTCAACAGTGAATTTTGCTCAAATTATTGAATGATGGGGAGAGTGGAGAAGGATTGTATGAGAAAACTAAATGAAATGAGTTAGATACGGTAGTTGGCATTGCGTCTATAATACAAACTAGAATAATAAAATTTAGTGGTCAGGATATTAACTGCTTTCACTTTTTGAAAATTACCAAATATTTACTTGTAAAATTAAATTAAGAATTAAAATTGAAAGTTTAACAAAACGTCTTACTGAAGTAGAGAATAAACTATCAACAACTAAAGTAAAAAATCTTGACTCTACTGATGTTAATGAAATTACAGCTGCATGTATCACTGAAATAAATGATCGTGAGAGAAGGAAAGGTAACCTGGTTCTTTTTGGATTTTCTGAACAGGAATCTCTTGATAGTGTTGGTGCAGATTCTGTTAGTGACAAACTATCATTTGTTAGGGTGAAGTCTCATACGAAGGACTAGGGTATCAGTGGATTAGAACAGACTAATCAGATAATTGGTCACATTGGAAAGTATTTTCTGATTGGTCTATTCTAATCCACTGATACCCTAGTCCTTCGTATAAGACTTCACCCTCACTGACAAACTAAAAAAACATATTTCGCCTGATGTTTTTGAGAATGTGCGTGCAAATAGAATTGGTTCTATTACATAGGTACCGCAGTCAAGGTCACATCCTGTGAAACTGTACTGTGCAACGGAGGATAAGGTACAAGCAATTCTGCCAAGAGGAACGAAGCTTCAAATCCAGATTTAAAGGGTCTTTGGTTGGTCAGCAATAAAACTAAAAAACAACAGGAAGAAATTAAGTTAGTCAGGAAACAAATAGAGAATCGTCGACGTGAAGGAGAATTGGATCTTGCCCTGGTGTTTCATCAAGGAATTCCAAATATCTGCAAAAAACGTGTAAGACGATAAACAGTGACTATATTTACTCTTTCTGTGTGTGAGTCGTGATAAACGATTTTGTTGCTTATTGTTTTGTTAAATGTAATGAAACATGTGAGAGGTTGTGAATTTTCTCACAAAGTCCACTGAAAATGTCCCTAAGATAAATTGTTTTAAAAAACGTGCCTTACAATTAGCCTTCATTACCAGAGCAAAAGTTCCAATAAATAAAGTTCACAAAAGACTTCTTACCTCATTTAAAGATACCGATTTGATTTTATACACGAATTATAACTGTTTCCCTTTCACAATACCAAAGTTCAAGCATCTACTTAAACTTTCTTCTTGTGAGATTTCAATATTTATTATTGAAAATACAAAAGAGCTGGAGGGTTTATAAAAGTTTGACGCCCCTTTTTGAGATCAAACAAGCAGGATCATTACTCGAACGGTCTGTAATAACTGCTCCGATTGTCGGCGGGGCGTTCTGGGTATGGCACATGAAGGTGGACCCAGCAAGTCACTTCAATTTGTAACGAGTAACCTCGATGAAAAGGAGTCACACTTCAAAGCGTTGCCCCATTGCCATTTATTCGACATCCGCTATCTTGACGGCGAGCGGGAGGAGATCACAGGTATATAGAACGATTACAGGGTGGGGCACTTAGTTCTATGTGTGTATGGACGCGTGCACATAACGTGCATCTAAAGCGTAAATGCAACGAGCAGTGACTCCGTTATTTGCGATGACTCGACCGCGGCATCGTGACTGCACACCCGAGAGAATACCGACCAGAAACTTTACTGCAGTGACTGTAGTTGCTTTTAAACCTTCTGACCCCATACAAACAAGCATCAATTCTATTAAATTCACTAAACAATGCGGGGAATTCTCGTACAACAAACAGTCGTAAAGTAAAAGGGTCATTACTTTTATATAGCTTGCAACGCTTCGATGCTACCACTAAGGTATCAAGGACAATGATTCCAAGTTGTAAGAATGCAAACGAGAAGCTAAAACACGTTAATTTAGACTTTCAAGAATAGGTGTGGTGTTTGTCACCTGCAGCATTTCTTGAATTCAAACAAAGTTTCTCTACATACGAAGAATTCTAGTAATTTTCTCTAAACTTTCTCTTCTAGTAATTTTTAAGTCATCTTCTCATCACTTGAACTAAACTATATACAAAAACACACATTAAAGGATTGGTTAACGACAAAAGAATTGCCAATTTGCCAATTTAATCAACAACTTAAAAACTAAATTACTTAACATAATTATAGAGGACAAATGCACGCATATCAATTATTTAAATAAAAAATTAACGAACCTTGATAATAAATTAGCAACGCTCCTGTCAACCGACGATTTTGAATCTATAAAACTAAAATCACAATAGCATGATTCAAACCTTCGTACTTACAATTCTTTCTCTTGAAGAGAAATTCATCTACAATAACGATACAGATTTTAACAATACTGTAAATTATGTAAAATCTATTAAAAATTTCATAAATATTTACAAAACGAACACAGATATTGCTGACAAAATAAGATCTAATGTCCTTGACAATATTAAATTGCATAACCGAAATAAAACAAAACATAAAGACATCTAAGATAAAATCCTAAATAATAAATTAAATGTATCAAAACAATTTGCCAAAAAGCATCAAGATTTAATGTTCACTATGGCTGACAAAGGTAATGCCACTGTCGTAATTAAAAATTTTGATTATATAAACAAAATGAACGAATTACTTACTGACGATAACACATTTGAAAAGATTGACTATAATCCATTAACTAACTTAAGAGATGACACTTATGAATTACTTAGAATATTAAATACAAACGATTGTTTAAAAAAAAAGTATAACGAAATCGATCTGACTCAGACTGATACTGAACTTCCAAGAATCTACGGTCTACCGAAAATTCACAAAGAAAACAACCCTCTTAGGTCAATTGTATCAAGTTGTAACTTCCCCACACAATTTTTAGCAAAACATCTATACAAAGTCATATTTTTATCAATTACAAAACCTAGATCATATATAAAAAATAGTTTCATTTTCAGAGAAAAAATAAAAAACATACATATTCTTGACAATTATGTTCTTATCAGTCTAGACGTTAAATCTTTGTTCACCAATGTTAGTACAACACTTGTTTTCAATAGTATCGAAAGACGTTACCCACATATATTAAAACAATACAATAATCCGATTGAAACCTCTTGTAAGTTTTTAACAACACGTTTTCAAATTTAATGGAAATTTTTATAAACAAAACTATGGTACCCCAATGGGTTCCCCAATCTCTGGTTTATTTGCCGACATTGTTATGTCCGACTGTGAAACTGAATGCCTCAGTAAATTATCATTTGTACCACCGTTTTTTCAACGATATGTCGACAACATAATCACATGTGTTCTACGTAAATGTATTGACGAAATTATCAATATCTTTAACTCTTACAACGAAAGATTGCAATTTACCTACGAATTAGAAATTAATGAATCAATTGCTTTTCTTGATGCATTTTTATTAAAACAAAACAACACACTAGTCTCTGACGGGTACACTAAGCCAACCTTTTCTGGTAGATTTTTAAATTTCATGTCGAAACATCCTTACTCTCAAAAGATCGCTATAATTTATAATTTAGTCGACCGAGCAATTAAACTATCTGACAAAAATTTCCACACTAAAAATATTGATTTTGTCAAATCCCTACTCATTGACAATAACTACCCCTCTACCGAAAAGCAAATCAATAAACGATTATACCTCATTAAATCTAATGAACTAAAACCTAATTTAAAAACTTTGTTTAAACTTATACCGAAAGTCATGTTACCATGTACTCCCGGCCTTTTTGGAACAACCTTGTCTATATTAAATAATTTCAATATCACATCAATTCTTAGTAATCGTAACAATTATTGCGTTATCAAAAGAGGTAAGGACCAAAACAAAAAAACTGAGCCGACTAAAGTGGTTTACAAAATTAATTGCAAAGATTGTCCTGCCTCTTACGTTGGACAAAGAAAAAGGATGTCTGGTGTACTAGTCAATGAACACAAAAATGGAAAAAATAACGTTTTTGTAAGACACAAGCAAATCCATAAACATGATTTCAATTGGGAAAACTTTACTATTCTTGACAGAGAACCTTCATGTAACAGAAGGTTAATTTCAGAAATGATACATATTAATTTGCAATATCACAGATTAAATACAAAAGATGACACCAACAGACTCAATTCCAAATATAAACAATTGTTCATAAAATAATTTACACCAAAATTTCTCAAAAAAATTTAAAGAAATAATTCTACTTATTGACCGTCAGCTCGATCTGTATTGATCATAATTATGAATCACACCTTCAGTCTGCTTTAAATCGTCGTTATAAAATGTATATCATGAAGCTTAAAATTTTATTATCTTAAACTATCGACAAAAATTCTGACAAATGTCAATTTTACATATATGTGATGTGTGTTCCGTGTTTTACTATTTAAGGTATTTAAACAATGAAAAAAAAATTTTTTGTTTTCTTTTTTTAATTTGTGTAAAAAATTATGCTTATGACATTAATAAATTACAATTCTGAAGAGAACGGCGGTGCCGTCGAAACGTTAAAACTAGTTGTGTTATTTTTTTAACCAAAATCTACTGTCTCGGAAAGATTGATAAATTCTTTTTTATATATCTAGTAATTGTTATATATAGTATGTCTGACATAACTCAAGTTAACAACTTTGCTGCTGCAACTAACAAAATTTTTATTTTCAGGCTGGGCATTTATGCTTTTCGGGTTGGTGGGAGGTTAAATCAATTTTAACCCATCCCATTTTCCAACTCTAAAAATTACCATAATACATTAGTTTTTAAATTTTCGGAGTGGTCGATCGCCCTGACTCCTCATAACGTAGGTCCTTCACTGTAAAGTGTTAGATAACCATAGTAAGCTAGAGTGAGATAGGTATACCTGTCGGCATTCCAACAGGAGAGAAGGAATATTTTTCTATGCACACCCAAAGCGTTTATCATTTTAAATCTGAAAAAAAAAATTACGCAATTAACTATGTAAATACTCTAAATTTGGCCAGAAATGTTGGAATTCCGAAAAGTAATTATCAGTAATCATGCAAGTTTATTAGTTGCCTTTATAACGAAACGAATTCTCACGGGACATGCGAATTGGTGACGTGACGATAGATTTATGTTGAGGGAAGTGGACATCGGTAATTCGTTTCACGAGCCTACAAATCAGCTGTGAATCGCGAAGCGTCGATTAACACACACTCGATAGCCGTGTTTGCCAATGTTCCGATCCAACGGTGGGCAGAAAGCAGCATTTCAATTGCTAATTTAATTAAGCTTGGCCGACAGAGTGGACTTTAGGCCCGGCAATTAAGACGTTATCGGAGAAGCATTATTATTATTTAATTTATATCGTGTGAGCGCACGATCCCGAGTCGATGACTCTCCCTTCATCATCACACACAGAGAACCAAAGCTTGCACACAGTTAGCCTAATTCTTTCTTTTACTTTCCTTCTTATTCCCCCTGGCGTGAAATTCAATCTCCTCCTCTTCCGGCCTGCGAATCTTTTCACACGATTAGTGGATCCTTATCCCTTCACTCTGGACAGGACGGATAAGCTTACCAACTATACATTCGGCTTGAAACAATATTCCACTTGTGGTACTTATCCTTTAAAGCTTATAAGGATCCTCAGTAACCCTCTTTTTATTGTCAATTTCTTTAACATACAAAAGTGTCATGATGCTTCTGAAGTGGAATTTTAAATTGAATTAAAAATAAGTAAAGTGTAACAGTAAGCGGACAGAGGAGAAGGATAGGACCAGGTATGGCTTTAGCCATTTTGTTGAAAAGATCATGGTCTATTATCAAATTAATACATCATAATTTAATTTGAATTTTATGATTCAATTATTTGTAAGAAGGAAAGAAATATTAAAAGCCATGGATATTTCTTTCGGTAAAAAAATTTATAAGTCAAAAAGAGCGTCACAATTAACACAAGAGAATGAAAATTTAAGACAGAGTTTAAATAAAACATAACATTAAAAAAAAATTTATAAGTCAAAAGGAGCGTCACAATTAATACAAGACAATGACTTAGACTATAGTCGAATTTGTTATGAAACTTCAGTTTGCTTTTCTGACTAGTTTATATTTTCGAAACTGGAAATTTATAAAATTAATTTGAAAACAATTACTCTAACCACAAGACTTTTTCGATTTTCAGAACGCTTTTTAAGAAGTGTTTGTCAAGTAATCTATTATTATTGTTAACGGAAATAAATACATTTTTCCTCCAACTAATTAATCTGCTTAATTTTGCACAGCATTGATTGCATCGGGAGATGAAAGAAAAGATGAAATTTGTCTCGCAAGGTAAGAGAAGAAGCAATTCATGATTTCTACCGTGAAAATGTAAAGGAAGTAAGTCCTTGAGGTTAATCGCGTTGCGGTGGAGGCGACGGAAAATTATAGCGTGGAAAATCGAGGAAGGTGAATGGAGAGAGAGAGAGAGAGAGAGAGAGAGAGAGAGAGAGAGAGGAGAAAAACTAGAGGACTGGAAAGAAATGACAAGATGAGAGACGAAGCTACTTAGATGAATCACGCAAGAGCGAATTCAAATTAACATTTAGACGCAAGAATAACTATTCTATTTCTTTTCCTATATATCTTTCGCGAATCCATTCATTTTTCCCTCGAATTATTTCTCTTGAAAAATTCCTCCCCCTATATTTATGACCAAGTGCCTCAGAATTAATCAATCATTATAAATTCCATTAAACTGAAAATAATCGAGAATTAAAATCCCCCATTGTATAATTGAGTTGAAATATCAGGATTATTTCATATTTAAAAAGAATTATCAACTTCTGCCTGGATGGATTTCGATTGATGTTGAGAACAGTTGGGATTTATTACCCCTTCATCATGACGTAGTCTTCGACCTCGACCTGCGGCTCTTTACAGTCGATACTTTCTACTCAATCTTGCGCATTTGAGAGCATCGATCTCTGTGATTCAAGATTCCAATGACTCGGGAACAATACTGAAATCTTCATCGTAGCCCATTCTTCTCATGCGCAAGTTAATTCGTCTTTTTATCTCCGAAAAACAGACGAAAGGAAACTCAAACCAATTATCTTTCAATTTATATTTGTCTCGCGAATTATTATTTTAATTTTATTTAGTAAGTGAATAATTGAAATCAAAAGATCATTTTCCTGACTAAGATTCGGAATAGATTTTATCAATTGACTAATTACTGCAGCGCTAACTGTGTGGATGGTGTAAAATACTCCACACCTCAAAATATAAATAATAATTTATAAATTTATAAATCAAAAAGAGCGTCACAATTCTCATTTTAAATAAACCATTTTCGTTAAAAAAAAAAAATTAAAATTTTGCAAAACAACTTTAGGAATATCATCTGTTTCGAAAATACTAAAAAATTTGTGAATAAACATAAAAACTCGCCATAGAAAAAAAGTGGCCTGTTTCAGAAATTTGGGCTCGTAATTAACATCGTGTTAATGCGTGAAATAGTTACCAAGTGGTTTATAAATCCGATTAAATGGAAATACGAATAAAGTGAATACTTTAAACGGATTTTGACCCCAAGGGTTGGTGAGTTTGCTCACAAATGATACTAGAAATGAACTGGTCAGAGTTGAAGTTGAAGGAGTATGAGGATCCAAGTGGGTGTTGTGTAAGAGCATTATGACCACCGGATATGCCGTGGAGGAGGCCCATTCACGAGTGTCAAAAGTTCTTTGTGCAGTCGGAGTAAAATTACCATAATTCCGGCGGCACGACAAGTTCCGCGGGTCGAACGTTGCTCTCTCGACCGTGACGAAATTCATTATGCTGATTCCAGCGGTTACTTAAGCAAAACAATATTCATTACACAATGTCAAAGTAATGTTTAAATGATAATTTAACAAATACCTACAAGAGGACGTTAACCCTTTAACGCCCAAATGCACAATTTTTTGTCATAAAGTTTAATGCAAAATTTTATCTATTAAATAGTATGAAAAAAAATCTGCAATAGCCGCATGTTATAGGCCAAGAATCGCACTTCCGAATGGCATATTACAAATTCTTGTAAATGTTCAAATAATTGCAATAATGCGATATTGCAATAATATCGCGTCAAAAATAGACAGGCTACAAGATAGGAGCATTAAGGAAAATTCAAAATAATGGATCCAAAATGACGGACGCTATTTTCAAAACTTTATTGTATTCGATTCAAACTAGTTTTCACTAGTGAGAACAATATTTCTGATGAAAAAAATTTTTTAATTATCTTTTTTTCCTGAATAAGTCGACTAAAGAATCCGGAAGTTTTTTGAAAGTCTAATGAAACTGAAATAACTCAAGCGAAACATCACGTGTGTCTGGATAATGTTACCTGCGAGATCGCTGAATCAGAAAAATCAACTCTTTCATTAAAATCATTCATGATTTCGTTGAATTCGTCGTATTTTATACGGCCATCGTGCACTTGAATCAGAACAATAAATCTGCATCAGATTCTGGGTTGTGTACTTGATTGTAAGATCGTACGGGTGGTAAGTTGCAAAAGAAACTGGCGAAAAAAGTAGGACGAGAAGGAGAAGCTGGACTAAGTGGGCATGTGCCTTTCTCCAAGCGGTACATTTTTTCACGGTAATTGGTGTTCGGTCCCCATTGTGTAAGTGGTATCGCCGTGTACTCACTGCATATCACCCTTAACGATCTAGAGAGAAGAGACCGTTGTGAGCCGCTCACTCGCTATGACACTCATCCACCAGATAAGATTCATCTTCATCCTTACCATCTTTGTATCTGCCTCTGCTTCTCACTACTCTCCTGTTTCGTTCACGCATCCGGCTCCTTATTATTACATAGCTTCTTTTTTAACTGCCGACCGGATCATTGTTACACCTACCACTATTCTCATTGTTTTTTTTTAATTTTTTTCCACGTATCAGACCAATTTAGAGAGAAAAAATAACTTATAGTATGCAAATAATATTTTATAACGAGAATATGCAGTTAAAGTAACAATATACTTGTGGGATTTTCCTGTAGATGTAGTTTTTGACTAAGTCTCGTCTGGTCCAGGTCTGAGGTCCAATCCAAATCCGAAATTCTAGTCTGGTTCAGGTCTGAAAATCTGGTCTGTTTCAGATGTGGACCAAAACCGAAAATCTAGACTGGTCATGTTCAAAATTTAGGTTCAATCCAGGTCCGAAAATCTGGTCTGGTCCCGGTCTGAAAGTTTAGTCCAATTCAGGTCCAAAAATCTGGCCTTAGTCAGATGTAGTCCAAAACCGAAAATATTCTCCGAAAGTTTCGTCCGATCCAGGTTCGGAAATCTGGTCTGATTCGAGTTCAGTCCAAAACCGAAAATCTGGTCTGGTCCCGGTCTGAAAGTTTGGTACATTCTAAGTCCGAAAATCTGGTCTGGTTCAAGTATAGTCAAAAACCGAAAATCTGTCCTAGTCTAGATCCGAAAGTTTGGTTTGATCCAGGTTTAAAAATCTGTTCTGGTTCAGGTTTAATCCAAAACCGAAAATCTGGTCCGGCCCAAGTCCGAAAGTTTGATCCAATCTAGATCCGAAATTTTGGCCTGATTCTGGTCTGAAAATCTGGTCTGTTTCAAATGTGGTCCAAAACCGAAAATCTAGACTGGTCCAGGTCTGAAAGTTTGGTCCAATCAAGGTCCAAAAATTTGGCCTTATTCAGATGTAATCCAAAACCGAAAATATTTTCCGAAAGTTTCGTCCGATCCAGGTTCGCAAATCTGGTCTTATTTAAGTATAGTCCAAAACCGAAAATCTGGCCTGGTCTAGGCCCAAAGGTTTGGCCTGATCCAGATCTAAAAATCTGTTCTGGTTCAGGGGTAATCTAAGACCGAAAATCTGGTCTGGCTCAAGTCCGTAAGTTTGGTCCAATCCAGGTCCGAAATTTCGGTCTGATTCAGGTCTGAAAATCTGGTCTGTTTCAGATATGCCCCAAAACCGAAAATCTAGACTGGTCCAGGTCCAAAATTTAGGTTCAATCCAGGTCCGAAAATCTGGTCTGGTCCCGGTCTGAAAGTTTAGTCCAATTCAGGTCCAAAAATCTGGCCTTAGTCAGATGTAGTCCAAAACCGAAAATATTCTCCAAAAGTTTCGTCCGATCCAGGTTCGGAAATCTGGTCTGATTCGAGTTCAGTCCAAAACCGAAAATCTGGTCTGGTCCTGGTCTGAAAGTTTGGTACATTCTAAGTCCGAAAATCTGGTCTGGTTCAAGTATAGTCAAAAACCGAAAATCTGGCCTAGTCTAGATCCGGAAGTTTGGTTTGATCCAGGTTTAAAAATCTGTTCTGGTTCAGGTTTAATCCAAAACCGAAAATCTGGTCCGGCCCAAGTCCGAAATTTCGGTCTGATTCAGGTCTGAAAATCTGGTCTGTTTCAGATATGCCCCAAAACCGAAAATCTATACTGGTCCAGGTCCAAAATTTAGGTTCAATCCAGTTTCGAAAATCTGGTCTGGTCGTCGTCCTAATTTGGTCCAATCTAAATCCAAAAATCTAATTTGGTTTAAATGTGCCCCTGGTCTGAAAATATGATCTTGTCTAGGTTTAAAATTTTGGTCTGTGTCAGGTCACGAATTGCTGGGCTGGTTTAGGTGTGTTCCAGGTCCGGAAATCTGTTGCTAGAAATACAAAAAAAAACCAAATTGATGTAATTTTTTTTCAATAACAATATTAATAGATGCAATAAGAAAAACTATCTATATCTACAATTACACTAATAGAATCTCTGTCCTTCTATATCTAGCAAAAATTTATGTTTTTCATATAAATTTTACTTTCTAGAAATAATTCTGCAGGAGTTAACAATTGAAACATTTTTTAACTTTAAAATAGTTATCGTGGAATTTTATTTTAAACAAAATGAAGTACGAAATTCTCATTTTGTTTGCTTGTAGAAAATATGAAATCAAGTTAAAAATAACTTTCATTTTATAAACATTTTGCTATCGTGTAAGGAAAGGAATTTACACTTTTATGTGTGAAATAATAAATCAAGAAATATGATAAAAAATTAAAATTCGTTAATAATAAAAATTCCCTATTAACTGTATAAATTTTTAAAAAGTTATACAACGCATCATACAAAGCAATCCAGTTTTTTTAATAAAGAGTTTTTTTATTTATAATCAGAAGTATAATATTTATTATCAGAAATGCATTTTTAAATGTTGATCCATATCGAAGAAATATGATTTTTATATCCATTGAGTGTAACTCTTAACATAATGAAGGTTTCTAGCCTGAAACCGTATTTTTATTGAAAAGAGATGAATTATAAACTGAATTGGGTCATTTTTAAAATCCCTGTGTCAAATTTTAGATATTACTGAAAATAACTAGAATACCAAATTTTATTGAAATTCGTCAAACCGTTCTCGAGATATCATATCACAAAAAACGTGACACATACCAGGAGCGTACAAATAAAGAGAATTCAAGAAAGGCATTTCTTTTGATGAACGAGTTTTTTAACCGTGATGATTTTTTTAAAATAAGTTACATCTCTGAATTTTCATCTAAAATGCAAAAATTTACATTCTTTAGCAAATTTTTAAATGCATGTGTGTGTTTATGCATTACTATTTTTGTCTCCACGATATCTCCGGAATGGTTCGACGCATCGTAGTAAAATTTGATACTCTTATTATTCTCGCCAAAATAAAAATTTTGACCCATTGATTTTTGAAAATTCAAAACCGATTTTTCAAAACTTTGTTTTGTAAAATTTTATTATTATCCAATCGTAGAAAAAAAATGAAAAAAGTCTGACTTTTTTCGTTTATAGTCAATTAAAAATAACTTCATTAAACTCTGCTCACCTGAGTGAATAATTTAGCAACAATAGCTTATTTTCGTCGAAATTGTATTTTAATAAATAACCATTTCAAGAATAATTATTATCTGAAAAGAGCACTTTGTGACACGTATTTCATGAAAAAATATATTGTCAGAGACATTTTATACATTGGCAATGATATGTTGTACGGCTAGTGGAAAATTACCCTTTAAAGAGAGAGAAAGAGAAAGAGAGAGAAAGAGAAAGAGTGAGAGAGAGATAGAAAGAGAATATTGAATTTTAAATATTAAAGAATGCTTTAATCATTGGTAGGAAAAACGTGCGTGTAGCGTTAAATCACTGGTTGCATGCAGTGGTTTGTGTCAATGAACGCAAGGCTTGTTGCGCGATGCCGGAAGTGATTCGGACACTCGTCTACCGTGAAGGTCATCAGATCGCCTTATTTTCTCTCCTTCCTTTCGTTTATTTAGGGCGATTCGCACGTAATCTGTCGTCAACGGGACGCTTCTTGCGAGAAACGAGACCTCGCGAGTGATTGTCACAAAAACTGGTCCATCCTCTTCGAGGCCGAGGACGCGGCCTCTGCGCTCGTTAAAACGCAGAGAGTGAAAGTCTTTGTTGCTGCGTTACAAAAGCCTGCCTCTACTTCGTCATAACATCATTACTTTTTTTTATTTCTCCTGTGATTTTTAAATTAATTCTTACTATGCTCAAAACGCACAAAAATAGAAAAAATACGCAGCAAATTGAAAAAAAATAACTGGAAATCCGTGCTAAATCAAGGGTTTTGTATAGTTGATAAATATAAATTTGATATATTAATTCAATTTTAATTCCACTTTAAGACCACTTTACATCCACTTCACTTCTATTTTACTTCTACTCTACTTCCGATTCACTTCCATTTAATTTCAACTTCACATCTATTTCACTTTCATTTCACTTACTCTTCAAGTCTACATCCATTTCAGTTCAATTTCACCTCCACTTCATATGCACTTCTATTCCATTTCAAGTCCACTTCAGCTATATTTCAATTCCACTTCACATCCATTTTAAATCCACTTCAATTCTAATTCAAGTCTATTTCAATTACATTTCAATTCCATTTCAATTCCACTTTAAGTATTTCAATTAGATTTCACTTCAATTTCAGTTCTCTTTAATTACTTTTTAATTCTACTTTAAAAACTATCTCACTGACACTACAATTTCACTTCCATACCATTTCCATTCCACTTTAAGTATTTTAATTTCACTTCATTTCTACTTCATTGCCACTTTCAGTTCTTTTTAATTTCTTTTCAATTCTACTTTAAGTATATTTTACTTCCACTTAAATTCAAGTTAAATTCGAATTCCATTCCATTCCATTTCAAATCTACTTTAAGTCTACTTCGTTTCCACTTCTATTCTATTGCCAATTCACTTCATTTACACTTTCACTTCTTCTCAATTCCTTTGTAATTCTACTTTAAAAACTCTTTCACTTTCATTTCTATTACAATTCCATTCCATTTTAAATCTATTTCAAGTCTAGTTCAATTCCACTTCTATTCTATTTTCAATTCACTTCATTTTCATTTCCAGTTATCCTCAATTTCTTTTCAATTCTACTTTAAAAACTATTTTACTTCCATTTCTATTACACTTCCATTCCATTTCAATTCTACTTCCAGTCTATTTCAAGTCCATTTATATTCCATTTCATTTCTACTGCAAGCCTTTATTAATTCCAGTTATCTTCCATTTCGATTCAACTTCGCTTCCATTTCCAGTTCAATTCAGTTTCATTTCAATTCTACTTCAAGTCTATTTGAAGTTCACTTTTATTCTATTTCATTTCTACTGCAAGCCTTTATTAATTCTAGTTCTCTTCCATTTCGATTCAACTTCACTTCCATTTCAAGTTCCATTGAGTTCCATTTCAATTCTACTTCAAGTATATTTTAATTCCACTTCCTTTCCACTTTCAGTTCTCTTTATTTCTTTTTTAATTTTACTTCAAATCTAGTTCACTTCCACTTCTACTTGATTTCAATTCTGCTTCGAGTCTATTTCAAGTTCACTTTTATTTCATTTCATTTCCACTGCAAGCCTTTATTAATTCCACTTCAAGTCCAATTCAGTTTCATTTCAAATCTACTTCATGTCTATTTCAATTCCCACTGATATTTTATTTCATTTACACTGCAAGCCTTTATTAGTTCCACTTCTCTTCCATTTCGCTTCAACTTCGCTACCACTTCAAGTCTACTTCTTTTCCACTTCCATTCTATTACAATTCCACTTCAAGTCTATTTTAATTCCACTTCATGTCTACTTCACTCACTTCTTCAACCTCAAATGCACAGCTATTAGCTATGAATGACGGACAGACGGACGGACGGACTGACGGACGGACGGACTGACGGACGGACGGACAGATGGACGGACGGACGGACTGACGGGCGGATGGACGGACGGACTGACGGACGGATGAACGGACGGACTGACGGGCGGATGGACGGACGGATGGATGGACGAATGGACGTACGGACGGACAGATGGACGGATGAACGGACGGACGCGAAAATTAGCAAAATTATAGATCCGTAAATTGTATTTATTTTTATATTTTAATTTAAATTTGCCTCTATTCACATATATCTATTTAATTAGCTGTTTCTGTCAACCTAATAATTGTTGCAAAAGAAAGGTATAGTTTTCAGGGTAAAATATTGTCTGTGCGGAAAATAATTATAAAGACAAACTGTAAAACAATGTAATAACTAGGATCTTAGTGAGGGTCAACAATTTTCTGTTTTGCACGAAACAATTTGCTGGTAAGTTTACGAGAAATAATTTATTACGTGCCCTAGAATATTATACAGCCACTAAAGTAAAATAGTTCTCTCTTGGTAATTTATGCATTTCCTGTAGCTGACCTGTTATTATAGTGTCCCTGACAATAAACTACAACAGTTTACAATGTTTCGTTTTCTATTTCTGATCTCAGTATCTTTCTTAATGTTTAAAACGAACAACGTAGCCTACAGCAGAGATCGGCAAACCTTTTGATATTGTTTCCAGGAAGAGATGATGAATCTGGAAATTTCGTATTTGCCGGTATTTTACAAGACTTTTGCTAAATATTTCTTTATACTTTTTATTGATAATGTTAAAAAATCTAAATAATTTACGTGAATAACATTATTAATTTATTCTTTTTTACTTTGAATAACATTTTTTATCCTTATTATGAATTTAAATAAATGTAAAATCTTGCAAATACAAATTAAGACAAATAAAAATTCTGTTAAATGAATATTATAGAATTTAAGAATTTAACTCACCTAAAACTCTGTTAACTGAGAATTCTGCTACATAAAAATTTCAATAATTTTAAATTGTTTTAAATAAAACGTTGGTTAAAAATAAATTCTTTAATTCTAATAATTTCTTTTTAAAGAATTTTCTTTTATTTTAAAGTTTTACTTTTCTATTTATTTTTCTATTTTTTTCCAGTCGTGTTTCTTTAATTTCTCGCTATTTTTCCACTTTCCTGGTGTTACCTCTATTTTCAAAATTTCCAGTTTCTTTTTTAAAGGTGTTATTTATTTTCAACGCTTTATAGTTATTTGAACACATTGTAGTAATTTTTTCTTGTTTTTCTTTTCTCTTTTTAATTTTCTTGTTATTTGTCTTTTTGAGTTCCTTGTTTTTAATAACATTTTCTTTACTTTATTGCTGTTTCTTCCACTTTGTAAATTTTATTTTAAAACTTCTAGTAATCTTCTCAGTTTTGCAGTTGTGTTTCTTAAATTAAAAAAAAAAAATATTCTACATTTTCTAGCTATATTTTTTTTAGATGATTTAACCCTGAAATGTTTTTCTTATATTTCTAGTCATTTAATTATTTCTACATTTACATATATTTATTTACTTCTTCGCATTTAGTAATTTCTTAAAACTTATATTTTTCTATAAATAATTTATAATTATTTTCTCTCCGTTATACTTGTTTTGAAATTTCCTAGTAACTTTTTCCTTCTTTTTCTTTTTATTTTAAAACTACTTTTCAATTTACTGTTAATTTTTAAAACTTTTTTTCTAATATCTCTAATAAAATTATTTTCATTTCCCCAATTAATTTTTTTCCTCCTCTAGTTACTTTTTAAATACTTTAACTGTTTGTCTCTTTCTAGGAACTTCTGACAATTTACCAAAAATAGTTTCATTTATACATTTAAAACTAAAAAGTCAGTTTTCCTAGCATTTAATTTCCATTTCACGCTTTTTGGAGAAAAATGGAATTAGAAAGCATTAAAATATTCAATGTGCTTTAATCCTTGGCCTCTTCTTGGCGGTAAAATATTATTCGACTACTTTGGTGCATTTCTGATTTTAAATATATAAAGTGGAAGCGTTTGAAGTCAGACTGAAAAAGCTGCTTTAAGAAAAATATAAACCTCTGAGGTGTGTTTAAAGTAAGTGGAAGTATTATGGAAAAAGACATTGTAATTCACAATCAAGACTCAATGCCATTCATGAAGTCGCTCGCATTCTTTCTTTAAAGGACGTTCTTGTCTCTTGAAGCGTTTCCTTTTTTTTATTGCACTGTCCAGGTTGAAAGCGGGCGATGCACGAATCGCGAATGAAGTCAGTGTCGTTAGCGAGTGGGCGGTGTAACGCAGGAGATTGCGTAACAGACAAGACGTAATTGACATGTACACGGCGTACATTTACGGATATAATGGCCGACCAGTTTACACGCTATCCTCGTTCCCGTGTTCTCGATCATCTTTTGCATCGTTCAATTACCATAGGCAGCATTAGATATTCACTATGTCTACATTCAGTCAATATTGTCAATATTTCTCTGATAGATTCACTTTGTACTAAGATATAATACATTTTGTAGAATCTCTGTTTGCGCTTGGGGTTTTCTAACCTAAAGATAACACATTTCATGTTAACACCATTTTTAATCATGTAACAAGTTAACTCGCAAGGAAAAATATTATTAAAGAAAATTTTCCACTTCAATTCCACTTCAATTCCACTTCAATTTCATTTCAATTCCACTTCAATCCACTTCAATCCACTTCAATACACTTCAATCCACTTCATTCCACTTCAATTTCACTTCATTCCACTTCAATTTCACTTCACATCCACTTCAACTTTAAATTCACTTCAATTGCACTTCACTTCCATTTCAATTCCACTTGAAGTCCACTTGAATTCCATTTAACTTCCACTTCACCTCCATTTCAATTCTATTTTAATTTAATTTCAATTACATTTCAATGTCATTTCAATTCCATTTTAATTCCCTTCAATTCAGTTAAACATCACTTGCACTTCAACTTCAAGTCCACATCAAATCCAATTAACTTCCACTTTACTTCCATTTCAAATCAACTTCATTTCCACTTCCACTTTAAATCTACTTCAAAAACACTTTACTTACACTTCACATTCCCTTTTGTTTACTTTAAATTAAAATTCAAGCCTACTTCCATTACAATTCAATACCGCTTCACTTTCACTTCACTTTCACTTCACTTCACTTCCATTTGGATTCAATTTGATTTTAGTTCCATTTTAATGTCGTCTCAATTCCATATCAATTTTTCTTTAATTACACTTCAATTCAAATATACCTCACTTCCACTTCAACCTGAGTTCATATAAAATCCACTTCGATTTCATTTTATTAACATTTTAATTTCACTTCAAGTCCACTTTAATTCCTTTTAACCTCTACTTCATTTCCATTTTAATTCAACTTCTAGTTTAATTTAATTCCTTTTAACCTCCACTTCATTTTCATTTCAATTACACTTTAAGTTCACTTCAACTCCACTTCACTTCCACTTCCACTTTAAATCTGCATCAAATTCATTTTACTTACACTTCACATTCTTTTCACTTTCACTTCATTTTAACTTTAATTCAACACCAAGTCTACTTTAAGTCTACTTTCAGTCTACTTTAAATTCTAGTTCTAGTTCTAGTTCTAGTAAATCTACTTAAACTCCATTTTATTTTCGCTGCACAACTTTTTCAATGCCACTTCAAGTCCACTTCACAATCTACTTCACTTCCACTTCAAATCCACTATAATTCCACTTCACATTCCCTTTACTTCCTCTTCACTGTCATTAAAGTTCTACAGGAAGTCTCCTTTAGTTTCTCTCTATTTCCGCTGTAATTTATTTAAATTCCACTTTAACTTTACTTAAATTCCACTTACTTACTACTTTCAATAACTTCAAATTCCCTTCACTTCATCTTCGCTTTTATGTCGATTCCACAATAAATCTACTTTAATTACATTCAGTTTCTCCTGCACTTTTATTGTAATTCCACTTCACTTCCACATAAATTCCACTTCACTTCCTCGTCACATACCCTTCAGTTCCTCTTAACAGTCATTTCAATTCCACAGTAAGTCTACATTAATTTTTCCTTGATTCCGTTCCACTTCCACTTCAAGTCCATTTAAATTCCACATCGAATCCACTTCAATTCCACTTCCCATTTCCTTCTGTTCCTCTTCACTTTCATTTAAATTCCACAGTAAACCTACTATAATTCCAGTTCATGTTTGTTACACTTCCGATTCAATGTCACTTTAAGTCCACTTAAATTCCACTTCACTTTCACTCCGAATCCACTTCAATTACACTTTAATTAAACTTCACTCCCATTCGCTTCCTCTTCCCTGTCATTTAAATTTAACAGAAAGTCTACTTTAATTCCTCATTATTTCCGCTGCAATTACATTTAAATTCCACATTAATTCTACTTAAATTCCACTTGAATTGCACTTAAATTCCACCTTAAATCACTTCAATTTTATTTCACATTCCCTTCACTTCCTCTTCACTTTTATGTCAAATCCACAATATATCTACTTTAATTACATTTAATTTCTACTGCATTTTTATTTTAATTCCAATTCAATTCCACTTAAATTCCACTTCACTTCCACTTAAATTCCACTTCACTCCCTCTTCACATTCCCCTCAGTTCCTCTAAACTGTCATTTCAATTCCACTGTAAGTATACTTTAATTCCAGTTTATGTCCGCTGTACTTCTATTCCAATACCACTTTGAGTGCACTTATATTCCACTTCACTTTTACTCCAAATCCACATCAATTATATTTCAATTACATTTCAATTACACTTCACTACCCCTTCACTTCCTCTTCACTGTCATTTCAATACCACAGTAAATCTACTTTAATTCCATTTAATTTCCGCTGCACTTCTATTTCAATACCACTTCAAGTCCACTTCACAATCTATTTCACTTTCACTCCATATCCACTTCAATTACACTTCATATACCCTTTTCTTCCTCTTCACTGTCATTTAATTCTACAGGAAGTCTACTTTAATTTCTCTATATATCCGGTGTAATTTATTTAAATTTCACTTAAACTTAACTTAAATTCCACTCCAAATCCACTTCAAATCACTTCAATGTCACTTCACATACCCTTCAATTTCTATTCACATTTATGTCACATACACAATAAATCTAATTTAACTACATCTAATTTCTACTACACTTTCATTTCAATTCCACTTCACTTCCACTTCACTTCCCCGTCAAATCCACTTCACTTGCTCTTCACATTCCCTTCAGTTCCTCTTAACTGTCATTTAAATTCCACAGTAAGTCTACTTTAATTTCTCCTTATTTCCGCTCCACTTCCACTTCAAATTCATTTAAATTCCACATCGAATCCACTCCAAATCCATTTCAATTACACTTCAATTACACTTCACTACCCCTTCGCTTCCTCTTCACTGTCATTTAAATTCTACAGGAAGTCTACTTTAAATCCTTTTTATTTCCGCTGCAATTATATTTAAAATCCACTTAAATTACACTAAATTTCCACTTCAAATCACTTCAATTTCACTTCACATTCCCTTCTCTTCCTCTTCACATTTATGTCAATTCCACAATAAATCTACTTTAATTAAATTTAATTTCTACTACACTATCATTTCAGTTCTACTTCAAATCCATTTCAATTCCACTTAAATTATACTTTACTTCCACATCTAACCCACTTCAATTTAACTCCCCATTTCCTTCTGTTCCTCTTCACTTTCATTACAATTCCACAGTAAATCTACTTTAATTCCAATTTATGTACGCTGCACATCCATTTCAATGTTACCTCAAGTCGACTTAAATTTCACTTCACTTCCACTTAATTCGACTTTAATTCTACTCCGAATCCACTTCAATTACACTTTACATTTTCTTATTTCTGCTCCACTTTAATTTTAATTCCAGTCCAAGTCTATTTAAATTGTACTTCTCTTCCACTTAATTTCCAATTCCACTTCAAGTCTATTTAAATTCCACTTCACTTCCACGTCAAATTGACTTCAGTTCCTCTTCACTTTCATTTTAATTCCACAGTAAGTCTACTCTAATTTTACTTCATTTCCGCTGCACTTCCATTTTAATTCCACTTAATTTCAACATCCACTTCAATTTCTCTTCAATTCTATTTCACTTCCACTTCATATTCCCAGTTTTCTCAGCGAACTAAGGCTACTTTAATTCCACTTCACATCCATTTCAATATTTTTTTAATTCTATTTAAATTCTACTTCAATTCAAGTTTAATTTCACTTCAATCCATTTCACTTCCACTTCAACTTAAAATGCACAGAAGTTAGCTAATAACGACGGACGGACGGACAGACAGACTTCAAAGTCTTGTTATAAAACTTTCTGCTCTGCATCACAAAACCAAAAAAATATAAGAAGAAACTAAAAGGTGAAAAAGTAATTAGAAAGTTACAAAAATAATAAGAAGATAAAAAAAATTATGTTAGATTTTTTTTTTTTTTCTGAAAGTAGCTCTTTTGAGCAAAGTTAATATTGTTAAAAAAGTAGTTATGCGCAAAACAAATATAAAAAAAAGTATAAAAATATACAACTCAAAGTTTAAAAGTATTTTCACTCAAAACAAGGCAGGATTTTACTTGAAAGTAGTTTTAGAGGTACACAAATTGCGTAAGAAAAAGTAAATGCCATAAAGCAGAATGGACTAAATATAGCATCTTTTTATAACTCGTGGTTGCGTTCTCGAATCGATTTTATATCAAGCTATATTCTTGTTCATCGTAAGCGAAATGATTTCCTGTGTAAAGAGAGCTCTGACTCACAACATATCAATGCACTTCACCAGTCACGTTTAACGAGCACGAATCCATCGTACCTGGACTACTCTCGTCGTGCCCGACCACGCGGATAGCCTGCAAGATAATCCGCAAGGTAAACAATGAAACGAGAGCGTTTCCGCAAGTCCAAAATTGGAATCATGTGGGTGAAGTGCAGAGTGCCTGAAACCGATCGACGATTGTCCGTCAAAGATATACTAATGTTTGGCTCTCTAATGATTCTCAGAAATTGCCGCCATTTCATTCATCTCTACAATCGTGCAACTTTCCTTTCAAATATATATATATATATATATATATATATATAAAATCGACAATTTCCAATTCTCCTTTGTCATTATTATACTTATTAATTGACAGTTTTATGAGCGGCACACAATATACGAGACTTCGGCTAAATTGCTTCGCAAAACTTTATGGACAGGTGTCAGAATCGATTTTTGTTGTAGTTTCACTTGTCAATATTAAACAATTAGAGTAAACTAATAAAATTTATTTTTACGAGACATGGATGTTTCTCGGGTGCTTATTGACTTGAATTATATTACAAATTTAACTTTTTCGCATGCAGGAAATTTTTCCCCTATAGGTAGGAAAAATAGGGTTAAAAAATTGTCGGGGTAAATGTCCAATTTGTTGAAAATCAGAAAATAGACAACTTTATATACTTTTTTTTAAAACACTAAATTTCTGTCAAAAACTACAAAATAAGTAACTTCACAATGGGTGCAACATAACCTCGAAAAAATAACTTTTATTAATATTTATGTTTTTCAAATTCAGTCTAAATACTTTTTAGTTTAAAGTAGCTTAAGACCTTTGTTATTTTTTAATTTATGTACCAAAAATTAATTTTTCTAATAAATATTGATTTCGCAAAACATTTTTAGCTAAAATTAGAAGAAAGGGTCAATTAAGCCTGGTAGAAAATGAGCCATTAAACCACTAGTTGAAAAAATGATCATTTTAATCACCAGTGGGTAAAATGACCATTTTTGTTCGTACTTAAGGTAGTGGTTGTATACGTTTATCACTAGTTTAAAAAGTGACTATTTTCTTAATTAAAAATTAATTTTAGTATTTTTTCTGAATTATCAAAATCGAAATTTATCACTGATTATTTCCTTTTTCTGTTTCAGGTGAGTCTCGACTTTTTAAATTGTCAATCCATTCTTTCGATACATGTAAGTACATTAATTTTCTTCAGATTTGAACAGCTTACAGGACTAAAAAAAAAATGAATTTTAAATTACATGAGATTCATTGGCATCTGTAAAATTTTAATCCATCCAAATTTATGAAGCCTAGAGTTGCCAATTTATTTTTATCTCAATTTTGGCTTACAAAATTATCTTATAATCTTAAAAGTAAAAAATTTTAAATTTGGTCATGTTAAGAATTTTTATTTTCGATTTTTATTTTCATAAGATGTAGATTTTCAAAAATCTAACTCCTTTTCACAATTTCTAATATTTTTTATCGCCAATTTTTAAGGGCTTTTTTTACAATTTTAACCAAAATTACGTACGGATTTAAGAAATTTTGAATTAATAATAAATTTAAAAATGCTAAAAATCTTCAAAATTTTTTTTAATTTTATCACTGTAGTGAATAATGCAACGAACCGTACCATACTTGGTTCAAACCACTGGTCACGATACTCATTTAAACTTGTTCTATCAATTACTCCACAATTATATATACTTTCTAATTTATTAAACTTTTGACCAAAGCAGAAAGTTTGCTTCTCTGGCGTCAGTTTTAAATTGATAAAACAACCACAGCAGGAAAAACAACGACAACGCGAGAAACAATAGTTTTTTTTATAAAACAGGATCCACTGATGAGGATAATAATCCCAAAAATTAAGTTGGTCACAATAACTAAAAGAGTTCAAATTCAAATTTGATTTTCGAGAAAACATTGTTCCAATGCTATTGGAACTGAATTTTAACCGTATAGGATCATCTAAAAAAAATACTCTAGTCAATACGAAACAACATAAAATTAGTTTCTGTAATGTAAATTCGAAACTGCAGTCAAAATTTAAAAATTCAAAATGGCGACCAAGACATTTTTTTTAATATATCTGATCTGTTTAAAAACAGTTTCATTCGGTTTTTTGGGGTCGCTGAAACCGAATCTGTAGTCAAAATTTAAAAATCCATAACATGACGTTAAACAAGAAACATGTGTGGTTTGGTTAGAAAACTAAAAATTTTAAAAAAAGTGCGATCAACAATATTAGTACAAGACTTGTTTTTTTTTCTTTCTTTAAACTGAGAAGAACATAAGATGCGGAGGCAAGAGGTCTGAGTCGATTCTTTTTTCTTTGGTCGGGTTGAGATTCCAAGAATCATTATACCATACATACAAGCTTGGACCTGCGTTATGACCGGTTGATTGCGAATCGTGGACACCCTTCAAACAGTTGGCACTAGCGCGTAATTATCATAAATCAACGTTCCTCGTTCCATCACAAGGCTGGCTACTCCGCAGACTCCTATCGAGCCGACTTGGCTTGACAAGGCCGTCCATCCGACCATCCGTCTGTCCATCCGACCGTCCGTCCCCTTCAATGGGTCCCTGCAATGCCGCTCTCAATGCTGAGCTATAAATTTTCCTGAATTAATTCGCCTTTTGTAAGCATTCTTCTCCGTACTTTGCTCTCGTAAAATCGCACATTTAATGCCACTTGCTTCCTATTAAGTGTGGTCTCCCAGATTTATAAATAGGTTATCAGAAAACTTTTATATCGGCTCTCGTAAACCAACAATTTATTGCAAATATAAGCAAACTCTGTGTAAAACTTAGAATCAGTTATTGTTGATAAGAAAGTGCCTTTTTACGTTCAAATGCGTCAACAGTACCTCAAATGCTTAATTAAACTTATCGACAAAATCTTTGCATTCTGTTAAATTTGCTAAAAATACAAAAAAAAAAAAAAAAAGGAGCAAATGACTAAAGACAGTTATGTTGTTATTCCTTTCCTCGAAAGAAATGACCTTATTAAAAGTAGTTGAATCTCATTTACTTTAAAGATGTTCAACCCATTGGCATAACCTCCAACTAGAAAACGGTATTTCACAAAAAATAAAAATCTCTCTATATTGTAAAAAGATAACGCGACCCCTGATTCAGGATTTTTTAGTACAGCCTTTTCTAAAAGTATCGAAATGTATGATTTTTGAAAGGTCTGTACGAAAAATTAAGTAAACTTTTAGAACGGACTGTACTCTAAATTAGCATACATTTGGAAGGGAATGTAACAAAACTTAACATACTTTTGGAAGAGAGTGTACTAAAAATTAACATACTTTTGGAAGGGAGTGTACTCAAAATTAACATACTTTTGGGAGGAGCTGTATTAAAATTTTTTAGGAAGGACTGTACGAAAAATTAAGTAAAGTTTTGTGAGGGACTGTACTCCAAATTAGTATACTTTTGTAAGGGACTGAACTCAAAATTAACATACTTTTGGAAGGGACTGTTCTAAAACTCAGAATACTATTGGAAGGAACTGGACTCCAAATTAGCATACTTTTGGAAGGGACTGTACTCACAATTAACATACTTTTGGAAGGGACTGTACTTAATTTTAACATACTTTTGGAAGGGTCTGTTCTAAAAGTTAGCATACTATTGGAAGGAACTGGACTCCAAATTAGCATACTTTTGGAAGGGACTGTACTAAATTTTAACATACTTTTGGAAGGGATTGTTCTAAAAGTCAGCATACTATTGGAAGGAACTGGACTCCAAATTAGCATACTTTTGGAAGGGACTGTACTTAAAATTAACATACTTTTGGAAGGGACTGTGCTTAAAATTAGCATACTTTTAGAAAGGACTGTACGAAAAATTAAATAAAGTTTTGTAAGGGACTGTACTCCAAATTAGCATACTTTTGTAAGGGACTGTACTCAATATTAACATACTTTTGGAAGAGACTGTTCTAAAAATTAGCATACTATTGGAGGGGACAGTACTCTAAATTTGCCTACTTTTGGAGGGGACTGTACTTAAAATTAGCATACTTTTAGAAAGGACTATACGAAAAATTAAGTAAAGTTTTGTAAGGGACAAAACTCCAAATGAGCATACTTTTGGAAGAGACTGTACTAAACTAGGTGAGAATTATGTCCATTTCATGAACATTTCGCTTTCAAGTTAGCAAACAATAATTGATATAGCTAGCAGTTAAGTGGAGAATTTATTTAAAAAAAAAGAATTTTAAATGCAAAAAAAAATTAAAAAACATGAAGTATTTAACGAATTTTTGATCAATTTTAAAAGTTATATATGTCAATTTATTCGTTTTGAGATAAAGAATATGATTTTTGTATTAATTAACTTGTATTTTTAATATGGAAACAAAATTTGGTAAAAAAAAGATTTTTTTCGATGAGGAAAAGTGCTTAAACAAATTTGATTGGGTATTTTAAAAAATCCCTGTGGCCAAATTTAGATATTCATAAGCTTAATAAGTCATCCAAATTTTATTGAAATCCGTTGAAGCGTTCTCGAGATATCTTGTACACAAAAAACGCTATATACACACATATGCACACACATACACACACACACACACATACACACACACATCTCGACATTTGCTAAGGAATGAAAATTTACGCTTTTTAGATGAAAAAGAGTCGATTTAGACTATTTTTGGAAAATCGAAAATCTTAACGATCACAAAGTTTCCTTTATAAGGAAGCAATATTAATATACTTTTGGAAGGGACTGTTCTGAAAATTAGCATACTATTAGAGGGGACAGTACTCCAGATTTGCATACTTTTAGTAAAGATGTACTTACAATTAGCATACTTTGGAAGGAACTGTACCCAAAATTGACATAATTTTGAAAGGGACTGTACTCCAAATTAGTATACTTTTGTAAGGGACTGTACTCAAAACTAACATACTTTTGGAAGGGACTGTACTAAATATTAACATACTTTTGGAAGAGACTGTTCTAAAAGTCAGCATACTTTTGGAGCGGACAGTACATCAAATTTGCATACTGTTGGAAGGTACTGTACTCAAAATTAGCATATTATTAGAAACGACAGGACTAAAAATTATTTAAATTTTTGGAAGGGACTGGACTATAAATTAGCATACTTTAGGAAAGGACTGTACTAAATATTAATATACTTTTGGAAATGACTGTACTAAATATTAACATACTTTTGGAAGGGACTGTACTTAAAATAACCATACTTTTGGGATAACTGTTCTAAAAATTATCATACTTTTAGAAAGGACTGTACGAAAAATTAAGTAAACTTTTGGATGAAACTGGACTTCAAATTAGCATACTTTTGGAAGGGACTGTACTCAAAATTAACATACTTATGGAAGGGACTGTACTTAATATTAACATACTTTCGGAAGGGACTTTACTCAAAATGAAAAATACTTTTGAAAGAAACTGTACTAAAAATTAGCATACTTTTAGGAAGGACTGTACGAAAAATTAAGTGAACTTTTGGAATGGATTTGACTCCAAATTAGCATACTTTTGGAAGAGACTGTACTAAATATTAATATACTTTTGAAAAGGACTCTTCTTAAAATCAGCATACTATTGGAGGGGACAGTACTTCAAATTTGCATACTTTTCATGAGGATGCACTAATAATTAGCATTCTTTTGGAACAGACTGTATTCCAAATTAGTATATTTTTGAATGGGATTGTGCTCCAAATAAGCATACTTTTTGAACTATAGATTGAAAATTATTTTCATTTCTAACTAAAATAACTTATATATGAAAATAAAAAGAAAATAAAATAGAAAAAAAAGGAAAAATGAAAAATTACAATTAGAATTTAAGAAAATAACTATAAAGCGTTGAAAATAATTAGAAACTTAAAGATACTAAGTAAAAATTTGAAAAAATTAATTTGCTAATAAAGAAAAGTAAACTAAAAAACTGAATATAAAAAGAAATCAACGTACATATTTAAACAAATTAAGAGAAATAAAATTTCTAATTCTGTTGAAATTGAAGAATCAAAAAAATTGTCGGAAAGTAAAAAAAATATTTGCAAAAAGAGATATTACTAGCAAAATAAAAAAATGGTTAGTAAGTAAAGAAAAACAATAATCATAAAATGAAAACGATAACTAAAAAGTAACAAAAAATTAATAGTCTATTATAAAAATAAATAGCAAGTGAAGAAAATAATTGAAATTAAAGAGAAGAACTTAGTAAATGATAAAATAAATAAAAATTCATAAAAAAAAACATTTATTAAACTTTTAACACCAAAATACCACTGGTAAGAGAATAAATAACTAGGATTGAAGAAAAGTAACTAAAAATTAATAAAAAAAAAAACATCTGGACGTTGAAAAAAAATTAATAAAAGTTTTAAGAAACATTTAGAAGCTATCAAAATTATTAAAAATTAAAAAAATTATTTAAATATGAACAAATAATAATAAACGAGAAAAATTACGAGAATTTATAAAAATAAGAAGAAAATAAAGAAAAGAACTATAATAAGAAGAGGATTACTAGAAAGTGATTAAATAAATGAAAAACAATGTAAAAATGCATATAGAAAAAAAACATAGAAAAATATATAAAGAAACAATTGAAAGATTTAACAAGAATCTTGAAGATTAAGGAAACTAATTAAAAATTAAAGATATAATAGTTGACAAAATTGAAAACCATAATATTCATATTTGATGAAAATAATTGAAACAAAAAAAAAACCTAGTTTAAAATTAAATTTGTAATTGACTACTTTGGAAGGTAAAATTGTAAGTTTTTGAATTATTTTGTAATTTTTTATTTAGCTAGCTGGCAATTATTTAAGTTAAATTATATATGCATTTTAACTTAAACATTTGGTGAGTAATTAGGTTTAGTTATTTTTCCTAAAATTATTTTGTTCTAATGTAAAAAATACTTGTCGCATCACCCTCAAGGATTATTATCTTGGTCCATTAAAATTTCGATTTAACTAATTAAAAATTTAAATTACTCGACTTAATTTAATTGACAACGGATTAATACATAAAATCAATAAAGTAAGTTAAAATTTAAGTAAAAATACGTTATAGTACATTAAAACGTAATTAACGCATTTTTGCAAAAAGTTTCATTAGCATGTAATGGTTCACTCTCTAATTGCTACTCCTACGTTGAAAACATATAGCAGAGTCTCGAAAGGGTTAATTAAGAGAATAGGAGGTATACAGTGGATTTCTATTATAATGCGACCATGAAATAGTCGATTAAAGCAACTAATTATTCTAACTATCCATCGTTTGTTCTCGTTCTCTTAGTCATTAATCACATCCCATCAATATTCTAAGACACCTCATAAGGACCTCATCAAAGCACTATTAGCTCTTTGCAGCATAGAAACAACCTATTCAATGATGGACGTTATTTTAGTTCCTCATTTACATGCAATAATTTTGCAACATAAAAAATAATTTTTCTTTAAAGTATATGAGACATGTATCATAATTTTAATTTAATTTTATTTTTTTAAATGTAAAATTTTTTGATTTCAACTACCGCTTAAAATCTGCAGACTAAAACTTCTTGTATCTAAAAGTCTAGAAAATTTTCCGACCATTAAATTCGATCCTAAGGAATTGTTTTTTCCATTGAAATTATTTGCAATGTTTAATTAACGAGATGATTTAGATTATAAATGAATAATTAGAGGTAAATATCCGAATTACAAATATAAATATATACTTTCATTGACTGTAAATAAAGGTAATTAATTTTATAAGGATATATTTAATTGGACATTCTTCCACATTAATGATAATTGAGTTTATAAAGTAAAATTAATTAGTTTAAATTCTCTGTTAAGTGTGTCATTTATTTGTTCATTTACTGGAAATATTGTGTGAACTTTGGTATCACTTGAATAATTGAATGAAATTAAATATGCTTCTGTTACCTAATAAATCTGAAAAATTGTTTTTAATAGAGATTTAATTGATAAAACGTAAAAAACTACTAGTTAAAAAAATTACTTATATTTCTTTGATAATTTCTCGCCATCTGAATAAGTTATACAATTTTTTAATCAACCAAAAAAGTATTACATTTTTCGCAAAATAAGTCTAAATTATAAAGTTAGTTATCACTTTATTTGGAAAAATAGAAATTCAGATAAAAAAATACCAAATTTACAAATTTTCCATTTCCATACGCTGCTATTAAAGCGAAAATAGTTGTCACAAAAATGTGAAAAAAAAACTTCTGTATCACATTTTGGAATAATCTAAAGGTTAAAAATCCGTTTTTACAGAAATTTTATTTGTTTTCCTTTTAGCGAAATATGAAATTTCGATTTCCGTAATAGATTTATTATTTTACGTAATACGAAATTACAGATTTCTTAACAGCGAAAATGGATAAAAAATTATTTTTAACGGATTTTTAACCTAAAAATAATGACAAAACTCGCTAAAGAAGAGATTTTTCTGCGTCATTTTGTAACCCCTATTTATAATCCGTAAAACATAAGATCATAGAAATCCATAGCTTAATTCGAAATTAAAAATTGCTTAAAAGAGGGGAAAGATAAGATCTTTTTAAAAACTAATTTTTGACCTTTAAAAAATTGCAAAACACGATACAGAATTCGTTTTAGCCTGTGTTTTTAACACCTTTATATGACCTGTAAAAGATAAAATCTTCAAAATCTACTGCGCAATTCGAAATTACAAATTTTTCGTAAAAGGTAGCAGCTAAGAATTCTTTTAAACAGGATTTTTAATCTAGAAATAATTACAAAACACGCTAAAAAAACCATTTTCGTCCCCAATTTTGAGACATGATTCCTAACTTCAAGAGCAATGAAACCAAAAATATTTGCTTCCGTTACACACGTAACTCGTTAAGGTTAGATACGTGTCAGGAAAATGGGGTCAAAAAAGGCTGCTGTAGCATGTTTTGTAACTATTTCTAGATTAAAAACCCGTTTTATAAGAATTCCTATCTTGCTTCTTTTCTTTAGATATCTGTAATTTCGAATTCCTACATTAAAAATTTTGTCTTCTACGTAAATCTCAATTACAGATTTCTCAAAAGCGGAAACAGATAGGATATTTTTTAACACGCATTTTTAACCTATAAAATATTATAAAATTTTCTATAGAAGATAATTTGTCTGGTATAAATAGTGACGCTCTTTTTAATTTATATATTTTTATCTTCAATCTAATATTTTATTTAAACTCTGTTTTCTTATTTTACCTCTTGAAACGACATTTTTTTCTAATATTAAAAGAAAAGAAGCATTAACTAAATGTTAATTTCTATTTGTTATTACTAGAGTGGCGCAAAATAATTTCTCGACCAGATGAGAGCTGGTAAGGAACCGCTTTAATTTATAAACATTAATTGCAATAATTACTTTAATGCAACATTAAAGAAGCATTCGTTACCTTTTTCAAAACGTAAATGTTGCTTTGTGATTGATTGCTGATTGATCCAGGGTTCAATTTGCATTCGTCAATACGACCTCTTACCAAGCTTGACCACATAGAGCGACCACACCTTGGTCAGTGTCCTGTAAACTTGAACTGGATGTGTTTCTAGTCTTGTATTACGTGGTCGGAGAATAGTGGAAACACGTTGGTCGCTTTCCTTCTAACTCTGGTGACAGAATGAATGCCGAACATTTGGAAAACCTCGAGCCGCGCTTAACGATTTGTTTGTTGACGAGGTGTCACCGGCACTGTTTCTTCAAAAGACCCTTTGAGGCTTCAAGTTCAGAAAGCAGAATGGTAATTCCTTTAACGAGACCGAGAAAGGCGACAAACCCGCAGATTCCAGATAACCTTTAAAGGGTTCTTAAAAACAGAAGGCATTGAAAATTGCTCAGCTCATTTCAATAAAGTTTACTCGCTTCGTTTGAGATCAGTTTCAAGATAGAGAAAAACAGTTAAGAAATGAAAGCGAGCTTAGCTGTAACGAGTAACCACTGGCGCTCTCTAGAGGAAAAATGCGCGGTGGGTCATTTCACACGTTTTGCGCATCCCCACTCTTCTCGCGCCAGTGGTTCTTCGTGTCGCTTGAAACCGTTTTCATAATTTACTTCAATTCTTTTTTCCAGTTAATTTACTCGCTGTAAAATGTTTAGAAATAAAAGAGGCATTTTTCTTTTTGCAATTCTGCATGATAAAATTTAAGTTTTAATCCATCGAAAAAGAATAGCGCCAAATTGAACGAGATTTGAAAAATCTGTCATTTAACGAAAGTAGGTTCAATTAATATTAAGGACTAAAATTTCAGTGGGTTCGTATCCCACCGTGTCTCTGGTTTTTCTAAAAATCTTTGATATCAATTTTCAAAAATTTAAGTTTAACTATTATTTTAACTATTCTCTAAATCCTAATTCCAAATTGTAAATTATTAATTAAATAAATAATAAAATAGTAAAATTTTAAATAATTTTAAACCCAAAATGAACAGGGGGAAAAATATTCTAAAGCCCCCGTCAAGAATGAGAATCACTGCTTGGGAGAAAGTGGGGATGCGCAGAGACTGCTAAACGGTTTTGCGCGCATTAGACCCGCCTTTAACAACAGTGGTTCTTCGAAGTGAACTACGGGCATAAATTTTCTTAGTCATGGTTTTAACATTTACGAATTTTACATGGAAATAATAATTGAGTATAATTATATCAAAAATCGTCACTCTTTCTTTACCGTGATCTTACGTACGAGCATTGGTATAAGGGTCCTTGCAGACGGTGTAACGGGTTGCTGTCAAAATCAATTTCTTGTATCGCCCAGCGTCTCTTCTATTTTTATGACGGCTAAAGAGATTGCAGGTTACGGGCCGGTAATTGGCGGATAAAAAGGCGAGTGCAACGGGGTGAACACGGGAGTCACGAAGAAGAGAACCAGCGAATACGTAATAATTGATGATTACCGGTGAACTGTGGACCTGTGTAATTAAAATAAATTAATAACTAGCACGAAATAAACTTAAACATTCAATGAAAACAAGCATGACGTTAAATGTGGCTGAAACCAGTAGTCAGTTTCTGCAAATAATTTGTATTTCACTTTTTCATTTCTTTTTTGTTTTGCTGCTTTGCTGTCCATTGCACTTGACATTGCTAATTAATCTTAATTTGCTTGAAAGACTATTTTAAGATTTAAAGATGCATAATCAAATTGTATTTTTAACTTACGTATATTCTCTTATAAAAAATTAGTTAGTTGTCGCTTGGAATTAAGTTTTTTTTTAAATTAGTGAATTGTGCTCATTTGATAACTAAATTAGCAACATTTTGATGCTATTTGCAAAATCCACACATTCCTCTAGTGAAATTCAGTGCTTGTCTATGTATGTATGTACGTATATTGAGAGAATGCGGTAGGGCTTTAGTGCTTTTGTCACGGATTCTCACGCAGTCTGATGTCACTGTGCACGGAGAATTTACATTCTGTTCTCACATCCACGACTATTCAACTCCCACACTAACAGGTATTCGAATTAGAGACTCTCGTAAATCGCTCCATTAAAGCATCCGACGCCATACTCTGATGCCAAAACTCCAGAAAGTTGATTAAGTGTGAACGTAATTAGTCATTACAAATTTCTATTGAAATTTGATCAAGAATTTAAATTCAATGATCGACGTAATCCTATCGGCATGTGACCTAACTACTCTCTAAATTTGAATAAGTGAAAATCCACATATTCAAATATAGAGAGTAATAAAACCACGAAATTTCTATACTTTAGGTTTCCCTTTTTCCGAGACTTATTGTGACGCTCTTTTTGATTTATATCTTTATTATCTTTAATCTTGTGTTTTGTTTGGATTATGTTTTCTTGTATTTCCTTTACAGGATAAGCCTCCAGGTAGAGCTAGCTTTTGTCAACGTTTCCTCTTTTAATATTTTGCATCATCTACTACGTCGTAGCAAACGTTAGAGCGAAGTTGAGATACCACTAATGTTGATGAGAAGATTTTAGGTTTCTGCCTTGAAGTTAGGTGACTGCATCTCCAACCAACTGTAAGAAGCATTCGCTAATTTTTACTTTAACCTAAAAAACTATCAAAAATAAAATTTTGTACCTAGAAAAAAGGGTGTAAGGTAAAGATTAGCGATATATAAACTTACAAGAGCTCTGAATCGAGTAGCAGTATTGTTTACGTGTGTTGATTTGCCATGGTCAATGAACTCGAAAGTGAGAGACCAGGACCCTGACTCTGCTCTTGCCCCTCAATTTGAACGTCACTGAGCGATCAGAACTCGACACGACTTGTAAATAGAAGAGAGGGGTCGTGGAGCTCGAGTCTAGGTCAAGGGCAACGACCTGATGCTCAGGGTGTTCTCCCTCGTTGTGCACCCCTTTCTACTCGAGATTTCCTCCTCTCCATGCCAGTTCCGTTGCTATGGCGTTCTCTGGCTCTATTCAACGACCACGGCGCTCGCTCTTTCACTACAAGTCCTTTTTATACAAAATGTGCAACGAATTCTACGACTACGTCACGACCTACGTGCTGGGAACGAAGCTTGGAATTGAAAATCGTATCGAGCGTGCAAATCTCTTTGCCTTGGAACTCCCTAAGTGCACAGAAACCTACCCCTACTTACGAAAGGCTCTTTGATAGCCGTGTACTTACACTTGCATCAACATTTACAATTTCTCTCGCATTTATTGTCGGTATCTGGAATATAGTAGTTGAACGGAGAATAACGACGCGATCGGCGTACATTAAACGATTTTCACGACAGCGCACTCTATATTAAAGCAGAATCTAGAGCATATGCAACGTGCACCTATACCGGGCATACCATTTGTATTATTGCCTTTACGGGTAACGTATGCCTCAGAATGTTATCGATAATTCTTTCCTACTGAATGCTGCCTCACGAATGAATATTTATACGGGAATAATACACGTACGGAATTGGTTTAGTGCCAATACGATGCCTTCTTCTTTGTCTCGGTACTTTGGCATACAAATAAATATGTATTAGAAAACTTTGCAAGTTTCAAAATGTGCATAAATTCTGCGCTCCTTTAAAAATCATTGTTGAGTTTGTAGTGAAAAAAAAATTTATACTTCAAAAAGAGCGTCACATTTCTTTAAGATACATTTGGATGGGCGAGTCTGATAAACATTTTACTGTTAGAGACTCATCGGATTGTTAGTTTATACTGTAGTCAGAGACGAGAGACAAAACATGCAGGTTGCAAGGAAGCAAACTGTCTTTGGTCTCATGGACAATCAGTCAAATCAAATTTGCATGCTAAAGCGCAATATTGCTCTCTGCATTGGGCGAAACTGGCTGTAGTTTAACATACCAAGGGCAACGTAGTTTCCACTTTGCTCTCTATGACTTTCCCTGCAATGCTGGTCCGATTAATTTTTGAATATTCATGAGTTCAACGATACCACTTGCCCATTTTCGTTTAAAAAGATGAATGAAGAGAGAAAAAGAAAGAGAGAATATTCCCTTTGCTTGCATTTTTACGGGGGTGGGCTTGAATGAAAACATTGTTTTGCTTCACAAAAATGCTATTATTACTTTCATCTTGATGAGAAATCGAGTAGAATTTCACGCTCAACGAGCAGCAACCTCGTCCTCGTTCCTGCCTACATTTCCGTTGCTATTAAATGAAGTAATGATGCTTACGAAGGTGTAGACTTATGAATGGAGCCGGGAGATTTGTACAGTCATGCTCGTTGAGGCTGCTGTCTGAATGTGAAAGTTCTTCAGGGTCAAGTTTACTTTAAGTGAAACTGAACTCATTTTTGACCTTCTTTCGAGCAATATGATACTTGATACTTTCAGTTCAATACTTTATACTTAGTATAAGCTAACAATTCAATGAATCTCTAACAGTAAAATGTTTATCAGACTCGCCTATCCAAATGTGTCTTAAAAAAATATGACGCCCTTTTTGAAGTGTAATTTTTTTTCACTACAAACTGAACAATGGTTCAGTTCGTAGAAGTTAGTCGATTTCTTCCCACTTTTTGTAAATTCTTTTAACCGTTAAAAGTATCCTTGATACTTCTTAATTAAAGAAAACCAAGCTAGATGATTCTATATGGTTCTTAATATTCTATTTCTGTTTCCCGAGAATGTTAGTTACTAAAAACACTTTTTGTTACCAATTGGGAATTGGAATTACATGCATAATTTTTACATGTTCAGCAAGTCAAAGGGAACTCAAATTAGTTCAACTGAGACGACACGGTAAAGGGATAATCACATCCACAAATCCAAGTGACAATCGGAATCAGAACCGGCAAACATCAAATGGAGAGGGCTATTAAAATGATATATAATCTTAGAACTCATCACCTCAAGTTAACTCATTTCAACTAAATCGCCTGCAGCAATTTCGGAAATGTCTCGACGTACTAACATTGTTTTTGTGATGTGTAAAATTTCTCGTACCAGAATAATGGGTACTTCAGGTATTTTTGAAAACTGTAGAAAACAATTTCCAAAATGTTTATGATTAATTGAGATAATTGCAAATAAACTTATTTTAACCCTTTAAACCCGGACGTATTTTCGGCACCTTCGGAGCCCGGACTTGGGTCGTTTTCGTCCTGTCGTGTTTACAGGTAGAAAAAATGCTAAAAAAAAATTGAAAAAATTCATAGATCATCATCAATCCTTCTAGTTAAAGTAACAATTACGTTTTAAGAAAAAATTTTTTTTTTATTTATTATTATTATTAAAAAATAGACTTACCTCCTGAAAAATTGCTACTTCACTTAAAAAATCATAACTTTGTGCCAAATTGAGATATCGAAAAGTTTAAAAAAGGTAATTAAGGCTGAAGAGTGTGCCTTTCACAAAAAAAAATAATAAATTTTATTTTCTTAAAAAAAAATAGTTAATTTTTTGACCTCAAAAATGGTAAAAAATTACTTCAAAATATTCAATAAAAAGCTATATTGTCTTCTTTTAATAACAAAAAATAATTGTAAAGTGGGTATAAATCAGTAAAAACTCAACATTTTAGTAAAAAAAAACAATTTTATTTTCAAGATAAATTTTATTTATCAAGACAAAATACAATTCTATGATCTTCGCAAGTTGGTTTGGCGCATTTCGCGCAACAATTATTTGTTTTTTGGTCTTTTTTGGTCGGACAAAAGTGGCATCGCTTTCTTTTTGACATTTTTTGAGAGATTAGATTTAAATTTTTTTTCTCTGTAATGTTTAAAAGATAACGGATGTTTTGACTAACATACGCGGATAAATCGCTTTCGTGGTCCTCAACAGCATCTACCTCTTCGTCTGAATCGTCCTCTCCGAAATAATAGAATATTTGATGAGGACGCAATATTCTGAGGACCTCCTCGCTCCTTCGTGGACCCTCAGACATTTTTTTCAGAAAACTGCAAAAATCATTTTTTTTAGAATACTTTTTACTTCTTTTATTTATTCCATTATTTTTAAAATACTTTTTAATTGTAAAATACGAGCATTTTTATCTAAAAACTACTCAAAAATTTAAAAAAAAATTTTTCTTTATTAAAAACAATTTTTTTATACTTTTTAAATACTTTTTACAACTTTTTTTTAAATTAAAAGACACATTTTTACATTAAAATATCTAAGTTTTAAAAGAAAGAAAAAAAAATTACTTACACTTTTCGCACCTTCGGAGCCCGGACCTGGGTCGTTTTCGTCCACACTCAAGTTGACACACCTTTCCTGAAGGTTCAAGGAGTACTACTGCTCTGCCATTTGGTAGAGGGGTTCGCACGGACCCTAACTTTTTTTACGAACGGGTAGTGGCGCCACTGGCAGCCGATTTTGGAAATTACAGCACTTTTAAATTTTGCCTGGGTCGTTTTCGACCCAGGTCCGGGCTCGAAAGGTTAAAAAAATCAGGTTCACCCATTGTTTGGAAGTTTTTCCCCTTACCTAATGGAGGTCTAAACCAAATGCGACCTGAACATTTGAAACGTAAATAGTGATTAGAGAGTGTAAAGAAGAAAGAGCAGGAGGAGGAAATGGATAAGAAGACGATAAGAAAGCCGAAGGAGAACTGGAGAAAAAGATAAATACCAAGGCGGATGAAAACTGAAACAACAGTGGACCGATTCCGAGGTGTAAAACTCACGAATGCACCAAGAACCGTGTTACGATGCCTCCTGTGATAACCTCACATTAATAACTCCGTGAAACACGATTTTCAACTTTTTACTTTTATGATGCCGACCCCCACGTATCGGTATGACCATCCATCCTCCAGGATCTACCTCGAACAGCATGTTCACGATACCTGGATTCATTCTCTACACTGAATATCACGTAACGACGAGACAGCCTGCTATCTCGTAACAAGCAAGTTTATTACTCGTGTCTGAGGGATTTTCAATGACACAGATTCCGCACGTATACTAGAATCGTTTGTGAAATTTTAAATTGAAGTTTTAATAGTTTTTTTATCACATTCTGTATCACAAATTGCAAACTTGTCATTTCGGTTTTTGAAAAACTCTCGTTTCGAATAATACTCATTTTTTATTAATGTTTTTTAATTATTTTACGCAAACGTACGCTTTATTGTAAGGTTACAGTATGTGAACAATAAAATATGAAAACCATATTGTATAATTAAAGAAGTTCCATTAGTTTCAAAAAACTCTGTTGTACATTAAATCAAAAATTACAAAATAGGAAAAGGTAAAAATGTTGTTAAAAAGAAAGAAAATAACAATATAGTTTACCATCTTATTGACGGAAACAAGAAACTTATAAGAATTTAAAATAAAACTTCGAATAATACGATAGAGTCTTTCTCTATAACAACAATTTCGAGAATTTGGAGAATTCACGAATTTAAAAATTCATCGGTATCGAAGGAATTTAAAGTGTTCAAGAAGAATTCAAACTATTGAAAAGAGTCCAAAGAAAAGAAGATTATAGAATATTTAAGATAGATGAGTAAATTATATGTTTCCGTGGAGAATTTAGATTTATTTGACAAATATATCCGAACAGAAAGAGTTACAAAAGTAAAACATATCGTATCTTTAAGAAATAAAACATTAAGCAAGTAGCTACCAATCAGGACCGTTCACTTCTCAGCTGAGTCTGAGGCTGCCGAGCAGAGCCGAAACCTTCTGAGACAAATTGAGTACCACCAATCGGAACCATCAACTACCAAGCGGACCCAAAAGCTGCCAATCGGGACCGTTTACTACTGAGCAGAGTCCCAAGCTGACGAACAGAGTCGAAACCTAAGAGAACTCGAAAGCTGCCAATCGGGACCGTTAAGTACTGAGCAGAGTCCAAAGCTGTCGAGCGGAGTCGAAAGATGAGAGAAATCGAGAGCCACCAATTGAGACCGTTAACTACCAAGTGGACCTTAAAGCTGCCGCATGTAGCCGAAAGCTTCTAAGCTAAGTCGAGAGCTGCCAATCGGGACCTTTCACTACTGAGCAGAGTCCGAAGCTGTCAAGCAAAGATAAAACCTTCTGAAATAAATCGAGTGCCACCAATCGGAACCGCTAACTACCAAGCGGACCCAAAAGCTGCCAATCGGGACCGTTCACTACTGAGCAGAGTCCGAAGCTGTCAAGCAAAGATAAAACCTTCTGAAATAAATCGAGTGCCACCAATCGGAACCGCTAACTATCAAGCAGACCCAAAAGCTGCCAATCGGGACCGTTCACTACTGAGCAGAGTCCGAAGCTGCCGAGCAGAGTCGAAACTTAAATGAAATCGAGAGCCACCAATCGGGACCGTTAACTACCAAACGGAACCGAATGCTATTGACCCCAACCGAGTCTATAAAGCAAAGTCGATAACTTCGAGAAGAAGAAGGTATATCATTGAGATCCGACTTCTTGTTTTCCCTAGAGAAAACAGAATATCAATACTTTGAGACATTATACTGGGTTATTTACATACCTGTACGATAATAATAATAATAATGCAAACAGGTGAAAAATTTAAATTTGAAGCCTGTCAGGAAGGTTATAACCCACGTGTAAGTAAGGGTCGAGAGAATAAATTTATTCGCATATCACTGAAGCCATAAATGAGCAGAGAGATCGGCGCCACTAACCCCGAGAAGGCTCATCTTCTCGCAAAGTACTCGACGAGCTTAGCCGCGGGCTTACAGGGTCACGTCTTCAAAAATTGCGCTTCTCGAGGTACCCTTGTCGCGAATCCTTCGAACCGTTCTCTGTAATTTGTCCGTTCGCCGTATCCTCCTATCTCTCATATTGCCCCTCTTCCTCCTGAATCGCGACCTTCGCGAATTACAATTCTCGACAAATTAGCATTGCATAAATCCAATTTTCAAGACGCTTTAATGACCATTATCATATAAAAGATGTTGGTTTCTAATTTCAAGTATGCATTAGTTTGCTATTTGTAATGAATCATTGCTTGACAATAATTAAAAGCTAGTGACAACAAGTACTTATCCAATTAATGAAACAAACGTTGGGTGATTAGAGATAATAAAGTTTCAAAGGGCATTCGAGCATTCAGTTCTATTTGCACACTTGTCTAATATAGTTGCGCACTATAATTTATTTTATACTGGTAGAAATTCACGTGAGGTATCCAACTTACGCTGCCTTTCAAGTAACATGACTCGCTAATTATATGTTGGCGGCCTGCACTGAGTGGCGCAGAGTAAACTTTGGATCCTTTGACTTGGCCGAAAGTCACGAGGACGACTTCAAGTATAAGAGGGCGGAATCAAATCAACATTTCGCTCTCAGTAATAAGATTTCTTAAGAGGAGTTCCTTTAAGCGCCAGGAGATTTACATTTTTTTAAAAGAACGCTTTTCGAGCAAAACTTTACTTTTCGTTCATGTGCAGCGACGAAATTTAAAGAATTTATTTCAATCTGTTCCGATTACTATTAGAAATAAATTGTGAAAGATTTAAATTTAGGAAATTAGATAAATTACGGGACCCTAAGCTGGCAAAAAAAAGATAAAAACCTTTTATATAAGGGTTTTTGAAAGGTGAAAAGTTTATTTTCAAGATAGCGTTAGCCGTTTTTTAATTCATTCCAAAAAGCATATTTTTTTTTATTTAAAAATGTTCTATTTTTGTAATATTAAGGCAAAAAGTGAATCAAGAAATTCATTAAAAATATTATGAATTTTGAATTTCCTATAAGGTAGAAAACATTCATTACGGACAAAGTTCATGATTATAACATAAAGAAACGACAGAAATTAATTAGAAAAGTTTTTATCCTTAAAATTGACAAGGTTTTTTAAAAGTCGTTAAATCAGAAAAAAGAAAATAAAATTCAGTTAGCGCGATTGCAGCAAATCTTTGCAACATGCTCCCTGCACATTAGGGTGGCCCAAAAATGCATTGTAAAATTTTTTTTTGTGGAAAAGGTTATGACACCCCCGGAATTTGTTCCAATGCAAAAAAAAGTAAATACGTATTTTTGGATTTTTCAAAATTTTGATATTAACTGGTGCCGCCGGGCACCTCAATTTTCCCATGTAAAATGCATAGGAAAATTTTCAATTTTCGAAAAATCAAAATAATTCTCAAGGGTTTAATGAAAGTTAACATTAAGTTACGGGATCTGAAAGTAGACTCTCTGACGATTAATTTGACCTATATAACTTTTAATTTTGATAACTCTAATCCGGTATAAAACTACCCCAAAGTTGCCCCCTTTTTTAAATTTTTGCACCTATACGCACTTTGCCCAAGTAAAAACCATGTTTGACAGTTTTATCGATAGAAATAGTTATTATTATGTATTGCAAGAGTAAATTAATATTTTATTAAGTTTTTTATGAACATTCTTAACTATTTGACAATTGTTTAAACAAATTAATTTGTTTAAACAATTAATTTTTTCTAAAAAACCATACAAATGACTTTTTTATGTATATATTTTTAAGTTTTTTATGTTTCTTATGTTTTTTATGTTTAAACAAATTATTAAGTTTAAACAATTATTTTTTCTAAAAAATCCTACAAATTACTTTTTTAATGTTTTTTTGTAATGTTATCGTTAAGCTTTTCTATTAAAAATTTTGAAATTGTTTAAACAATTATTATTTATTTACTATTAAATTAATGTCAAATTAAATTAGAAAAAATATCTTTATATCTCTAATTTATTTCATTACAATAACAAAATTGTTTAATATATTTTATTTAAAATACACTTATATAAAAAAATGTAGAAAATAACATTTTTGCAGGCTTTACTGAATATGTAATGAATATTTTTTATAATATTACGATTTTTTTTTTACTTATAAGAACAAAAATTTCTCAATTTGGTAAATTACACCGTCCGACAAAAATTAATTTTTTTTACACACAACAAAATCAAACACTTTCCGAAACTAGGACCAAAAAAAAAACCCGTATCTGGCCGTTTTGCTAGATCAAGTCGTTTGTGGCTTTTAGGGGTGAAAACAACCCTTAAATGAAAAGTGACATGATATTTTTGTAAAAAATATTAATTTTTTATAAAATTTGATATCTAGGGGTTTTTGGGTTCGCTGATTACAAATCCAATGTAAGTTTTTCATAATTCAAAATGGCTGATCCAATATGGCGGACAACTTTTTTAAAGATAGATATAATTTGCCTGTAACTCGTTACTCGGAGGTTTTTGGGGTCGCTGATAACGAATCTGATGTCAGATTTTCAAAATTTAAAATGGCGTATCCGATATGGCGAACAACTTTTTTAAAAATAGATTCAATTTTTCTGAAGCTTCTTACTTGTGGTTTTTTGGGGTCGTTGATTACAAATCTGATGTCAAATTTTTAAAATTTAAAATGGTGGATCCAATGGGGCTCGTATCATTTTGACACAAAATTTTTCAGGCAACTTGTTATATTGTACTCCCGAAGATAAATGTTATATTTTACTCCTTCTGAAATAAAAGATTTTTAAGTTTTAATTATTTAATAATTGAACTTACTGGATTAATTAAGACTTTTAATATTAAATTATTGCATTAAAATCAATAATTTAATAAATAAGACTTAAAAATCTTTGATTTTAGAAGGAGTAAAATATAACATTCATCCTGGGGAGTACAATATAACAAGTTGCCCGAAAAAATTTGTGTCAAAATGATACGGACCCGATCTAATGTGGCGGACTACTTTTTTAAAAATAGATTTAATTTTCCTGAAGCTTGTTACTCGTGGTTTTTTGGGGTCGTTGATTACGAATCTGATGTCAGATTTTCAAAATTTAAAATGGTGGATCTAATGTGGCGAAAATAAAAAAAAAAGAATTACGTTTAGGACAATCCATTTTTATTCAAGAACACTCACAATTCTGATATATAAACAGAAAACAAATGACATTTGTTATATTTTGATATTCAGTTGCATAGCTAAAGAAAATAGTATATATATCAAATTAATGTCAAAAGTTGATATTTTTACTTTAAAAAGAAGTGTTAAACAATCACTTTATATTTATTAATTCATCTAACTTAAGCACTTAAGCTTCCTATTCTGCCGTGCTAAGGAAAAAAGTCTCTAACTGACATTTTTATAAAAAATTAGTTTTTTTACCATCAGATTTGTAAAAAATTTTCGCATCTAGTTCTGTTGATAAAAATATAAAAATTTTATTAAAAGCTTTCAAAATACAATTTTAATGTTAAAAAATTTAGGAATATTACAAATTAAGAGCCTTAAGTAAACAACAATTTGTATAATACACAAAAATGTGAAAGAGATGATACAAAATGCAAGTGAAAAAAGTATTATAAGTCGTTAAGCCTTTTTCTTTAAGTAAAATCATCCGAGAAAGCATCGTGTTATAATAAAATACAAAAATATGCTATTAGGGTTTTCTTTCATAGTAAAGGTTACGAGCGAAGTTCATATATACAAACAGAAAAGTATTAATAACTGAAATTTTAAATTTAGATTCAAGATATCCATGTATAGATTTTGTCAAATGTCAAAATATTTTGTCTTATATACACTACTATTACAGAAACGTCAGTTTAGTCAGTTTCACATATTATGATATAAAAAAGAAAATAATGGATTTCAATGAAGGTAAGAAATTTCTCAGTATATTGAAAACATCTGTTAATTTAAAATATATATAATTTGCTCATTAATTATTTCCACAAATTAAAAATTTGATAGATATTTTTTTATAACCTTAATTTAGATAAACTAATTGCAATTATTTCAAATTTTCCCTGAATTTTTGACGTCAAACTTATTGGCCAATCAGGAGTAACATTCACTTGGGTTTGTGAACTAGAAACTTACCTGATCGGCACGTTTGAAAATTCAGAGATATGGTCATTTCCACCCAGATGACTCTGATAATTAATTTTTAAAATTGAAAAACTGTGAAAAAATGAACCTCTACTGCGCTGGGGATCGAGCCCAGGTCTTTCAATTGCCGGTCGAATGCTCTAACATTGAGCTACGCAGGGTCACTAGTTACATTTTCTTACAGGCTTTTTCACCTATATCGGTGTCATATTAGTTTTAACTATTTCAAATTGTCCCTGAATTTTTGACGTCAAACTTATTGGCCAATCAGGAGTAACATTCACTTGGGTTTGTGAACTAGAAACTTACCTGATCGGCACGTTTGAAAATTCAGAGATATGGTCATTTCCACCCAGATGACTCTGATAATTAATTTTTAAAATTGAAAAACTGTGAAAAAATGAACCTCTACTGCGCTGGGGATCGAGCCCAGGTCTTTCAATTGCCGGTCGAATGCTCTAACATTGAGCTACGCACGGTCAGTGGTTACATCTTCTTACAGTCTTTTTCACCTATATCGGTGTCATATTAGTTTTAACTATTTCAAATTTTCCCTGAATTTTTGACGTCAATTATTAATCATTGAACTACTAAAAGTACTATTTTTTCACATTATTACGTTTTGTTAAAATTAATAAAGATCTTTAATAAATTTTTTTAAAATAATCGTTTGTTAATATCTAGTTGTTAATTACTTATTTTAGTTATAATAAATTCAATTTGAATTATTAATAAGAAAAAAAATTGCTTTAACTTGATGCAATAAAACTTTTATAAATTTACAATAATTGTTGTAACTAATTTAATCTAATATATATTAATGACTATAATATTAATAATATTAATAAATTCCAATAAAAATTAGAATTTATTTTAATAATTTACTTTATTTTCTCAGAAGTAACATATACTTAGTTATTTACACATATAAAAACCAGTGCCAAGTTAAATTTTTCAATTTGAATTTTATCAATGTTTTTTTATAAAAAAGTCAGTTTGAGACTTTTTTCTTAGCCCGACAAAATATATAGGTAATTTATAGTGAAATTAAGACTTTTTCGTTAAGCGATGCAAATAAACGCCCTGTCAATGTTACAAAGTAAAAAAGCATTAAGTGATATTAACTACACTGAGAAAAATGGATGCTAAAAATTTAACTATATTAGATATTAAGAAAAAGATACTCGCGTACAATATCTAGATATTCATGCTTAATATATAAGATGATTTTATTAAATATCTAATATATTCTAAAATATAATCTGTAGATGGTAAACTTGATCATCTGAGGTACTAAAAATTAATATCTATTAACAATACAGCGCGCGTATTTACAAGTTCTCGTGTTTACATTATGCCGGCTTCAAATTCACTATTGAAATCAAAAAGTAAATATACAGTTAAAAATGTTGTGTTAAATTTAATTTATATCACATGTCCCAAACCGTCCACTCAAAATTTTTGTTAATTTTTAACATAGGGATTTGTGTTGTTTTCTTTATCGTCTGCTTGACAGAAGTGTAAAATATAATCGTGTTGAGTTAAGGGCTCAACATTATTCAATTAGTATTAAACTTTACCTTTTACTAAGAAATTAGAGGTTATTTTCAAGAATCAAACGACAGTTATTAAATCAACACGCGAAGTATGTTAAATTTTGACACAAAAAAAAAGTTTTTAAAGTTAGAAAATAAAAGGTGTTTAATATTTTATTAAATATGTGTTTAAGTTTAGGGTAAAAAGTGTTTTTTAAGTGCGCGCAAGTAAATGTCCTTGAAGACAAACCCTCCAAATTTCTATATTGTTTGTTTAAATAAACTTTATACTTCTAACTCTTATGAAGTCACCATTATTTCATACGGATAAAAAATTTGTAAAACATAAATCATCGACGAATCTGTAGTATCAATTATTCTAAAACAGTGGTTATGTTTTGACATATTTTCAATAAATATCTCGTAAATATCTGAAATGTTGAATTTTAACATCCTAGATTTTAGAAATTAATATATCCTGCCTAATATCTTTTGATAATAAATTTAAATATCTAAGATGTTTGTCGTATAGTTCACTATCGCAGATATTAATTATCAATATCTAGATATTAATTCTTAATGTCCATTTCTCTCAGTGTACTTTTTCTCTTTTATTTGGTAAACGAAAAGCATTATCTTCAATTTTCTAAGAGATAATATTTAAAAATCGAATTTTTTGTTGCATAACTAAAAAGAGGATGTCCCATTTAGTAATAAAATGTATTTACTTTATAAATTATATGATTGCATATTTGGATAAATTTTATAGTCAGTTTTTAACGAATATCTCATTTTCATTATCCATGGAGTTAGAGACTTTTTTCCTTAGCACGGCAGTATTATCGAATATACTTACCTACTACAAAGTTTGCTTCGTTATAAAAAAAATGTCCCATATTCAAAGACACATTTGTGGAAATGTTTAAAATTTTTTATAATCTTCATCTCTATGAGGTCCGCTATTTTAAATTTTAAAAATTTGACATCAGATTTGTAATCAACGACCCCAAAAAACCACAAGTAAAAAGCTTCAGGAAAATTGAATCTATTTTTAAAAAAGGTGTTCGCCATTTTGGATACGCCATTTTTAATTTTGAAAGTCTGACATCAGATTCGTTATCAGCGACCCCAAAAACCTCCGAGTAACGAGTTACAGGCAAATTATATCTATTTTTAAAAAAGTTGTCCGCCATATTGGATCAGCCATTTTGAATTATGAAAAACTTACATTGGATTTGTAATCAGCGAACCCAAAAACCCCTAGATATCAAATTTTATAAAAAATTAATATTTTTTACAAAAATATCATGTCACTCTTCATTTAAGGGTTGTTTTCACCCCTCAAAGCCACAAACGACTTGATCTAGCAAAACGGCCAGATATGGGTTTTTTTTTGGTCCTAGTTTCGGAAAATGTTTGATTTTGTTGTGTGTAAAAAGAAAATTAATTTTTGTCGGACGGTGTAATTTACCAAATTGAGAAATTTTTGTTCTTATAAGTAAAAAAAAAATTGTAATATTATAAAAAATATTCATTACATATTCAGTAAAGCCTGCAAAAATGTTATTTCCTACATTTTTTTATATAAGTGTATTTTAAATAAAATATATTAAACAATTTTGTTATTGTAATGAAATAAATTAGAGATATAAAGATATTTTTTCTAATTTAATTTGACATTAATTCAATAGTAAATAAATAATAATTGTTTAAACAATTTCAAAATTTTTAATAGAAAAGCTTAACGATAACATTACAAAAAAACATTAAAAAAGTAATTTGTAGGATTTTTTAGAAAAAATAATTGTTTAAACTTAATAATTTGTTTAAACATAAAAAACATAAGAAACATAAAAAACTTGAAAATATATACATAAAAAAGTCATTTGTATGGTTTTTTAGAAAAAATTAATTGTTTAAACAAATTAATTTGTTTAACCAATTGTCAAATAGTTAAGAATGTTCATAAAAAACTTAATAAAATATTAATTCACTCTTGAAACACATAATAATAACTATTTCTATCGATAAAACTGTCAAACATGGTTTTTACTTGGGCAAAGTGCGTATAGGTGCAAAAATTTAAAAAAGGGGGCAACTTTGGGGTAGTTTTATACCGGATTAGAGTTATAAAAATTAAAAGTTATATAGGTCAAATTAATCGCCAGAGAGTCTACGTTCAGATCCCGTAACTTAATGTTAACTTTTTTTAAACCCTTGAAAATTATTTTGATTTTTCGAAAATTAAAAATTTTCCCATGCATTTTACATGGGAAAATTGAGGTGCCCGGCGGCACCAGTTAATATCAAAATTTTGAAAAATCCAAAAATACGTATTTACTTTTTTTCGCATTGGAACAAATTCCGGGGGTCTCATGCCCTTTTCCACGAAAAAAGTTTTTTGGGCCACCCTACTGCACATTGGCTCCGAGTCATGCGAATAGACAGTTCCTTGTCAATGGCGTCGTCTGTACCGCTGGCATTCTCAGTTGCTCCTTCCTCATCTTCTTCAACCTCACGATAAAGCTGTTCTAGAGCAGCTACGCTCCTAATTCTCGGACGTGGCATCTTAATATGTTTTTGCTTCACACTTTAATAAATTGTAATTAAATTTATAAATAATGTTTCTTTATTTTTGGAAACTTTCGATATTTCAAAAAAATTTTATATTGTAAGGTTCCGTACGTAAATTTTCAACAATACCAGCTTGAAGAGCAAGCGTCGACTGGCTCTGCCAAAGGAGCTAACTTTGGTTGGTACCTCAAAGTTTTTTCCCCCTCCGGTCCGAGCCCCCTCTCCCTCATCTTTAAGACAAATAATAATTACCTTGAAGTGACAGAAAGCTGTGAACAATTATCGATCTAGATCCTTCCAGCCAATCACGATATTTCTCTCCAAATCATGTGACCTGACTTTAACCAGAGTTCAAAAACTACTGAAGACATTAATTCAGGCAACCTGGCATCTGCGTTTGAAGTTGATCCAAGCGCTCCGACATGTGTCTCCCTCTGGCGACCAACGCGAAACAGCAAAGAATAGTGGAAAGAGTTTTCTAGTAGTGGGGAGAGGTCGCCAACACTAGCTAGCGTGTGATTGGTTCAGCCAGCGTAAAGTCACTATAAAAGAAGGAATCCCCTGATCCAAACAGCAGATCCGCTAAAGCAATGGAATGATGAAACCATCCGTATAAAATTACTTCTACAAAGATAAAGCAATGCTGTAAATTTTCCGTTAATTAAAATACTGCAACTTTTAAAGCAGCTAAGTACTTTTACAGATGCAATAAAATTCATTATCTTTGTAACATTCACCGTTTGATAAATTCCATTCAATCAACTGTCAGATAATTTACGCAACTGCGCATCTTGTCAAGACAAAGCCAAAGTATGTAGATATCGAGGGCAGAGAAAATTCCTCATCCTCAGAGACTCGCAAAGCGTTATAATGCCTAGGTAGAGTACGAGAAGTCACAAGAATAACATGATCATTTGTCACTAAACATTTGCATACGTCGCTCTCTGTTTCATACTGGCGTGTAAGGATGAATTGAATGAACTTTTGTTGAATATTGAATGGAAAGTAACGAGCTAGCTTTACGTTTCCAAGTCTTAGTTTTTATTTTACTTTTTACTTGACTCCTTTTTTCTTTCAGCTCATTTCTTCTTCTTGTTTCCTTCTCGAAAATAAATGCCCTTTGTCTGCGTAGCCTCTGATTTTTTATTTGAGAGACCGAAAACATTTAGGAATTGTTAAAAAATGTATGCGACAAGAAACAGAAATAAAAATCTCAGTGAGGAGAAATTATATTTTAAGAATTTCGTTAAAATATACTGAGATGTCGGAAAAAAAAGAAAGAATGATGACATTAAGAGGGTTCCAAATAGATAACAAAGGATAACGATTGGGACCCACATATATTTATCGAAAACGAAGGTTGCTACGAAGGGGTGTTAAATAGCTGGGCAGTGTTGGTTGTCGGGAGTGGTTGGTTCCAGAGGGACGGAATGCTTGCGAGTGACATTTCCACAGAAGGGAGAATATACGTTTCAACCCCTTTGCCCCCATTCATCCGACGGATATATGTCGCATTAATTATATCTCTAACCTGCTTCACTCTCTCCCTCTCTCTCTTTCTCTCTCTCGCTCTTTCTGCCATCCCTTTCTCTCGATTCTGTTCAGGGAACTCGGGCCGGACCATCTCTCGTGTCAGTAACCACAGTGTTCCATTGTCAACCGCCATGGGAATTGTTAAGCTTATTAGCTTGTGTACTCTATCACTGTTGTGTAACTTGATTTCGCGAAAAATAAAATTTCACCTTTTTTACTAGAGTGTGTAAAATTCATGGAATTTTCACAGTACAATGTGCACGAGCAACCGGAATTGTTTTAAAAATGAGCAACTGCATTTGAAATAATGATAATAGAACCATACAAGATTTACTAATTGTTAAAAATAATTTTTTCCCTTTTATATTTATTACTTCTACAGGCCGGATTTAAAAAATTTAAATTAAAATCACAAAGAGCTTCTCGCAATTTGCAGAAACAAGAAATGATCTACATGAATAATTTTCTCACTTGACGCGTGCCTTTATTATGCCGCTTTTTTAAAGAGAAAAAACCACCTTCAACTTTTAATTTCGTCTGCTTATTATAATTAAAAACATTTTGCTGTCGCAGCTTAAATCTCACGCAGATATAAAATTACGCGTTATTTTATTTCATAGAGTGGTTTCTTCTGAGAGGGCTGGGGAACTCTGAAATAAAACTCAAAAGATAGTGAAAAAAAAGTATTTAGATGAAGTCAAATAAAAATTTTTGTTGACCCCGCAAAAAAATTAATTTTAACAATCAAATTTTGATGGTTCCAGGAAATTCCCTGGAAATCAGGAAAACTATTTCGAAACTTCTAAACACTTATGCTGTTCGGAGAGACCGATTTCGGTAAAGCAGAATTTGACAAGTATTGTTTGCTAAAAATAAAAATACCTGAACTAAAAAATTGCAAACATCTAAATTATGTGGAAATCGAAACGGATTATGAAAATTATTAGTAATAAGTTATTCAATACTAGGAGATACGGACACGTCATTGCAGATCACTTTTTAAATACAAATTTTTGGAACAACACAATATTTGATACAAAAGTGCAAAATAGACAAGAAATTTTACACATTTGTAGTTTCAAAAACACTTTAAACTGTATTTCACTGACGATGATGTGTTAAAGAAAATATTATTGACATCAAACATATGATTGAATAATAGAGATAGAGTAGAAACTGGCAAACTCAGCGCACTAGCGCCACCTGGTGAACATAAGCTGAGTCATATTCAAATTCTCAAATAGCTTCGCAGTAAATTTATTTTCATGTAAAATAAAGTGTCTCCTTATCATGAAACAATATTTAATCTAAAAACCAGTAATTTTTATTTTTATATGTGGAAAAAAGATGAGTTTCAACAAAGCCTTTTCTTATATTTGTGTCTTCGAATTATAATTCAAAAGTAATTTCGTTTTTCGGAAAATAGTTTTGTGCAAAAGTTGTTATTATCAAAATTTAATTCTTTTTTATGTGTGTCTTTTTAGGATACTAAATGTTTTTTTAAAAAACTCAGAAGAACGATTTTTTAACCGAACTTTAAAGGTGAAAAAATAATTTTTCTTATTTTGCTCAAAAACTATCAAACTTAGCAAAAAAATTACAAAAAGACAAAACATACATAACTAAATAGTCTACAACCTTTATAGAATACTTTTTTTCGACAAATCAATACTTTTCATAATATTTGCGAATTTGAAATTGAGAAAGACTAACACAAGAAACAATCTTGTATACTTTAATTGTACACTTTTAAAAATTAAACTAATATGCTTTAATATTTATTTTTATTTTCATTCTACCCTCGAGTGTAGAATTTTGTGAATTTTTCCATATTTTTCCAAATTATAATTATTTCAATTGTTTTTGTATAATTTTCAAAAATTTAAACTATTGAAAATTTTAATTATTTTCATCATATTTCAATTACTTTTTAAAAATTTTTAATTATTTTCATAAAGTTTCAATTACTTTTTTCAATTTCAAAATATTTTTATCAATTTTTCAATTATTTACCTAATTCTTAGTTTATTTATTTAATCTGTATACGGGCTACAATAAAATGCCCTTTCGTACAAAAGTACTATATATTATTATTCTCATTTCGTAAAATTTTTTTTTTAAGATTTTTCAGTATTTTTCTTAAATTCAATTTATTTTCTTCAATTTTTTTTCCTTGGTTTTTATAATTTCCAGAAACAAACTTGTTAAAAATTAGAAAATATTTTGCAATTTTTTAAATTATCTATTTCAAATTTCATTGATTTCTTTTCTCATATCATTGTTTTTATCATATTTCAATTATTTTCATCCAGTTTCAAATTTTAAAATCATTTTTCAATTATTTTACCCAATTTTTTTTATTTTTATTTTTTTAAATTATTTTTTAAAATTTTTGAACATTTCCCTAAAATTTTCCATTATTTTCTTCAATTTTTAATCATTTTTAATTCATTTCATTCTTTTAAAATTTTAAACTATTTATCTGACATTTCAATTATTTAATCCAATTTTCAACTATTTATATTATTTGTTTATTATTTTCTTTAATTTTCAATTACGTATACTTTTTCATAATTTCCAAAAAGATTTTTATTATTTATATGAAATTATCATTTTTCTATTCAATTTTCAATTATATCTACGATTTTCTTGTATTTTATGTACCTACCTATATTCTGTATTTTTTGCAATTATTTCTCTTAAATTAAAAATTGTTCTTTACCATTTTAAAATATGTTTATCTTTTTTCATTTATTTTCATTAAATTGTAATTATTTTTTCCTTTTTTTGCATTGAACTTCTAAAAGTTCCAAGTATTTTTCTGAAATTATCTTTAATTTTTCCGTTATTTAAAATATATTATGTAATTTTTTTAATTATTTTCTCAAATTTTAAATAATTCCTTTAATTTTTAAATAATTTTATTATTTTTTCATTATTTTCTTAATTTTTTAATTATTTCTCTCATTTCAGAATTAATTTTCTTAATATTTAATTATTTATTTCAATTCCAATCATCGCTGATTACGAATCCGTCGTCAGATTTTGAAAATTTAAAATGGCGGATGCTATGTGGAGGACAATTTTTAAAAAAAATTATTAGATTTTCATGCACATTTGTATCTAGGGGTTTTTAGAGTCGCTGATTACAAATCTGGAAAAGAAAGTTATCTATCACATCAAAATCTCGAGATATTTTGACATATACTGATTAAAAATGGTTTTATTATTTTTATATTTACATGTCTGCTGGTTTAACTTAGTCTAAGTTGTAATGAATTTGTATTGTATTTGTATGGATTTTCTCTTATGGTAATCACCGACTCCAAAAACCTCTAGATACAAATTTGCATGAAAATCAAATAATTTTACAAAAATTGTCTTCCACATTGCATCCGCCATTTTTAATTTTAAAAATTTTACGACGTATTCGTAATTAGTGACCCCAAAACCGCCTAGATACTGATTTGGATGAAAATCTAATAATTTTTTAAAAAATTAGTCTGGCATATTGCATCTGCCATTTTTAATTTTGAAAATCTGACATCGGATTCGTAATCAGCGACCCCGAAAACCCCTATAACCCAAGCGCACAAAATTTTTGAGTTACTTGTTTGATTAGACATGTTTTTTGAGGTTAGAAAAAATCCTGACGTATTGGAACAAATCGGATTTTAGAATTGTGTTCAGCGCATCGAAATAAATCAAAAAATCATATTCCGCTTTACCTTGAAAAAAGTTCGACTTCTTTGTGGTCCTGTATTACTCTTGCAAAATATTCAGAAAAATTTACAGATTCAATAAATAGAGGAAAGTTTACAATGAGAGCAGTTTTTGTTTTTAAATGTATTAATTAGTTTACTGCAATGTAAATTCAAATTTTGAATATGATTTCACTTACTGACGCCAGGTGGCGCCAACGCGCTGAAGCTGCGAGTTTCCACTCTACCTATTTTTCAATCATCTGTTTAATAACAACCGAATTTTCAGCAATAATTTATCGTAGCTTTTGATTATAAAGTGATTTAATTCAAAATGAGTCGGAAACAATAAATGGGCAAAATTTCTCGTCGATGTTGCGCTTTTGTGTTAAAAATTTGTGTTTACCTAAAGAGTGACGTTTTTCTCGAAACAATGTAGGTTAATCTAATCCTTATTTGGATAAGTCAAATGAGTGCCTCGTTATTTTAAACCCGAAACGATAGATAAAAGCAAAAAGAGACAATGTCGTATAGCGATAATTTAAAATGACTATATGGACAAAATTGAAAAATAATGTTCTCTCTGAAAGTGGAGAGATTTGTTATTGAGATATCGCACGTTCTAAATCTATTGCTATCGGATTGTCGGCATACATTGCAAACGTCTCGAGAGATAAGAATCGCTCTTTCTAGAATAACTGCTAGCGGTGCAGCGTGTTACTGGGTTTTGCTAGTAGCGCGGGACCGAAAGGGGAACTGTATTATGAATGGACACGCGTAACCAGAGGTGTGTTGGTATCGCTAGAAACACCGGTCAATTATCCACTTACAAGAACCGTAGAAGGTGCGCTGTCATGCGCTCTCTTACCTGGAATATATGTTGTCTATTGCTCGAAAAGACACTGTAATCACTTTACATTCATTTACAATTCTGATTAAACGGAACATTATTGAATATCAATTTTTCCTCCTCTTGTGTAGATAAAGAGTTTATATGTACGGGCATTTCCATAAAAAGCGACACGACGCCACTGCTCCAGTTTTTAGTCATATTTTACGCTCAGTGAAAACTAATTTTTCTGCTTGTCTGTAAATTGAATTTTTTCTTTTACCACTTACTATGTTTGAGAAAGAGAGAAAACGAGAGTTGCCGAGCAGAGCCGAGAGTTTAAGATTACTTGCGATCGTAGGCATATGTGTATGAATGTGTGTGTGTGAACACGATAACTCGAAAACGGTTTAACGAATTTGAATAAAATTTTGAAGGGTTATTTTTACTATTAAAATCTACAATCACACACAAGGGTTTTTAAAAATTACAATTAAAAAGAATTTTGTTGAATTTTTATTCTTATTTTAATTTTTTTACAAATACTTGGTCATTTAATTTCAAGTAAATATATTAAAAAATCGTATTTTCTTGTCCCAAAATAAATTCATTGACTTTTTATATAAAAAAATATACCATTTTGCTAAAATTTTGTTCTTGTTTATGTTATTCAACTAATTTTAAAAATATTTTCTTGATTTTGATTTGAAAAGAAGATTATAAATATTATTTTCATAATCTGTTACAGTTTTCATATCCTTTCCAAAACTAATGATATATTTTTTCTAATTAAAAGTAACGTGTATTAAATATTTAAAACCACTATTTTCTGTATTTAAAAAATTTATCTTAATTAATCTTCTCTGCCAATTGATATTTAAACAATTATTATCAATCCGCCAAAGAAGAAAGAAATTTAAAAATTTATATAGACACACCCTAATAATTAACCAGACATAAAAAAAACAACTAAAATAAGTTTTGTGCAAGTTACGCTTAAATTAGTTTTAATTTTAAAATTGAAAGAAAAATAAATTAACAAATAAAAGGCTACATTTAATTACATTTGATCGTAGAAACGCATGAAATTTAAATAAATTGCAGAGAATCTGGACGAGGTACTTGAGTTAAGCTTAAAACGCTACTTTTTTTTTTTGCAAGGTTGATCTTAATTACGATTTTCAAATACTCGTAAATCAGGCCGAATCACGTATTTGTGGACGTAACTCAGATTAGTATTCAGAACAAAACGCGTGAGTTTTGCTCCTCGGGGTCGACGAGGATTAATTTAAATTTCCATTATGAGTAGCATCTCGCTGGAAATGCGTTTCTCCAAGCACCCCTCGCAATTAATCTCCAAGGAAACACTGAACGCGATTGAATTTTTGACCAGTTACCCGCTCACTTTTGCATCTTCCAATTACCGAATCGAAATATTGATTCACTTTTAATTTGCTCTGAAAAATTCAAAAATTCTGTTAATTAAATGTATCAACGAAAAAAAAAAAAAATTTCCCAACATATTCTGCTTCTAAATTTTTTTTACGTTTTCGTTTTAATATGAGAGTATTTTTCTACACCGAAACGGAATTTTCTTACCAATCTGAAAATATTTTACCTAAAGGATGACTTTAAAGTTTTCTTTTGTGACTTAACTTATTCCTACGCATTTTAAGATTATCCCCTTAAAATAATTGTGATTATTTCTCTACAAAAACAGATTCTTGTGAATATTTATTTATATTTTATATAATTATTTTTTTTGTAAATATTGTCGTAATTACAGTATTTCTTCGACGTGTATTAACGTCAATTATAAATATTTTTAATACAATTTATATGAATAAAATAAGTTTTATTTATGTAGAATAAAATAAATTAAATTTTAGAATTAAGCAAAAATTGAAGAAAAGAACTAAAATAAAAAAAAAAAAAACAAATTTTGCAAATTAATTGAAAAATAATGAAAATAATAAAAAAAAAACTTGGGGAATGATTTCAAAATTGCAGAAATATGTTAAAATTGAAAAGAAAGTAATGGAATTTTGAGAAAAATATTAAAAAATCTTATAAATTATTGGAAAAAATATGAATAATTAAAAAAATCTAGAAAATAACTGAAAAATGATCAAAATAATTAAAAATTGAGTAAAATAATGAAATTATGAGAAAAATAATAATTGAAAATATTAGAAAGTAATTGAGAAAAATTACAGAATACCTATATATTAAATAATAGAAATAAATTGAAATTTTTGAAATTATGATGAAGATTAAAAATAATTAAAAATTAGAAAAATTGGAGAACAGAATGTTATCACTACCGAAAAAATGGAGAAAATAATTGAAAATAAATAAGAGTTAATGAAAACTACAGAAAATAATATTGCATAAGAAGGAAATTAATAAAAAAAAAAAAATTGGAAAAATTATAAAATATATTTGAAATGAAAAAAAATAATTTTAAAAGCTTAAGACATTAATTTAGATTTGTGATTTAAAGGGCTTTGTGTCTGTAATTTTATTTATGAATAAATGAATAAAAAATCAAAAACTTAAGATTTAAAAACTGACTAAAGAATAATTAAAATAATTAAAAAATAGACAAATTAATGGTAAAAATTAATGAGAATTAAAAACATAGCAATTATCAAAAATAATATTAATAATTAAAAATTTAGGAAATTAATCGAAAAATAATTAATATGTTTAAAAATTGGAGAAAATACTTGCAAAATGAGAAAAATAATTAAAAATGAAGAAAACAATTGAAAGTTGAGATAATTATTTAAAAATTGAGAAAGATAATTGAAAGTTTAGGAAATTAATGGAAGTATAATGGAAAAGATTAAAAATTAGATAAAATATTTGCAAGATGATATAAATAATTAAATACTGAAAAAAATAATTTTAATTTGAAAAAAATAGTTGTTAAATAAGAAAATATATTTCAAGTAATAAAATATAACTGCATTATAAAAACTATGATACATTGAAAAAAATAATTAAAACTCGGGGAAGTAAATTTAAAGTTTTTGTCGAAGAAATTTAAAAATAATGAAAATAATTGAAAAAAAAGAAAATAATTGTAAAATGATATATATATATATATATAATTAAAAGTAGTAGGAATAATTAAAAAATGATAAAAATAATAGAAAATTGTAGTTATTAATTGAAATCACAATAGAAACGATTTATTAAATAAACAGCACAGAAAGCAGGCGGATTGCGCCTACAATCTAGGGTTTCGTGGTCTTCTGTTACTCTATGTTTCCGTCTGTCTCACATGCAATCTGAAAAGCTGAATAACATAGGAAACTTAAAGTGACACAGGTTACTTGAAGTGATATAGGCTACTTGAAGTGAGATAGGCTACTTGAAGTGACATAGGCTACTTGAAGTGTGACATATGCTACTTAAAGTGACATAAGCTACTTAAAATGTGACATAGGCTACTTAAAGTGTGACATAGGCTACTTGAAGTGTGACTTAGGCTACTTAAAGTGACATAAGCTACTTGAAATGTGACATTGGCTACTTTAAATGACATAGACTACTTGAAGTGACATAGGCTTCTTGAAGTGACATAGGCTACTTGAAGTGTGGCATAGGCTTCTTGAAGTGGCATAGGCTACTTAAAGTGACATAGGCTTCTTGAAGTGACATAGGCCACTTGAAGTGACATGGGCTACTTGAAATGTGACATAGGCTACTTGAAGTGTGACATAGGCTATTTGAAGTGACATAGGCTACTTGAAGTGACATAGGCTACTTGAAGTGGCATACGCTACTTGAAGTGGCATACGCTACTTGAAGTGGCATAGGCTACTTGATGTGACATAGGCTACTTGAAGTGTGACATAGGCTACTTGAAGTGACATAGGCTACTTGCAGTGTGACATAGGCTACTTGAAGTGACATAGGCTTCTTGAAGTGACATAGGCTACTTGAAGTGTGACATAGGCTACTTGAAGTGACATAGGCTACTTGAAGTGACACAGGCTTCTTGAAGTGACATAGGCTACTTGAAGTGTGACATAGGCTACTTGAAGTGACATAGGCTTCTTGAAGTGACATAGGCTACTTGAAGTGTGACATAGGCTACTTGAAGTGACATGGGCTACTTGAAGTGTGACATAGGCTACTTGAAGTGACAGGCTACTTGAAGTGACATAGGCTACTTGAAGTGTGATATAGGCTACTTGAAGTGTGACATAGGCTACTTGAAGTGTGACATAGGCTACGTGAAGTGACATAGGCTACTTGAAGTGACATAGGCTACTTGAAGTGACATAGGCTACTTGAAGTGACATAGGCTACTTGAAGTGTGACATAGGCTACTTGAAGTGACATAGGCTACTTGAAGTGTGACATAGGCTATTTGAAGTGACATAGGCTACTTGAAGTGGCATACGCTACTTGAAGTGGCATACGCTACTTGAAGTGGCATAGGCTACTTGATGTGACATAGGCTACTTGAAGTGTGACATAGGCTACTTGAAGTGACATAGGCTACTTGCAGTGTGACATAGGCTACTTGAAGTGACATAGGCTACTTGAAGTGTGACATAGGCTACTTGAAGTGACATAGGCTACTTGAAGTGACATAGGCTACTTGAAGTGTGACATAGGCTACTTGAAGTGACATAGGCTACTTGAAATGTGGCATAGGCTACTTGAAGTAACATAGGCTACCGTGTACGACGGACGGACGGACGGGCGACAAAGTCTCACTATAAGGGTTTCGGTCCCGAACCACGAAACCCTAAAAATGAAGAAATTTTAAAATCATTTCAAATTTAGTATTTTTAAAGCATGGAATTGATTGGATTTTTAATCAATGCAAGATCAAATTAATAATTGAAGTTTAATAAAATTGAAATTGTTGTAAATTTAAAATGTGATATAATTTTAGAAAAGTGAAAAATTAAAAAATAATTTAAATTTTAAAACAAAAAAACATCTAGCGGCAAACTTCTGGTGTATGGACAGAATGAAAGAATAAATGAATAAATGAAACTCGTAAATTATTATGTATATAATTATTTTTATCTTTGAATTCGAGCAACTTTAAACTAGTTTGGAAAAATATTATTCAGTGTTATTTTTGAAAATAGATAACATATTAAAGAAAATATTCAGTGATATATATATACGACATTTGCAGGTATATTAATATAAATTTATACTCTATAGTATAATTATCGTCTTATTTATATTAATGACGTTGAGTTTTTCGAATTAGTTCATTTATAAATAAAAATGAGTGAAAAGTTAATTCAATAAATTAACGAATCTATGTACATATTTTAATTTGAAACATTTTAATTTATTTCAATAGAAACTAATAAGATTTGGATCATTATTTTATTTGCCTTAGAACACTGTAATTTTAGTTTTTTTTTTGTATTATAATAAGTAACCTTAAAATTCTTTAAAGTTTAATTAATTTAAATGAAAACAAAAAATAATAATAAACTATTGGAAACATTCTAAACATACTAGTTTTTTTTTAGTAAAACATTGAAAAGTAATAAAGTAATCTTTATCTTCAATTACTTAAGGACTTTATTTAAAATAATTATTAATTAAAGTTTTAGCATTTAAAATCGGATTTTTAACCTCTCTAATAATTTACAATAATTGCTTATCCAAAAATTATTTTTGTTTTGTAGAAATTATCAAAGCATTAAAAATTTCACAGATTGTTTAAAGATTTTAACCTGAAAGATTTTCCTTCAAAGAATAAATTACATAGCCAAAAAAGAAATTTTTTTTTGTTTTCATTTGTGTTTTTAACATTTTTTTCAATTACCGTCAACCGGGGTAATTATACCAAAAAACGCACCTTCTTTACTAAACACTTTTTTAAAAATCAAAATTAAGAAAACAAATTTTTAACTATTGGATGTTGTTGTGGACATCCTTCTAAAGGAATTTCGCGATTTTATGAATTTTTTTCTACTTTCTGACTTTTTTTCACAGGAAAAAAAATTCATTCAATTAAACAGGAATACTTTAGTGTCCAAAAAGTTTCATAAAATTATGCTGAATTTCTTCATTTTGAGAATTTATTTTTTTTCGTGATTAAATCTTTCGCAATGTATTTTAATTTCAATGAAAATTTACGTCTCTTTCTTTTATTTCCCTACTCTCTTTCGTTCCACTTTTCTCGTCTTCTTTTCTGTAACGCTGACACTTTGCCCTGACGACCTGTCGATTGTACCAAGCCTCTTAGGCGTTGCTTTCTAGGTCAGAGCAATTATCGTAATCCTCGTGACAATGAAGAGGATCTCGGTACCTAGTTTAAGCGTCGAGTGTATTCACATGAATACGCATTCGACCTGTATCGTTATCTCGAAATATAGGTTGTTCTACAATCATCTGGTTGCGTTCATTTTCACGCGATCAAAATAACACATGCTCGCCTATCAATCCCGATTGAAACTGTGATAATGAGAAATTCTCTCGTGTGTAAACTGACTGGTTTAGAACAATTATTCTGTTTAATCTACTGTAATGTTGATTCTTTTCCTGATGAGATTAGTAAATTTTTTTTCCATCTAAACATTATGCTTTGAATAAAATTTAACTAATCTATAAAAATTTTATAGTTAAAGCCATGTGATGGAGTATGACGTTACTGGTAAAGGCAAAATTTTTCTGTAGACTTTCACACAAAAAACTCACCGAATATTTTGTCACGAAATTTGTTGAAAGACAGACAGACAGACAAACATACAGACAGACGGACCTTCCTAATGAATAACCAAATTGACTACAATTTTTTAGATAATTTAAAAAGAAGGCTCAAAAACCCGGAAAAATAAAAAAGAAATTACCGGGACACTGTGTTAGTGAATTTTTACGTATTTTTTCCGCTGAATCTGAAGCCAGAATTTCCAAATTGACTGAAACATTGAGATAATTAAAAAATATACTGCTGAAGAACCCGGAAAAAACCAAAAAAAATTTTTTTTTTCCGGGTTACTATGCTAGTGTAATCTTAGGTATTTTTCTCCGTTAAATCCAAATCTATAGCCAGAATAACCAAAATGGCTAAAATTTTTGAGATAATCTAAAAAAAAACTGCTCAAAAATCCGGAAAAACCGAAAAAAAATTCATTTTTTTCCGGGACACTATGCTACTGAATTCATACGTATTTTTGTCCTCTGGATCCGAATATAAAGTTAGAACAACCAGAATGACTACAATTTTTTAAGTAATCTAAAAAACAAATACTCAAAAACCCGGAAAAATAAAACAAAAAAATTTTTTCCGGGACACTCTGCTACTGTATTTGTACGTATTTTTTCGACTGAATCTGAATCCAGAATTATTGAATCGGCTAAAACAATGAGATAATTAAAAAAAAAAAACTGCTTATGAACCCGGAAAAAACCCAGAAATTTTTTTTTTTCCGGGACATTATGTTAGTGTAATCTTACGTATTTTTCTCCGCTAAATCCAAATCTATAGCCAGAATAACCCAAATGGCTAAAATTTTTGAGATAATCTAAAAAAAAACTGCTCAAAAATCCAGAAGAACCCCAAAAAAAATTTTTTTTGTCCTGGATAATAAGCTATTGTATTTCTGCGTATTTTTCTCTGCCGAATCCAAATCCGAAGTTAAAATAAATAGATCGACTACAATTGTTTAGATAATATTAAAAAAATACTCAAAAACCCGGAAAAATAAAACAAAAAATTTTTTTCCGGGACACAGAGCTACTGTATTTGTACGTATTTTTTCCACTCAATCTGAATTCAGAATTACTGAATTGGCTAAAGAATTGAGATAATTTAAAAGAAAACTGCTTAAGAACCCGGAAAAAACACAAAAAACAATTTTTTTCTGGGGTATTTCTAAGTATTTTTCTCCGCTAAATTCAAATCTATAGCCAGAATAACCCAAATGGCTACAATTTTTGATATAATCTAAAAAGACAACTGCTGAAAAATCCGTAAAAACCAAAAAAAAAATCATTTTTTTCCGGGACACTATGCTACTGAATCCATACGTATTTTTGTCCTCTGGATCCGAATATAAAGTTAGAATAACCAGATTGACTACAATTTTTTAAGTAATCTAAAAAACAAATACTCAAAAACCCGAAAAAAAAAAACAAAAAAATTTTTTCCGGGACACTCTGCTACTGTATTTGTACGTATTTTTTCCACTGAATCTGAAAAAAATTACTGAATCGGCTAAAACAGTGAGATAATTTAAAAAAAAAACTGCTTATGAACCCGGAAAAAACCCAGAAATTTTTTTTTTCCGGGACACTATGCTAGTGTAATCTTAGGTATTTTTCTCCGCTAAATCTAAATCTATAGCCAGAATAACCCAAATGGCTAAAATTTTTGAGATAATCTAAAAAAAAAACTGCTCAAAAATCCGGAAGAACCCCAAAAAAATTTTTTTTGTCCTGGATAATAAGCTATTGTATTTCTGCGTATTTTTCTCTGCCGAATCCAAATCCGAAGTTAGAATAAATAGATCGACTACAATTGTTTAGATAATATTAAAAAAATACTCAAAAACCCGGAAAAATAAAACAAAAAATTTTTTTCCGGGACACAGAGCTACTGTATTTGTACGTATTTTTTCCACTGAATCTGAATTCAGAATTACTGAATTGGCTAAAGTATTGAGATAATTTAAAAGAAAACTGCTTAAGAACCCGGAAAAAACACAAAAAACAATTTTTTTCTGGGGTATTTCTAAGTATTTTTCTCCGCTAAATTCAAATCTATAGCCAGAATAACCCAAATGGCTACAATTTTTGATATAATCTAAAAAGACAACTGCTGAAAAATCCGGAAAAACCAAAAAAAAAATCATTTTTTTCCGGGACACTATGCTACTGAATTCATACGTATTTTTGTCCTCTGGATCCGAATATAAAGTTAGAATAACCAGATTGACTACAATTTTTTAAGTAATCTAAAAAACAAATACTCAAAAACCCGAAAAAATAAAACAAAAAAATTTTTTCCGGGACACTCTGCTACTGTATTTGTACGTATTTTTTCCACTGAATCTGAATCCAGAATTACTGAATCGGCTAAAACAGTGAGATAATTTAAAAAAAAAACTGCTTATGAACCCGGAAAAAACCCAGAAATTTTTTTTTTTCCGGGACACTATGCTAGTGTAATCTTAGGTATTTTTCTCCGCTAAATCTAAATCTATAGCCAGAATAACCCAAATGGCTAAAATTTTTGAGATAATCTAAAAAAAAACTGCTCAAAAATCCGGAAGAACCCCAAAAAAATTTTTTTTGTCCTGGATAATAAGCTATTGTATTTCTGCGTATTTTTCTCTGCCGAATCCAAATCCGAAGTTAGAATAAATAGATCGACTACAATTGTTTAGATAATATTAAAAAAATACTCAAAAACCCGGAAAAATAAAACAAAAAATTTTTTTCCGGGACACAGAGCTACTGTATTTGTACGTATTTTTTCCACTGAATCTGAATTCAGAATTACTGAATTGGCTAAAGTATTGAGATAATTTAAAAGAAAACTGCTTAAGAACCCGGAAAAAACACAAAAAACAATTTTTTTCTGGGGTATTTCTAAGTATTTTTCTTCGCTAAATTCAAATCTATAGCCAGAATAACCCAAATGGCTACAATTTTTGATATAATCTAAAAAGACAACTGCTGAAAAATCCGGAAAAACCAAAAAAAAAATCATTTTTTTCCGGGACACTATGCTACTGAATTCATACGTATTTTTGTCCTCTGGATCCGAATATAAAGTTAGAATAACCAGATTGACTACAATGTTTTAAGTAATCTAAAAAACAAATACTCAAAAACCCGAAAAAATAAAACAAAAAAATTTTTTCCGGGACACTCTGCTACTGTATTTGTACGTATTTTTTCCACTGAATCTGAATCCAGAATTACTGAATCGGCTAAAACAGTGAGATAATTTAAAAAAAAAACTGCTTATGAACCCGGAAAAAACCCAGAAATTTTTTATTTTCCGGGACACTATGCTAGTGTATTCTTAGGTATTTTTCTCCGCTAAATCTAAATCTATAGCCAGAATAACCCAAATGGCTAAAATTTTTGAGATAATCTAAAAAAAAACTGCTCAAAAATCCGGAAGAACCCCCAAAAAAATTTTTTTTGTCCTGGATAATAAGCTATTGTATTTCTGCGTATTTTTCTCTGCCGAATCCAAATCCGAAGTTAGAATAAATAGATCGACTACAATTGTTTAGATAATATTAAAAAAATACTCAAAAACCCGGAAAAATAAAACAAAAAATTTTTTTCCGGGACACAGAGCTACTGTATTTGTACGTATTTTTTCCACTGAATCTGAATTCAGAATTACTGAATTGGCTAAAGTATTGAGATAATTTAAAAGAAAACTGCTTAAGAACCCGGAAAAAACACAAAAAACAATTTTTTTCTGGGGTATTTCTAAGTATTTTTCTCCGCTAAATTCAAATCTATAGCCAGAATAACCCAAATGGCTACAATTTTTGATATAATCTAAAAAGACAACTGCTGAAAAATCCGGAAAAACCAAAAAAAAAATCATTTTTTTCCGGGACACTATGCTACTGAATTCATACGTATTTTTGTCCTCTGGATCCGAATATAAAGTTAGAATAACCAGATTGACTACAATTTTTTAAGTAATCTAAAAAACAAATACTCAAAAACCCGAAAAAATAAAACAAAAAAATTTTTTCCGGGACACTCTGCTACTGTATTTGTACGTATTTTTTCCACTGAATCTGAATCCAGAATTACTGAATCGGCTAAAACAGTGAGATAATTTAAAAAAAAAACTGCTTATGAACCCGGAAAAAACCCAGAAATTTTTTTTTTCCGGGACACTATGCTAGTGTAATCTTAGGTATTTTTCTCCGCTAAATCTAAATCTATAGCCAGAATAACCCAAATGGCTAAAATTTTTGAGATAATCTAAAAAAAAACTGCTCAAAAATCCGGAAGAACCCCAAAAAAATTTTTTTTGTCCTGGATAATAAGCTATTGTATTTCTGCGTATTTTTCTCTGCCGAATCCAAATCCGAAGTTAGAATAAATAGATCGACTACAATTGTTTAGATAATATTAAAAAAATACTCAAAAACCCGGAAAAATAAAACAAAAAATTTTTTTCCGGGACACAGAGCTACTGTATTTGTACGTATTTTTTCCACTGAATCTGAATTCAGAATTACTGAATTGGCTAAAGTATTGAGATAATTTAAAAGAAAACTGCTTAAGAACCCGGAAAAAACACAAAAAACAATTTTTTTCTGGGGTATTTCTAAGTATTTTTCTCCGCTAAATTCAAATCTATAGCCAGAATAACTCAAATGGCTACAATTTTTGATATAATCTAAAAAGACAACTGCTGAAAAATCCGGAAAAACCAAAAAAAAAATCATTTTTTTCCGGGACACTATGCTACTGAATTCATACGTATTTTTGTCCTCTGGATCCGAATATAAAGTTAGAATAACCAGATTGACTACAATTTTTTAAGTAATCTAAAAAACAAATACTCAAAAACCCGAAAAAATAAAACAAAAAAATTTTTTCCGGGACACTCTGCTACTGTATTTGTACGTATTTTTTCCACTGAATCTGAATCCAGAATTACTGAATCGGCTAAAACAGTGAGATAATTTAAAAAAAAAACTGCTTATGAACCCGGAAAAAACCCAGAAATTTTTTTTTTCCGGGACACTATGCTAGTGTAATCTTAGGTATTTTTCTCCGCTAAATCTAAATCTATAGCCAGAATAACCCAAATGGCTAAAATTTTTGAGATAATCTAAAAAAAAACTGCTCAAAAATCCGGAAGAACCCCAAAAAAATTTTTTTTGTCCTGGATAATAAGCTATTGTATTTCTGCGTATTTTTCTCTGCCGAATCCAAATCCGAAGTTAGAATAAATAGATCGACTACAATTGTTTAGATAATATTAAAAAAATACTCAAAAACCCGGAAAAATAAAACAAAAAATTTTTTTCCGGGTCACAGAGCTACTATATTTGTACGTATTTTTTCCACTGAATCTAAATTCAGAATTACTGAATTGGCTAAAGAATTGAGATAATTTAAAAGAAAACTGCTTAAGAACCCGGAAAAAACACAAAAAAAATTTTTTTTTCTGGGGTATTTCTAAGTATTTTTCTCCGCTAAATTCAAATCTATAGCCAGAATAACCCAAATGGCTACAATTTTTGATATAATCTAAAAAGACAACTGCTCAAAAATCCGGAAAAACCAAAAAAAAAAATCTTTTTTTTCCGGGACACTATGCTACTGAATTCATACGTATTTTTGTCCTCTGGATCAGAATATAAAGTTAGAATAACCAGATTGACTACAATTTCTTAAGTAATCTAAAAAACAAATACTCAAAAACCCGGAAAAAAAAAAAAAAAATTTTCCGGGACACTCTGCTACTGTATTTGTACGTATTTTTTTCCACTGAATCTTAATCCAGAATTAATGAATTGGCTAAAACAGTGAGATAATTTTAAAAAAAAACTGCTTATGAACCCGAAAAAAACCCAGAAATTTTTTTTTTCCGGGACACTATGCTAGGGTATTTTTAAGTATTTTTCTCCGCTAAATTCAAATCTATAACCAGAATAACCAAAATGGCTCAAATTTTTGATATAATCTAAAAAAATAACTGCTCAAAAATCCGGAAAAAACCAAAAAAATTCATTTTTTGCCGGGACACTATGCTACTGAATTCCTACGTATTTTTGTCCTTTAGATCCGAATATAAAGTTAGAATAACCAGATTAACTACAATTTTTTAGATAATCTAAAAAAAAAATATCAAAAACTCGGAAAAATAAAACAAAAAAAAGATTTTTTTCCGGGACACTGTGCTAGTGAATTTTTACATATTTTTTATACTGAATCTAAAGCCAGAATTACCAAATTGGCTAAAAAATTGAGGTAATTAAAAAAAAACTGCTTAAAAACCCGGAAAAAACACAGAATTTTTTTTTTCTTTTTCTCGGAACCCTGTGCTAGTTTGTTGCTAGTGTTTTACCCCAAAAAATTTCATTTTTCCGGGACACTATGTTACTGAATTCCTACGTATTTTTGTCCTCTGGATCCGAATATAAAGTTAGAATAACCAGATTGACTACAATTTTTTAAGTAATCTAAAAAAAATACTCAAAAAACCCGGAAAAATTAAACAAAAAAAAATTTTTTTTCCGGGACACTGTGCTACTGTATTTGTACGTATTTTTTTCCACTGAATCTGAATCCAGAATTACTGAATTGGCTAAAACAGTGAGATAATTTAAAAAAAAAACTGCTTATGAACCCGGAAAAAACCCAGAAATTTTTTTTTCTTTTTCTCGGAACCCTGTGCTATTTTTTTGCTAGTGTTTTAGCCCAAAAAATTCCTTTTTTTCCGGGACACTATGTTACTGAATTCCTACTTATGTTTGTACGCTGAATCAGAATATAAAGTCAGAATAACCAGATTGACTACCAATTTTCAGATAATCTCTAAAAACTGCTCAAAAACCCTTGAAAAAAATTTTTTTTGTCCTAGATAATAAGCTATTGTATTCCTTAGTATTTTGCTTAGCGGAATCCAAATCCGAAGTTAAAATAACCAGATTAACTATAATGTTTTAGATAATCTAAAAAAAATACTCAATAACCCGGGAAAATAAAACAAAAAAAATTTTTTTTCCGGGACACTGTGCTAGTGAATTTTTACGTATTTTTTCCCGCTAAATCTGAAGCCAAAATTACAAAATTGTCTGAAACATTAAGATAATTTAAAAAAAAACTGCTCAAAAACCTGGAAAAACCCGGAAAAATGATTTTTTTTTCCAGGACATTATGCTAGTGTTTTCCTAGGTATTTTTCTCCGATGGATCCAAATATAAATTCAGAATAACCATATTGACTACCATTTTTTCAGATAATCTAAAAAAACTGCTAAAGAACACTAAAAATCGGGGTTTTTTAGATTTTCTAAAAAATTTTAGCTCACTTGATTATTTTGACTTCTAATTTGATTTAGTAAAGAAAATACGTTGGAATACACTAGCGAAGTGTTTTGCAAAAAAAAAATATTTTTTGGTTTTTTTTGTGTTTTAAGCAGTTTTTTGAGATTAGGTATCACAAACATGGTATCTAATCTGGTTATTCTTACTTCGGATTCGGATCCAGCAGAGAAAAATACGAAAAAATACACTAATGTAGTGTCCCGAATAAAAAAATGTTTTTTTGTTTTTGATATGAATCTTAAAATATTTTCTGAGATTATCTCAAAATCAGAAATCTGTGATTTAAAATACATTTTATTAGAATAATTTAAAGATTTTGAAATTTATGAAGGGTAAAATAAATTGTTTACGTCCAGAAGTTAATTATAGAATTTCGTGAATAGTGTATGAAAGATTTGAAAATATACATGTCAAATGTTGATTTTGAGGTTAACAAGAAACGTGATGACTTTAACATGATTCTTTAAAACATATCAATATTACTTTATTATTTAAATCAATTTATGATTTAAAATTTAATTATAATATCTGACACTAATTGTTTTTATCTCAAAGTGTTAATGGAAAACTATTTTTAAATCATTTTTTTTTTAAATTAAAACCAAATATTCAGAATATGTTTAATACTAGTTTGTTATAAGTGAATTATTTTCAATAATAATGTATATAAATAACTAGTAACTTCGTTAACAGATTTTTCAATATTGACTTAAATTTTTGCAAAATTAAACCGAATTCAAATTTTTAAAACCAAATTGAATTTTAAAACAAAATTTAAATCACATTTTTGTTATAACAAACTGGTTTTAAAAAATGACTTGTTCAGGAAGGTACATCAATTCTGTGGCTGAAAGGCATAATATCATAACTAACATTTTATCGAATTTGAGACAACATCAGAATTGAGTTAATTTAGTAATGCTTTTTAAAGTTTCATAACAGTAAAGTGATTTAAATGTTTATTTACGTAGAAAATAATTAATAATACAACAGCATAACTGCATTCAAATCGAAAAAAAGAATTGATATTCTTTTTTAAAGCGTTTATATTTTATTAAAATTGATAAACAGATGTAAAAACTACACTAGAAAATAGGATACAATGCCAAACACCAAAAATATTGGTTGATTTTTCGATTTTACAAAACCAAGAAAATAAACAAAAACAGGTTTTTCTCAAAACTATGAAAATGCAGTTATGTTATTCTGCCTTTCAGCCACAGAATTTTGCATCTAATCATCTAATTTCACAAAAAATTGGACTAATCAAATATTCCAAAAAAATTTCTTACTTGATGTAAAAATTAATCAATCGTCAAATTAATCAGAAAATTGAATTCTCCATTTTTGTTACATGGTAAAACATTGTATCTAAAGATTTTCCAAATCCAATTTATTCAATTTCCACAGTTTTATCACTCTCTTGATATATTGCGCTTCATTTAATTTTTCAAATTAAATTCCCCTCTGTTTTCAAATAAAGAAGGAATAATTTTTAGTTTAATCAAGAGGCGAGAAATTGCATAATAATAAAGCAAGTTTTAAAATTTAGTAAATTAAATACGTCTAATTTAAATTGCCGTGAATCTACCACGGTAGAAACATAAAGTAACAGAATTACATTTATTAAAAATTGTGTTGCGCGTATTCTCTTTCTCCGCATTTATGAGATTCAGAGAAAAAGGTTTTCATGAAATGAGAAGGAATTAATTCATAAAAAGCGCCATAAACGGATTGAGGTGAGTCTAATTACACAATTACAATGCCGAGTTTGTGGAAGCGGCTTTTCTTACAACTAATGACTCACTACGGCTAATTGATTAGAAAACAGTTGATGCATTTCTAATATTCGTGTGAGGCTATTCTTTAACGAAAAATTAATAAGTGAATTGGTAATGGGAGCAAATGTCATTAGAAACAGTCACAGAACGATTACCATTTTTTTTTTCTTTTGCTTCGACAAATATTTGTTATCCGCCAGTAAGATCTTTGACGTTTGTATAGCTTGTTGTAAAGCAAAGGATATTGAGAGCACGAAAAGAAAGAATTGAAAATTGTGAATTAAAACTGGTTGGTATATTGCTTCCTTTGCAAGATCGGCAGATTACTTGAGAAGATCAAGGTGCCTTGCTTTACTAACAGTAGCAAGCAGTTTCAATTACTTGAACGCAGTTTCGCTTAATCGCTCTTCAGCGTAATTCCAGAAACTGCTTTTTATCAACTTTTTTGTTACTTATCATTTCTGTTCAATTTCCACGATAAATGAGTAATTTTTCCTGGAAACACGGATTATTATGTTTTTTTATATGAATGATAGGTAAAGTCAAACGGAGTAAGGTGAAGATTTTTAAAAATTTTTAAAAATTACACAGGACCACAAAATTGTTTTTTTTTTTTGCTCATGGAACCGGTCCATGAATTTCTTAAGCATTTTTCGTCACTGAATCCAAATCTGGAGCACATTTGTCTTCATCATGTTTGGTTTTTTTTTTAATAACAATTTTTGAACATTTAAACAAATTTTCGGATTTTTTTTTAAAGAATGCGACCATTATCAAATATAGTCAACTAATATTCAATCGCATCCCTAAAAACAACCTTGAATAAAAAAACCCCAAAACCATCCCTTAAAATCAACCCCTAAGGGAGATATAAAATTTTGGCATAAATATTAAAATCAGAATTTCTTAGATGCATCTACTGACTACGGGGTTGTTTTAGGGATGTTTTTAATACTCGAATGTAATTTTTATTCAAAACAACCCCTAAAAATAACCCCAATCTAACACATCTACATTGCAGCAAAAAAATAAAGACTATTTTAATCAAAGACTTTTTAAAATCAATTTTCCGCTTTTATGATTACTTTAGGACAGTTTTTAATACTAAAAATATAGTTTATATTTTAAGCAACCCCTAAATTACAACCCCAATTTATGAAACCAAAATCTTAACAGAAATGCTACAGTAAGAATTTTTTTCAAAGATGTTGCTGGTTTTAGAACTAAAGTTGAGGTAGTTGACGACACTCTAATATCTAATATCACATTAAAATCGTTGGGGTATTTTGGGGTTGTATTGAAAAAAAATTTAAAACAACCCCAAAATACAACGCTTATTATAGATATAAGAACTTTCGTTAAAACATTAAAGTTTAAATTTTTACCTGCATCTACCAGCTACAGAATTGTTCTAGAGATAGTTTTCAGAACTCAATTGTAATGTTCTTTCTAAACAACCCCTAAAAACAACTTCTATCTAAAATATCAAAACTTTAACTAAAATTGTAAAAAAATAATTCTAGTAAAATGGATTTTCTGTCTTTATAATTGTTTTTGAACAATTTTTGTTACTTAACATCTGATGTTTATTTAAAACAACCCCTAAATTACAACCTCTATTTTCGACACCAACATTTTAACAAAAAGTGTTGAATTAGAATTTTTGTCAAAGCAACTGTTGGTTTTAGGATTGATGTAGAGGTTGTTTCTAATACTCTAATACCTAATATTACTGTAACATCACTGGGTACTATTAAAAACAACCCCAAAATACAACCCTTATTATAGATTCAAACACTTTTGTCAAAACACTAAAGTCTAAGTTTGTAACTTCAGCTATCAACTACAGGATTGTTCTAGAATTAGTTTTTACTACTTAAATGTAATTTTCATTTTAAACAACCCCTAAAAACAACCCCCATTTGAAATATCTACACTTTAACTAAAATAATATAAACACAATTCATGTAAAATGGATTTTCCGACTTTATGATTCTCTTAGGACAGTTTTTATTACTCAACATGAGATGTTTATACAAAACAACCGCTAAATTACAACCCCTATTTACAAAACCTAAATGTTAACAAAAATGCTTGACTCAGAATTTTTTTCAATGATACTGTTGGTTTTAGAATTGACGTAGAGGTTGTTTCTGATACTCTAACACCTAATATTACTGTAACATTACTGGGTACCATTTTAAAACAACCCCAAAATACAACGCTTATTGTAGATTCAATAACTTTTGTCAAAAAACTAAAATTAAAATTTTTAACCTCAATCTACCCTCTTCTTAATTGTTTTAAAGCAAATTTTCTATACTCAAATGTAGTTTTCATTTAAAAATAACCCCTAAAAACAACCCCAATTTAAAAATCTACACTTTAACTAAAATAATATAAACACAATTCTTGTAAAATAGATTTTCCGACATTATGATTCTCTTAGGACAGTTTTTATTACTCAACATGTGATTTTTATACAAAACAATCCCTAAATTACAACCCCTAAATTACAACCCCTATTTACAACACCAAAATGTTAATAAAAATGCTAATTCAGAATTTTTTTTAAGATACTGTTGGTTTTAGAATTAAAGTAGAGGTTGTTTCTGATACTCTAACACCTAATATTACTGTAACATTACTGTATACCATTTTAAAACAACCCCAAAAACAACCCCTTATCGTAAATTCAAACACTTTCGTCAAAACACTTAAATCTAAATTTGTAACTTCATCTATCAACTACAGGATTGTTGTAGAGTAAGTTTTTAATACTCAAGTGTAGTTTCAATTCAAAACAACCCCTAAAAGCAACCCCATAAAAATATCAACACTTTGGGGAAAAAGCTATAAACATGATTCTTTGACATAGTTTTTTCGCTTCTAGAATGTTTTACGACAGTTTTTATCACTCAAAATATTATTTTTATTCGAAACAACCCCTAAATTTTAACCTTTATTTACGATAGCAACATATTAACAAAAATGCCTGAAACAGATTTACTTTAAAATTCCTCAAATGCTTAATCTTACTGTAATAAAACCAAAACACCAGAAATATGTTTAGAAAAAATTCTGACACAAGCATTTTTGTTAAAATGTTGGTATCGTAAATGAGGGTAGTAATTTAGGGGTTGTTTTAAATAAAAATCATAGTTTAAGTAATAAAAACTGTCCTAAAATAATCATAAAAGCAGAAAAGGAATTTTAAAAAGCTATAACTTTATTTTCTTGCTGAAATGTTGATCTCTTAGATGAGGTTTTTTAGGGGTTGTTTTGAATGAAAATTACATTGGAGTATTGAAAACTACCCTTAAATGAATCCTGTAGCGGGCAGATGCAGCTAAAAAATTCTGATTTTAATCATCACGCCAACATTTTATACCTTCTTCCGGATTTGGTTTCAGCAACCAAACATGTTTTAGGAATTCATGGTCCGGTACTATGAGTAAAAAAAAAACAAAATACTTTGTAGTCCTATGTTGTTTAAAAAAATTTTCTATTAATCAAAAGAGCCACTTTATTTAAAGTATCAAGAGAATGTAAGTAAAAAGTTTTCAAGTCCTGGATTTTTAGATCCATTGTCATTGAATGAAGAAATTTAAAAAGACGCTCATCAGACGAAATTTAAAAAATGAAAGTAATAATGTTTCTATGAATCACCTCTATCTCGCGAAATACCAGAATAAAAGACGTAAATCTTTTTATAAAACAATGCAGGAAAAGGATGTTCAGTAGATAAAACTTAAACGTTCCTGGCCAGGGCCAATGAACAAGATTATCGAATAATTTATGCCACGCATTTCTCTTCCGCTTGGATGAACCAGTTTCGCGAAGTTGTGATAAAAAAAAAGTGTACTTTTTTTTGGCTCTTTGTATCAAAAATTTGGCAAGCTTCGTGGCCAAGTGCTTGAATTACATTCGAGGGCATTTTTCGTGGCTTGGAAGTCAAATGCGAGCAAGGATAGAAAAAAAATAAAGTGGGAGTATAAGTATAAAAGCAGAGATAGAGGGTGAGTGGGAAATTCTAGAGAGAGACATAATCGCAGAAACCGGCAGCAGGTACGGGACGATAAAGGAAATTATTTAGTCCCCATTAACGTCACTCGCATTTGCTCGACGTTCCTAGTCCTCCCTCCTGTCGTTCCTTCCCTACGGAGATCCTTTTACCGCCTGCGAATACGGCAGAGGAGCGGAATTGTGGATTTGATTCCATTTATGGAGGCGAATTCTATTATATTGCGCTCGTTATAATAACTTTATGTCTAGTTACTTTTGTGCACAAAGTGCGATTAAAGAAGAGCAAAGCAGATTAAAAAGTAAGCGAATTTTAACATATTCATGTTTCACTCTGGCTGTTTAGGAAAATTTGTTATTTAGGTAAGCTCATACGCAAAATTTTTTCGCTTGGAAACCTTTTACTGCATCTGTTATGTTTTAAATTGTCATAATAAATTTTTAAAAAATATGTAGGCAAAAATATATATCGAGAGTTTTTCTGCTAATAGGGAACAGTTGAAAAAGCTTCAGATCTAGGTAACGGTTGTTAGATAACTGTTGCTAGGTAACGGTTGCTAGGTAAAGGTTGCTAGGTAAAGGATTCTAGGTAAAGTTTGTTAGGTAACGTTTGCTAGGTAACGGTTGCTAGGTAACGTTTGCTAGGTAACGGTTGCTAGGTAACGTTTGCTAGGTAACGGTTGCTAGGTAACGTTTGCTAGGTAACGGTTGCTAGGTAACGTTTGCTAGGTAACGGTTGCTAGGTAACGGTTGCTAGGTAACGGTTGCTAGGTAACGGTTGCTAGGTAACTGTTGCTAGATAGCGGTTGCTAGGTAACAGTTGCTAGGTAACGGTAGCTAGGTAACTGTTGCTAGATAACGGTTGCTAGGTAACGGTTGCTAGGCAATGGTTACTAGGTAACAATTGCTAGACAACGGTTGCTAAGTAAAAGTTGCCAGGCAATGGTTGCTAGGCAATGGTTGCTATGTAACGGTTGCTAGATAGCGGTTCCCAGGCAACGATCACTAACCATCGGTTTCTAGGCAACGGTTATTTGGAAACGGTTGCTAGGCAACGGTTACTAAGCAACGGTTACTAGGCATCGGTTGTTATGCACTGTTTCCTAGGCAACGGTTACTAAGCAACTATTTCTAGGCAACGGAAACTGAGCAACGGTCACTAAGCAATGATTGCTAGGCAATAGTTGCCAGGCAACGGTTACTAGATAGCGGTTCCTAGGCAACGGTCACTAAGCAACGGTGTCTAGGCAGCGGTTACTTGGAAACGGTTGCTAGGCAACGGTTACTAAGCAACGGTTACTAGGCAACAGTTGTTAGGCAACCGTAACCAAGCAACGGTTATTAGGCAACGATCACTAAGCAACGATTGCTAGGCAACTGTAAAAATTGGTAACAGGCAGTATTAAATTTTAAAAATTTTTTTAAAGGTTATATTTATCTCAACAAAAAAAATTTCCCGTAATTAAATGTGAAATCTTAATTATCCGAATATATTTAGTTCACCGAAAATTAAGATATTTCAGTAACGAAAACATTTTATTTACCGATTTCCTTTTACGTTAATGACCTTTTTTTCAGAAAAGTTTCCTCTGATGCGATCCTACAGACCGCCTCGACGACTGAGAGATAAAAAGCCGAACTTCTTAAACGAACGACATTCCAGCCGAAGAGTCTGTAAAAAGTGAATTACACCTGTACGGGTGCGATGTTGAATGCAACTCTGCCCACCAAGTCTTGTACGTGATAATCATCACACACAGAAGTTCAATTCGATTGTCTTTTTATGGCTTGAAAACATAAATTTTCCGACAAATCATCACAATTCTTGGCTTCCATTTTTGGAACAACTTTTTGATTAACTTTCTAATTACCGAAAAGATATTTCTGCCTTATGATTAAAATTTGCAAATCAGTAATTTTAAAAAATGTGATTTTTTTATTATCTGTTTTTTCAGCTATTTAACAATAGTCTACAAGAAGTTTTTTAGGTTGTTCTAAAAAAAGTTCATATTTCTCCTTAAAAAAAGTTTTCGTCTAAAGTCACCTATCATTTAAATCTATCTTTTCTGCAAGGCAAAGATAATAGACTAATTCCACCTAAAGTTAGAACTTATAAAGCGTATAGATTCCTTTAAATGAAAATTCTGGGCGATGAGTGATTCAATTTGTGGAAATTCAAGGCTTTGTCTTCACGCGCGAAAGGATCCAATATTTTCTCTGAACGCGTTCGACCAGTTTCAGGTCTCGAGTGCTACCCTGAATTTCCATGGAACTCTGCGAACTCTGTCATCGCACACTTTTATAAATATTTATCCTCATTTGAATCTCTCAGGACCGCCTACCTTGACTCCCACCAGAAACGCAACTGACTCGCGTATTTGTTCTTGCAAATCGTTTGTACGTTTCCTAGCTGGATTTGCATCCATAACGGTTCTTCGGTGCCTTCTAGTTTCTACAATTCCCGATCTCACATCCTCTTACTCTTGCGATCTAATTTTTTTTCTTTTACTTTTTTGCCTTCTTTTCACCCACTTCCTCCGCTTTGTTCTTTTTGCGCTTTCTTCCTTCCTTTTTTTCGTTTTTCTTCGTTTTTGAGACGCTCGACACGACTTCAATTGTTTGTGTCGTACACAACCCTCTTGAACTCGCACAACATTTCTTTCATACCTTTTGTTCGATAGGGATTTTTCCTCTGTACTCAAACGCTCCTGGATTTCATTTACTCTCCTTTACGGAATCCGCATTTTCACCGCTAAATCTTTGTGGACTCTTTTTTATCTCGAATCAGAATTTTTTAAACGGATGGAATTTTTTACATTTCAGGGCAAGTCTTTTATATAGACAGGGTTTTTTTTAATCTTTTATTTGTCTTTTTCAATGCAATAAATACAAATTAATTTAAATTGAATTGACAAAAAATTGTTGATTTATTTAATATTCTAACACAGTTGTAAAAATTTTTATAATTACCTAGATCATCGAGGGTCGGGATTTTGGGCAATTTTTTTTGACGAACTATAAAGTGTCAAATAAAATTTAATTTATGAAATCTTTACTTACTATTAATTTGCTCTGTCTAAATTAATAAATAATTCATATATAATATTACACGTGTATTGAAAGGTCTCAGGTAACAAACCGAAGCTCTTTTTCTCCGTATGTGTAAATTAAAAACAAAAACGGCTTCTGTAGCATCATTTGTAGTTTTTCATTAGATAGAAATCCATTTTAAAAGAAAGCCTATCTGGTCTCGTATTCCAGAAATCTGTAATTTTGGATAACGTAATAAACTTAGTCTTTCAGGTAATTCAAAATTACGGGTTTCTCAAAAACAGGAACAGGCAGATTTTTAATTAAAACAGATTTTTGAAGTTCGAATAATAAGAAAACCTGCTACAGAAGCCGTTTATTGATTGAGACCCAATTAAGAAACATTTACTCTTGCCTAGACATTTGTCACTAGTCGAGGGATTTCCATTTAGGTATAAGTTACTCATCAGGAATTTATCTGGTGGAAAAAATTAAATAAAAATTTGTTGTAAATTTTAATTAATTGCCGCGACACGGAACATAACAACTGCATCACAATTAGTGTCAAAATTTTAATCATCTGTTGGTATGACAATCTCTGGAATTCCAGATTAATGTTTACAAAACCGGGAAATAATTTCTATGAAATAAACTCAACAGCGTCACATGTAGTTAATTATTTACGCATAGAAGTGCTTACAATTGATGTAGTGTATTGTGAACACATTTTCCTCTCTTTTCCAACATTTGGTTTGCGTCGCAGATATTCACGTAATGCGACAATGAGTACTTTTGAGGCGCGAGAGCAAATACGAACTGTTCTATTACTGCCTTTCTGAGAATATTAATTAGAGACGACGCGCCGCAAAGTTCTGAGAAACCGCGCGAGGTCGCGAGTTCATAACCATTGCCACTGTAATCGTTACCATAGTGGCATTAAGGATTTGCGACGCGAATACATTTTGAATCCTCATAAGATGAATCAGCCTTGAATTGATGTTGCAATGTCGGATTCTTGTTGGTGTCATTCCAAGGAAAAATAAGGAAGTCTGCAATTTACTTGAAGCTATAAATCTGTCTATGTATGTACCTAACATTTACACGACCAACTATGTCTATTTTATTTAAAAATATCTTGGGTAATTAGTTGTATAAAGACAAATATAATTAATGGCTCCAAATCATTTTTAAAGTTATGAAACCTCTTACAAAATTTACCCTACGATCGTCTTTTAAAATTAGGTTCAAATTAATGATCCTAATTTGGGATGAGGTTAAGTTAATGAGTAGCTAATGAGTTTGAGCATATTTATTTAATTAAAGAAAGAAGAAGAATATTACCAACATGTCATATGAATTTGATTCTTACTTTTAGAAGAAAAGAAACGATTTGATGATGTGAAGGAAGAATCCGTAGGTTGTATCTTGATTTGAAAATCTCTGCGGTGATAAGTTGGATTTGCGTTGACAATTAAGCAGGAGATAGGCAGCGGATGGCAGCAGGCTGAATTACTAATGTTGACTTAGGTCACGAGTTGTCGATCAGTTTACTCAGTTTAGAACGTGAGAAAGTTTTTGAATGGTTTGATAAAATTTATGTCAGAGATTGATTTTTGAAAGAGAAATAAATGTTGTATAAGTTCTAAACTAGTAATTATTGATCAGAACCGTTAATAGTCTTATAACACTTGGTTCACCCAAGGCGGATACGTAAAGACGAGTTTAAGACTGAGTTCTTAGACTGTCTTGATGAAACCAAATTTATAATGTATTGATGCAACTGAATATTTGAGATCCGATATGTAGACTGATTTTTAGGACCAAGTTTAATAACTACTTGATGCGACTGCTGGACCCCTTTTTATACCAAAACTTGAAGACTTAGATGCTCATCTCCATGTATTTGTTTTAGTTTCTTTCTCTTTTCAGCTTATCATTTATGATTTTTATTTCCCTTCGCGTACGTTTTTTAATTTTAAATTATTGAGAGTGGTCGACTATTAACTTTAAATCTTATAATGAGCAATTAATTTGTGATAACATGTGAAAGCAGTTATCTTTGATCAGCTGGAGATAACTACGTCTACGTCGCTAAAGCATGGGTGGGTAGCGACTACTAAAGATTGTGACAGGGAGCGGTCGATGCGACACATCATATTAATAATAATTGTGGCGGCGCTAGTGTCGTCGTAAGTCGAACTTTAACGAGATGACGCTGGTCACCTCTGTTCGTGTTTCGTGGCAGTGCGTGCATTTGCATCTAACCTCTCCTCAGTCATCTAAAAAAAATAATCAAGTTAGTCATGAGGAAAGTTCTAATTTAGTTATTGATCCTTTTGTGTTCTGATGCCATGCAATGAAATTTTGAAAGAATACCACCTATCATAAGACAAATCTCTCGTTCGAATTTGAACAGACTTAATTGACTAAAAGTTAATTAGATAATTATTATGTATTTCATTCCTCGTCTTAACAGATTCGATTTTCCTAATTTCCATTGACTTGACACATAGTTCTATGACTACCAAGAGCAAAGCTCCTTTGCATTCAAGAAGGAAAGAACCTCTGGCGGAAATGAGAAACTCGCATGACAAACGTGCTTGTAATAATCAAGAAATATCGCCTCCATTTCTCAAAATAGAGGAATAATCGGATTAATGATATTTGTTGATGTATTCAAAGAGTCATCTCTAAAAAAAACACGCATAATTACAAATAATTATCCTCGCCAAAAATGTCTCCTTGATTAAACGAGAGAATAATAATCAGAAACAGAATTCGGTACTGTTTATGGAACCCTAGCCAAAGAGCTAAAATAAAACTCCACCTAAAATATCACGTCGAAGAAAGTTCACCCAAACGCTGGAAATGGCGCCCATCAAGGGCTTCGTACTTGGTGTACTTGGCGTCTATGTCAGTTTACGTTTTCCCAACAACGGCACTAGAGGGTCCGAAGACAAAACGAAAATGGTGCAAATAAAGCTGCAATATACCACAGAGAACCTGAGCAGAGCCAGCAACTTTCTCTCCTTCTGAGCTCATAGTCAAGAGTACAATAATCCACACGCTCGTTGAAACGAAATGAAAAAGGAAGGCGAGAAAACTCGAGTCAGTATAAAGGTTGAGCGCGGAACTTAACATAAACATAACCGTATATGGCGTTGCCAAAAACTTTGCAACGATCACGAATTCAGAAGTCAGTGAATTAGGGGGTTAAAATTTCCGGCAAAAAGTTGACGACAGTCATTGCTGATGCTCTGTCGCCACTGTCGACCAACTTTCAAGCGTAGCGCGATATGAGCTTGACTTTTGGCAATGGCCAGTGGTGACAACTGCCAATGTGGGCGGCGACGGTGCATGAAAGATTAAACATTGCTATGATAATTGTCAGAAATAACTACTCGGTAGACAAGGGCCAGACTGAATATGTGGAAAAGGGGCAAGGCAGGGGAGAATTATTTTCAGCTTCAGATATATCTCAGTAGATTCTAGATAGTGTTGTAGAGAAATTGATTGAGGAACACACTTCTGACTCTTTTTGCAGCAGCTGCTTCGAGTCGAAGTGATTTTGTTTTGAAGAATAATCTGTTCAGTGCCTCGGCAGTAAATCGAATCAATTAAAAAGACACTTTTAGCAATTAATTGAAAGCTGTACCAACACAACAACATAGTTTAAACTTTTCTAATCAAATCTTTTTTAGGTCATTCAGATTTCGATTACTTTAGTTACCTGGACAAATCTAAATTTTTTCTGAAGCTTTTATGACCTCTTCACTTTATCGTCAACGATTTCTTATTGGATGTTAACTTTTCTTCCCAGTGGTCGGAATTAGACTGTCCCTGAAAACTTTTTCGTTCCCTTCTTCTATACAATAGTCTTTATAGCTATTCTTACCTGATCCTTTCTCCTAGAAATTGCCAATTGTACTCTTTTCAGATTATATCGAACTAGAACCACCTTTTATCAAGATATTTTCTTATTGCAGTAACATTTATTGATCTCAAACCTGATTTGCAATCACAACCAACATTACCAAACAATTCCTCAAGAATGTTAAACCCAATAAAACGGTTTCTTTGGAAAGTTTCGATTTTTGACAAACAGATTTTTTGAACAGCTAATAAAACTCGAATTTAATGATGAACTTGAGATGAAAATAATAATTTTGAAAGGAACAGTTGCTGCAGAAGGTTGTGCAATGGTAATAAAGAAGCAAAGTAATCTTAAACTGAAAGCACAGGTGTTCCAGATTTGAGGATAGGGTTTGTATCTAAGTAACAATGATTTCACTGCTACTGGCAGAAACCCAAATGAGAGAATATGAAACTAGGTTTATGGAGAACGACATTTAACTGTAATTATCTTTCTGCTTAACTACTATTACAGTTTATTAAACTGTACAAGATTCTTGCATGTGTATCTAAAGTTACACTGGCGGGTTTCGGACTCTAAATCCAATTTTGGACCGTATGTGGTATTTAACAGATATTCGTTCATTTCTGAAAAAAAATCTTTATCTCAAGTCTCTTAGCATGATTTTAAATACCACTTTTGCATTATTACTCAAGCAGAAATCCATTTTTAACCTAATTCCAATTATCACTCCTATTTCTGACTTTCAATTACTCCCATTAGCACGAATTTTCATATCTAAACTACTTTTCTCATTAATTTTCCTCATCGCATCAATTTTACTTTTGAGCTTACATCTAACTTTTCTCGTTTCTAGAAATTTTTCTAATGAGAGCTAATATTCTTTGTGCGAGAGTTGTGCATTAATTACACTTTCCAAAGCGGATTAAGCAAACATCGATAGACTATCTGGGTAATAAGAATAGTTAAGGAGTTCCGAGGAAAGGAATACCCACATCAGTGATTAACAAAATTGAGGATTTTATAACTGTAAAAGCAATTTAGACAGAGGATAAAGCAAATGAAAATCGTATTGTAGCCGCGAGGTAGATACCAGTGCTCTGGAGAGAACGAAAGGGTTGAAGAGTGAGCGCATAATTCCATGTCGACGCGTAGTAATCCCTAACGTTCGTCGAGAGACCACCGGAGGTTCACTCTTGCGGTTCATCCTTTCGTGATTCTCTCTCCATTGTCGTTCTATGCCTCTCGCCACCTTGTAGATATACACAGTTCTCCCCGGCCTTTTCAACCTCAGGCTTCTTCCGCGCCCAGCTGGTTCCTGTGGCTTGTCTTACACGACTACCGCCGGCATCGCCCTGCATTAATTAGTCGGAATCCGTGACGATGCGGGTCCAATGGGACCCACTAATGGACCGCTGATTTAATTACGTTCAGTTCCTCGACCTCATCTTCTTTACTTTTCAGCCGATCAGAACCTAACTGACTCAGCTCGAGAACAAAATAGCAGTGGATGTATTTTTCAAAACATAAAACCAACGTATGGATAAACAAGATTCTATAAGGGGAAAACAAAAATAGAATTTAAACAAGACATAAGATTAAAGATAATAAATTTATAAATCAAAAAGAGCGTCACAATTCATACAGGACAAAGTGAGAAACACCTGGGATAATAATTATTGTAGGCTAATTTTACATTAGAAATGATGCCAGAAAAAAATTTGGCACCTATTAACAACGTGATTTATCATGCGAGGAAATTTTACCGGTGCGATCCCTTAAATTAGAGAAAAACAACTCTAGTCTCAAGACTGATCTTCTAGCGTCATTTTTCGTTTGTTTTTGTAATAAGTTTGCTGTTAAATCAACTACAAAGCCATAAATGAAAATTGACAAAATGTAAATTCAAGTAAAAAGTGCAGTGAGAAAATGTTAAATAATTAAAATAAATATATAACTTTGCGCTTTTGGGTAAATGATCTTCTTTGTTACCTCTCAATGCTAGATGATGAATGCTAGCTGTAAATGATAAGAACGTATGCAATCCGCTCGGGGAGCTTTTGCTTATGCGAGGGTACCTCATTAACTGTTATTATTCATGTCCGTGTTGCATCATGCTTAATTATAATGCAATAATGTATCTTATTAGACACTACAGGAATGGTAGAACAAAGGATTATTCCATTGCAAGTTTACTTCATATAGATTTTTAGTTACAACCTGTTACTTAAATTAAAAATAGTATTGAAGTGTACGTTAGAGAAGCAGAAAAATAACTTATGGAACTGGTTTCTATTCAGCGATAAAGTGACAATGAGTTCTGATGCAATGAGTAATGAAGGCGTGTTCATAAATGTCAAAATAAGATGGAGGTTCCCCGCCGTTAGAGACCGCAAACCTACCTGCACAGAAAATGCGTCATTTTATGCACATAAAGGCGGCGCAAAGTTTTATTTACCACTTCTTGCTTCCTATTTGTGTCTGCTTCTCCTACCATGTGGATTTTGATTACCTTGTATCCCTACTGAGCTCATTCAATGACGCGTTCATAATTATGAAAAACATTGTCCTTTAAATTTGCAACAGTTCTTTCGTTCTTCTTTTATCTTCTACAAATGGTGGTATTAAAATTGTGGCGAACCTTAGGGACCAATCATATATATCTCGTGGATAAACGAATAGTCTAATAGTCTTCCATTACAATGAGAATCATCATGCTTAGAGAAATAAATACATTCGGAATTAAAACTAACGGTTTATAAAGTTTCGATCCTAATGAAGTCCTCCAGAATATTACAATTTACTTAATCTATACAAGTACTCCCCCCCAGGTTACAGGATGCGAGCCATTATTGCGTGTAACTATCCCATTAAGGAAAACGTCGTGCTGCAATCGACTAATATTTTAATGACTTAATGGCACGTGAATCCCGTTCCAGTTCGCTTACTACTTTATGCTCTGCTTTCTATCGACATAAAGCGTCTATAACCACTTTGTCCATTTGATTCCACGAGGTTACTACAAAAAATCAGATTCACTTTGCCTTCAGTTGAAAAGCGTCAGATGTCTCCAGAAAGTTTCCGCTCAAGAAACGAGCTTACGATTAACATTGCCGTTTTTATTACCCAAGCGAATTTCCTTGCTTCTTCTCTTTTAACGGATTCAACTTTACCGACATCGTACACCTTACTTCTTTTATCTTTCATCAGAATCCTCCTCTTCTTAGGACCTCCTCTTCCTCTAGAAGTCATTTCACTTCTGAGTAATAATCTGCGCAACAGATTTTCTTTGCTTGTGGAAATACTGCATGAATTGCTCTCTGCAAAACCACCTGTCGACACAGTCAGTTTTGTATTTTTTAGAAGTAATGGAAAGAATGTAGACTGTATTGGAATTGTTCATAGTCAACTCTTTATCCCACTAAGGAAAAAAGTAGAGACATTGCTACAAATACAACGGCTAAAATATAATTACAATTTAAGCAGTGATCAGAAATGGGTAACATTCTGGTAAACATACTAGGTATGTTTTGCGGTAAGGGTAGACATTATTATGTGGTTTGTGTGGAGTAATAAAGTATAAGGAAGCTGTAGATTGTTCCTAAGAGAAGTACATTGTTCGTGGTCCCCTTGTGGCACGCAGACCCTTACCTAATGGGGTTTCTGTGTTTGACGCATGACGACATATACAATCGGACGTTTGCCCGTAGTTCCCAGAATTCTTACTCGACTCAAGTGCGCCATCAAGTATGTTTATCGAAACATGCAAATCCTACATTGCTCAACGGACGGGAACTGTATTTCCACTCGACCATGAACTTCAAAAGCTCCAACGTCAAGTACGTGCAAAAATAAAACACCGGAAAAGAAAAAGCAAACTTAAATAAATAAGGAGCTCGTAACATTTATCTGAAATCTGCTTATTGTTTTGTATCATAATATAACTCATATTTGTGCAACTGGAATAAATTTAGGATTAAAAACATCTTTTCTTTGAATAAGCATCAATACAATTTTACTAAGTGTTGTGAGGATGATTTTAATCAAGGTAAATATACTAAATTTTAAAACTATTGTTTATTAACAAAAAAGATTCAAGGTAATTCTGGTGAGGGATACCATAAGATATAAATCAAAAAGAGCGTCACGATTTGATCAAGATAAAGTTAAAAACATGTAAAATTAATTGAAATATATTAATTACAATTAATTTTAATTATTATAATTATATAATAATTAAAATATATAAATTAAAAAGAGCGTCACGATTTGCCGAAGACAAAGTAATAAAAAACTGAACTGCAGAAGCAGTACTACTAAAACTCAACTAGCTTCCGTTCTATTTTTTTTATTTCAGATGATGCACTCCAAAGATATTTTGCACAACGCGAGACACATTTTTTGGAGGACCCTTAGGAGATTGTCTGCAAAGGACACAAAATTTAATATTTTTATAAAATAAAATATTTTTTATACACATTAAGAGATGTACAATGACATACAAAAACTTTCATTTCAATAAATAAACATTCTTGTTAAAAAACATTCTAAAAAAATGCAATTTTTCCGCCGCCAAGCTACGTATAACCTCATGTCAATTTGCGTTCGGATCATTGAAATCAATATGTTTATATTTGCAAAACGGAATTCTCTTGGGGTCAGAGTTGTTTTGTTTTTAATTTAATAAATGCATAAAATTCTCGATTTAAAAATATAAACATAGATTCCAATGATCAGGAAAATAAACTGCTGTTTAAAAAAAGATGTCTGCAGTCCAGTTTTTTCTCACTGAATTTTGAATAAATCGTGACGCTCTTTTTGATTTATAAATTGTGCTATTCCCTCGACAGAATTATTATTTAAGAGGAAAGCCATACTTACATTGAATAAAATAAGACAACAATAATTAGGAATAAAGAAAAATATCATCTTGTCAAATCAGCCTACAATTGGTGTAACAGAAAGTTGATTCGTTGGTGTAAAATACATTGCAGGAAGTCAATTCTTTTTTCTGGGGTAAGAAACAAATGCATCAAAAAAGTAACTGAGGTATAATAAGGAAAATTAAAGCTCCTATTTTTACTGCTACTCTAAACTCCTAGCAAATTAAGTATTGAGAAAAATAAGCTATTTACAACGCAACACCAATTAGCAATTTTAAATAAAATTTTAATTTAGAACTTTCTTTGACTTTGAATGGCTGAAAAGACCTCATTTCATATTTTTCATCGAAATTAAATGAGATATTTACGCTTAGGGAAATATTTTTAGCTAATATGGGATTTCGAGTTTTCTCTGTTGAAATGATGAAAATATTACCTTTTGAAGATGTTGAGGCAATAACTTCACGGTAAAACAAATTTGATTGCGGTGTATACGGTAAACGTAAAAGGCAATGAGAATTTCTAAATTAAGTTGAGCACTCTAATTAATTTGAGCCAGACTTAACAGAGGCTGTAAGCGCTTGGGGTTGGCTGTGACCGACTCTGGGGAGTAATTGTGAATGAAACGCCCCACAGGACATGGTATTTGTATGCTGAGTGTTTCTCGGCTTTTAAACCGTGTATGAATCGTACCGACCTTGTCTTCTCTGCATAAATCACGTTTCATAAACTTTAATATATCCTGAATAATTGTGCTGAAACGTCAGTTCGCGACACTAATGTCAAAGAATTAGTTTATTTTGCTTTAAAAAATATATATTTCTCATGTTTGGATAAATTAAAATTGTCGTCGATCGAGAATAGGTTAAAATCAATTTCTTCAGGAGAAATTGATGCAAAAGGATTCAGTTTGATACAATCGAATGTAATTTGTCATTCTGCCGTGACTACTTTTTGAATGCATGCCCTATTTGCCAGCACATTTTCCTTTTCCAAGAATGGCAGACGTTTCCAACGGACAGGAAGGAATTACTCGTCAGTCACGACAATGCTCGCGAATTCACCAAGGGGGAAGAATGATAGACTGTAGATATGGCTTATCGTCCTTTACGTGCTTCAGATCTCACAGGGAACAAAGCGCACTCACCAAGTGTTATGCGGTTGACAATCATTGATACAAAAGTAAAAGAGTAGAAAAGAGTACAAATGAGAAAGGACAGAACCAGATGAGTTGATGAGAGAAAGAAAATACGAGGATGATGGCCAAAAGCAAGAGAGGGTAATTTTACCTTGCAGCTTGGTTGGCAGCAAAACTCCCCAGTACGGTCGACTCATTAAGAGGTTATTTCAAAGTTTAACTGAATCGAGTCGTAAAAGAAAAAGAGGGGAAGCGCGAAAGAGGAAAGATAAAAGGAGCCGATAAAAACTCAACCCTTCCTCGATCTTTGTTGCACTGCCTCTACCTGTACAGCACCCTTTTCTAACTGTATTAATTAACGTCATCTAGCGGTCGCAGTCTAGGTATTTGCAGTTTGTTAGTCTAAAAGTCCTGCAGCTTTTCATCTTGTTTTATTCCACTTTTTAATTTTATCTCGCTTAAAGAGGCTATTGATCCGTCCAGGCGACTCTATTGCTCCAAGAAGATCTTCAGCTTTGGACTTGCCCAAGTCGAAACTCCTTTTTACGACACCCTTAACGCATTTGGCGCCCTTAAGCGTGCGGCTGGCAGTAGGTGGGACGAAAGACCGTGTATTAAATTAATATCCGATAACCAGTCTCAAGTATCGCTAACACCCGGGACGAGAGACGCTGGAATCCAAATTAAGCGGCCTCCCGGGCGGAACGGGGAGCCCGCATTCAATTATAAAGTGATCAACGTCCAACCGCCTAGCCTGCTGCGTTAACGAATCCAGATGGGAAACTTACTGGTAATTCTTTTAACGGCGTGCTCAAGCTGAAGTTTTTACACTTCCAGTTTTACGACGACATGTTCTGCAACTTCTGGGTTGAGGAGACCTTTGTTTTAGAGGTTTGTACTCAGATTATTAATTCAGCTTCTCTATTACTTAGATTATTATGTAACGTGCAAACATTAAACTAATTTATTGTCTTTTTTCTTATGTATTTTGTCAGCAGAATATAAATGCCGCTTCACCGCTCCTGGTGATTTTCCTATGAACGTATCTGAGCCAGGGTGAACTGATCAAGCAACAAAATTGTGGAAAGGAATTTTGTTAAGCTTAACTGATTTAATAATCGCAAGATCACGGATTATTCTCGAATGATTTCCTTTCTGATATGCAACTCACGTGAAGAATCAACAATAGATATTTCATACATTAGGCACACGAAGGAAAATTAGAACAATACAGTGCTTCTTTGATTACTGCCGGGCAGCGGGACCAAAGGATTTATTTTAAGTCGGTGTTCCACTTAAAGCTACATACGCAGGAGATTAAATATTAAAAAATGTTAGAGAAGGTTTGATGGTAATTCACAAAAATTCACAGCACTTTTAATTTTAAACTAACGATAAGAATAAATATTCTTATTATAATTGAGATTCATTACTGCCGGGCAGCGGGACCAAAGGATTTGTTTCAAGTCGGTCTTCCACTCGAAGCTAAATATGCAGGAGATTAAATATTAAAAAATGTTAGAAAAGGTTTGATGGTAATTCACAAAAATTCACAGCACTTTTAATACAGATAATACGTCACATTTGTTCACCTGGTATAAACACAAATTGGAGAATCAGGTAAGAAGCCGTCGGGAACTGCAGTTTAAACGCGCCCGATATCAACTGTATAAAGGCCAAAATGGAACTCGACTTTAAGAAGGTCGCGATGGAACTGTTACGTACGAAGCCGATTACAAAAGGCCATGAACGACCCATTCAAATATTGCCAGCAACACTCCTGACGTTGGAAACTTTGGAGACGCAAAAGACTTAAAGATTTTTCGGTGTTGGAGTACGAACCAATCAGAACGCATCCCCACTCGAGACACCTATGTTCCGGGTGGCGTCAGATAAAAAAGAGATCCAACGAAGCAAAGGACATTTTCTCCGGAGCAGCGTAATTGTCAAGATCTTTTGTATCACGAGTCGAGTGTCGTTTCGTTTGCTTAAACATTACAGAAAGTGGTAGATATGATCAGTACTACGTATATCACTATCATAGCTATTGCAGCATCAAGTTTATTACTTTGAACAGACTTCGATTTGCAAAAGTGTTTTCCGATTTTATTTGAGCTATTTTGTGAAAATTACAAGCACATTCAGAACTTTAGTTAATTTGGTTGATTTCAATGTTAAAAAATAACTTAGCTCTGGAAGTTTTTTTAAGTATCGGGTTTTTCTAAAGTTTATTACTTTCATCCCAGAAGGTTTTTTTTATTATTACAGTGATGAGTAAATAAATCGGCGAGAATGACTTTGCAATGTGTCAGATCATCATGTACAGATTTCAAGCCTGAGTGGAAGTGAAGACAGGTGCCTTTTGCCAAAGCCCAACGCAATGGACTGTCTGATTTGCATACTTTGCAGGTGCTTAGATGGTTTTAGTCAAGCGTCTTCGTCCTTCTTGATGTCTCTTGAGGGACTGGGGGTCTCAATCCTAAGGACATTTTAACCCATAATCTTCAACAAGAGCTACAAGGCAACTGAGTACTTGTTCCAGACAACTTTAAATTCTTGATTTTGTTTTTTTTATAATTTTATTTACATTGGGGTGTAATCTTCGATTTGAATTTATATAATAAAGTTATTATCATATAAAACTAAAATTAGATATGAAAACTAAGCTGACCAAAACAACAGAAAAATATCGATCTTGTAAAAAATATTCCCTTATCCCAATACCTTTGGGTATTGTCCTAATTATAACTTTACATGTCTCCGAATTATAAAGCAAAATAAAAAAAGTAAACAATTTTTAAAGTTTATATTATGAATCAGTTTTATATTTTATAATTAAAGTTAAAAGTGTTACTAAATCAAATCTTTTTTGCTTGTTGCAGGTAAGAATCGCAGTTAAATTGGGGGAAAAAATCTGAAATATTGAACATACGCTGAAAGAGAATAGTGAGTATTATATTTGTGAAATTAAAAGGCAGGTGACAAGAGAACAAAGGAAGTAAAGAACGACAAAAAGGATCAGCGGCTTTGATGCTTAAACCGAATGTTGTGGAACTGGCTTAATTAGCTGGGACCAGTTGTTTATAATTAATTGTTTCAATCGTCTCTGTCAGCAACAGATATGACAGTCAATGAAGTATGTCGTTACCAGATGTACAAACGGATTCGGCAGTCGCTCCGAACGAGCTTTAGTTCAGAGGATATAACGGAGTCGATTAAAATAGCGTACCATTTGTCGCGGTTCGATGGCACAGTTAATTAACCATTAATCAACTCTCCGCATTCGTTTTTCAATTCAAAAGTCAAATAGAATTGTTTTGCTTTCTCTGAATAATTGATTGGAAGTGCAAAAAATTTTTTTTCTTTACGTTGCATTTTAATGATTGATGACAAAATCTACTGACGTTCTGCTTCTGTTGCTCCAGATTTATTTATTGTTCTGCAATATTGCCGAAAAAAAAGATTATTCAAATCCAATTTTAGTTAATTAAGTAGACGAATTTTATTTAATTTTGATCATTGAAATTTCTTTAAAATTAAAATTTGTAATATATTATATTTTCATTATATTATAGTTTCAATCATATTAACTACTTGGAATTTAATTTTAATAGCATCAATAATTATTTAAAAAAATTTTAGTTATAATATTTTGTACCCTTGCATATTTTGGATTTGTGTTTTAAATTTACGGTAAATTTCATCAAGTTAAAAAAATTAATTTAATCTTCTTAATGAAAACTTGGGTTTTCAATTGTAAACTTCCCGACAAGTATATGAAACTTAATTAAGGTCTAATAATTAAAATTCTTTTCATTTGCACGAAATCTTGCTTACGAAATTTCTGAACGACTTGAATTATTGCAAATTCCTTAAAATCCTTACCTATAAGCTAGCATTCCTAAAAAGTTTGAAATTTTTCTTAAAATTTTTGCATGCAGCCTTGAATGCTTTGAAATTCGCGATACACAAATTAAATTTTCCAGATGCTTGCATTTCAATTTACTTTGTAAATTGTCATTTTTATATTTTGAATCAAAAAATAATATTTTGAAAGACAAGGAATTTTTTTTTGGAATAATACTACTAATTTTCAGTAAACTTACTTAAATAATAAATTTTAATTTTCAGGTTTCGTTCTAATCATCGTGATCAATGTTTTTATTTCCAAATTCTTTGAAACGTGGATTTCTATTTTATAAATTTAAAGTTTTCTTCATTAGAAAATATATACATAAATTGAAATAATCAAAAACGCAAACTGCCGTTTTAAAATAAATTTGTTTACAAACCCTAGGCATTCCTAGGAAACTTAACGGAATCCCTTGATTCCCTTGATTCCCTAGATACTGGAAACTCTTGAGAAATTTCTAAGAAATTCTTAGGTATTCCTGGCAAGTCCTGGAAAATTTTTGAAAAATCCTTGATTACTCCTGTCAATTCGTGTGAAATTCGTAGCAAATCACTGGCCCTTCCTGGAAATTCCTAGGTAATTCCAGGAATTTCTGTTAATTCCTGGGGAACTTCTAGAAATCCCTAGGACCTCTTAAGAAGTTCGTCGTAAATCTCTGGAGATTCCCAGGAATTCCTATAAAAACTCTGAAATTTGGTGAATATCCCTTTGTAATTTCTAAGAAACTCCTTGAAATTCCTTGGAAATTCATGGGAACCCTTGGGAAATTCTTGGGAAATTTTTGGGCATTTATGGGATTCATAGGAAACTTCTGGGAATTCCTAGGAATTCCTGGCATGTTCCAGCTAAAGTTCTGGGTATTCCTGACAATTTGTGGGGAATTCGTGAAAAACCCTTTGGTATTTCTGGAAATTCTTGTGAAATTCGTAGGAAAATCATGGGTATTCCTGGCAATTCGTGTGAAATTCGTCGAAAATCCCTGGACCTTTCTGGAAATTCCTAGGTAGTTCCAGAGAATTCCTGTTAATTTCAGGAAATTCCTGTTAATTCCACCGAATTCCTGTAAATTCCTGGGAATTACTGTCAATTCCTGAGAATTACTGTCAATTCCTGGGAATTACAGCAAATTCCTGGAAAACTTCAGGCACTTTCTGGGGTGGGAAATCTTTGGGTATTCCTGGCAATTTGTGTGAAATTCGTAAAAAATCCCTGGGCATTTCTGGTAATTCCTAGGTAATTCCAGGGAATTACTGTTAAATTCAGGGAATTCCTCTTAATTCCTGGGAATTCCTGTTAATTCCACCGAATTCCTGTAAAATCCTAAGAATTACTGTTATTTCCTGGGAAACTTCAGCCAATTTCTGGGAAATTTGTGAGAAATCTTTGGGTATTCCTGGCAATTCGTGTGAAATTCGTAGAAAATCCTTGGGCATTTCTGGTAATTCCTAGGTAATTCCAGGGAATTCCTGTTAATTTCAGGGAATTCCTCTTAATTCCTGGGAATTCCTGTTAATTCCACCGAATTCCTGTTAATTCCTAAGAATTACTGTTATTTCCTGGGAAACTTCAGGCACTTTCTGGGAAATTTGTGAGAAATCTTTGGGTATTCCTGGCAATTCGTGTGTAATTCGTAGAAAATCCCTGGGCATTTCCGGGAATTCCTAGGTAATTCCAGGGAATTCCTGTTAATTTCAGGGAATTCCTCTTAATTCCTGGGAATTCCTGTTAATTCCACCGAATTTCTGTAAAATCCTAAGAATTACTGTTATTTCCTGGGAAACTTCAGCCAATTTCTGGGAAATTTGTGAGAAATCTTTGGGTATTCCTGGCAATTCGTGTGAAATTCGTAGAAAATCCCTGGGCCTTTCTGGAAATTCCTAGGTAATTCCAGGAAATTCATGTTAATATCTGGGAACTCCTTCTAATTCCTGGGAATTACTGTTAACTCCTGGGAAACTCCAGCCAATTTCTGGGAAATTTGTGGGAATTCTTTTGGTATTCTTGGCAATTAATGTGAAATTTGTAGGGAATCCCTGGGCGTTCTCGGAAATTCCTAGGTAATTTTAGGGAATTCCTGTTAATTCCTGGTAAACTTCTAGAAATTCTTAGGATCTCTTGGAAAGTTCGTCGTAAATCTCTGGACATTCCCAGGAATTCCTATAAAAACTTTATAATTTTGTGAATATCCCCTGGTATTTTCTAAGATACTACTTGGAATTCCTATGAAATTCATTGGAACTCTTGGGGAATTCTTGGGAAATTTTTGGGCATATCTGGGATTCATAGGAAACTTCTGGGAATTCCTGGGAAGTTCCTGCGAAACTTCTGGGTATTCCTGACAATTTGTGGGGAATTCATGAAAAATTCTTGGGTATTCCTGGCAATTCGTGTGAAATTCGTCGAAAATCCCTGGACCTTTCTAGAAATTCCTATTTAGTTCCAGGGAATTCCTGCTAATTTCAGGGAATTCCTCTTAATTCCTGGGAACTGTTAATTCCACCGAATTCCTGTTAATTTTTGGCAATTACTGTTAATTCCTGGGAAACTTTAGTCAACCTCTGGGAAATTTGTGAGAAATCTTTGGGTATTCCTGGCAATTCGTTTGGAACTCGTAGAAAATCCCTGGACCTTTCTGGAAATTCCTAGGTTATTCCAGGGAATTCCAGGGAATATTGTTAATATCAGGGAACTGTTTTTAATTCCTGGGAATTACTGTTAACTCCTGGCAATCCTCGTGTAAAATTCGTAGGAAATCCCTGGGCCTTCTCGGAAATTCCTAGGTAATTCTAGGGAATTCCTGTTAATTCCTGGTAAACTTTAAGAAATTTCTATCATCTATTGGGAAGTTCGTGGTAAATCTCTGGACATTTCTAGAAATTCCTACAAAAACTCTTAAATTTCGTGAATATCCCCTGGTAATTTCTAAGAAACTCCTTGGAATTCCCTGGAAAATAACGAGAACCCTTCGGAATTTTTTGGGCATTTCTGGGATTCATAGGAAAGTTATGGGAATTCCTGGGATGTCTCTGGGAAAATCCTGGGTATTCCTGACAATTTCCTGGAAATTCCTAGGTAATTCCAGGGAATTCTTTTTTAATTTTTGGGGAATTCTTCTTAATTCCTGGCAATTTCTCTTAATTCCTGGGAATTCCTGTTAATTCCTGGGAATTCCTGTTAATTCCTGCGAATTCCTCTTAATTCCTGGAAATTACTGTTAATTCCTGGAAAACTTCAGGCAATTTCTGGGAAGTTTGTGGATAATATTTGGGTATTGTTGGCAATTCGTGTGAAATTCGTAGGAAATCCTTGGGCATTCCTGTCAATTCCAGAGAAACTTCTAGGGATTTCTAGGAAACTCCAGTTAGTTCCCTGGTCATTTCTGGGAATCCGTTGAAAATTCCTCAGAACTCTTGGGAAATTTCTGGGAAATGCATACAACACAAATTATGTATTTTAATAAGTCCTACAACTTTTGATTGAATCACTTTTCGAAATTATTAATATTTATTAAAATAATTACAAAAAGGTTGATTGTTATGCGTTGTTTATGATTTTCATCACGATAATCAAATTGTCGCTATTTTTCAATTCCTTACTACAGACAAACTCTGTTTTTGTTTTTATTCTTAAAACGCGGAGTTTTTTTTGTGAAGTATAATAAAAAAGATGACTAAATGTTTTAATCAAAAAATGTTTAACCTTTAAAGTCCCTAAGTCACTTTTTAAATTGACATACTTATATAGAATTAAAATTATCCCCAATTTTCAAAATCACAAACTCCAATGTAACTGTTAATTTTTGAATAATTGTTCGTATTAAACGTCAATAAATAATCAATTAATCACTGAATTAATAACTAAAAAAGAGAGTCGTGAAGAATCACAGAGGCTAAAGTATTGAAGCTTTAATAAATTATTCCCGCACACTTTTCTGCATCGCTGGCAATTGTGTGAAAAAGCGTTCTCTAATTACAGGCACCTGGGGGCGAATAAAAAGTCTATATCTGCAAAGTGCAGCACATTTTGCGCCTCTTACGTCCAGCGACCAATCGAAATTCCGTCGAAAGAAAAATAAAAGAGGTCAGTGCACGCGAGAACCAATTTACATGGAGGTACTCGGTGACTAGAAGGATCGATACTAGCATTCTGCCACCTATTGTGGTTCTCTCCATTCCCCTGACCACCTCGTAGTTTCCTCTTAACTTTCTTTCGCGAGAGTTGCCTTTCTCTCTTTTTCCTCGCAAAACTTAATTACGTTATTGAATGACTCTGCGGAAAGTCGCCACATCGACATACACCGCCACACCCGCACCACGTGGTCTTGCATTATTTTAGCCCCGCTGTCGCGGTGTTCGAGCCGTGCCGCCTCCCCCCACCAGACTCGCCGCCGCGCCTTATAGCTGCACAGTGCGACTTTGCTTTTCCTCGAGACCGGAATATAAAGCAGTTTAATCTTTTTTTTTTCTCCTCTGAGCGATTGGGTACCTACGATACGATCGACCAAACCGCTCGCCGCGCCAAGCGAAACTTTTCTGGCGCTAATCGATTCCTAAAGCGGAAACCAACTTCTCTGGCGGGCAAAACTTGTCCAAAAGATCTTCCCAAGTATCAGCCAGAGATGGCCTTTTACAATGCGAAAAATTCACGATAACGACACTCTGACGTCATGAGCTTGAAATTCTTGTCAGGAACTTTAGTCAAAAAAAAAAAAAAAAAAAAAAAGTCTCGGTCAAGGAATATCTGCTGAATCGCGTGTCCAAGATAGTAAGCTGCCTATCGATTTATCGAAAAAAACCTAAGTTCAAATTAGAACCGATTTATGTCACAAGTTGAGACACGGTAAAAAAAAACTTTTTTCGTTTATTTGGATTTTTAGATAGAAAATTATAGTATGTTCTTTTTTTCGCTAAAAAAGGTCTAATTTCTAGAATAATGTTGCAGTTTACCGCTAGTGGGAAAAGACTCCTTTTCACTGCTAGTGTGCAATGTGTCTAATTTCACCCCAGACTCAAAATACACCGATTTTTATCATCATGAGAAGTTGATCAATTTTCCTACGGTTCAAAAGTGGAAGTAAAAATTAATTTAACAGTAAATTTGACGGTAATGTTTGCACGAAGTGTGATTACACTTATTGAATTTTAAATTAACGTTAATCTGGCGAACTTGTGTTCTTTGACAAGATTGCACTTCCTAAACTAACAAGTTGCAACTTACAAGTTGGTTGATTCACAATTTCACAGTCAACTCTCTGATGTTGTATTGCAAGCTGTTGCCAACATCTCTCAGGACAAGTTTTCTCTCAATATTCACTCGTCTGTGCTTCTGCGTGTCTAACTTCAATTGAGTTTCGATTATCGTGCTTGGCGGCTCTGTTAAAGCATTATGCGGTTCAGCAACAATTTACAATGACCTTTCTAAACCTCGAGTTAATTTAATATTCAATTCAATTTCATTAAATTTTTTTACAATTTCTCAAACTAATTGTTCAATTCGCAATTATTCAGTCATGATTAATTTTAATTTCCAGTTTAAAAATTTTAGCCACTAGTGGAGAAAAATGTTCATTTTAACAATAGTGTCAAAAATAGACATTTTTGACACTGGTGAGAAAAACAACCACTTTAGTCACAGGAGAGAAAAGTTACCACTTTAGTCCCTAGGGATAAAAGTTGTTACTTTAGTCCTTAGTGATAAAAGTTAACACTTTAGTACCTAGCGAGAAAAGTCAACACTTTAGTCCCTGGTGAGAAAAGTCAACACTTTAGTCACTAGTGAAAAAAAAGCAACCACTTTAGTCCCTAGTGAAAAAGCAACCACTTTAGTCACAGGAAAGAAAAGTTACTACTTTAGTCCCTAGCAATAAATGTAAACACTTTAGTCCCTAGTGAGAAAAGTCAACACTTTAGACTCTAGTGAAAAAGCAACCACTTTAGTCCCTAGTGAAAAAGCAACCACTTTAGTCACAGGAGAGAAAAGTTACCACTTTAGTCCCTAGTGATAAAAGTAAACACTTTAGTCCCTATTGAGAAAAGAAAAAACCCTTTAGTCCCTAGTGAGAAATTTTATTTTCTGAAGTATTGAAAAACGCACATGCTTCTCGTTAGCCTCGAGTTTATAAATTTTATTTTACTTTCTTCAAATACAATTTAGCTTTGATCTAAGCACTGCGTATGTCATGTTGTTAACAAGTTATGGTTTAATGATATCTTTATCGTTATTACTAGTTATATTACTCGGGACAAGAAACAGGTTTATGAAAAAATATTTTATTCGTGTTGTTCAAATCGCTCGAAGGTGTTAGCTGACCGTGTAAAGTGAATTCTCTATATATATATTCAATAACCTCCCACCGCGAATGAGAAATGCGAAACCACTCTTTCAATTTTATTTCAAAATCCATAACTCAATTGAACCAGACATCTGAATCAACAAATTTGGAATTTTTGTTTAACTAATATACAATAGTTGTTTATATTTATTTATTCAATTGTTCCATTCTTTATTAGTGGCTTAATACACTTAAACTTATTGCTGAGTTGCTTTTCTATGTGTTACGGTAAAAAGCAAATTTTTTAACAGCTTGTGATGAAGAATAGATTTTTAACGAATGCCAATTCACCCGATTAGTCAATTTACCCAACTCTCACCTATTCCCTTTTATACTATCTAGAGTTTCGTGATTTCACTCGACAATGTCAATTTATTTGCAGGAAAATGTTAGCAGTGGTTAAACAAACACTTTGTTTCAGAAGAGTCGACGAGTGTGTGTGTGTTTCTCGCTTTCTCTCATTTGATCGTTCTCTATTCTGCGTTCGCAATTCGTACGTCGGTCAACCTTGCGGCCAAGGTTGTGCAACGACTGCGAGGCAAAGCAGGCAATACACGTGGTCTCGTTGACGCTATTGCGTCCGAGCATATTTACACACACTCTCACGCATACTTTCGTGTTCGCACTAGTTTCACGCACACATACAATTGTGTGAGCGCCAATTGGCTCAAATGCACATTTACCCTACATCCTCGTCAATTACATAATAAGCCGGTCTCTCTTCCTCTTGGCTCGTTGAAAAAAGCATAAATGGAAGAAAACAAAAGTTTTCTCTTCACGTGAAAAGCAGTCGTGAAAAAAGAATATACTTGCATCACAAATCGTTCTTTCTCGAATAATAATAATAATAATAATTGTCTTTGAAATTCTCCATTCTCATTACATACTATTTTAATTATAGAATAACTATTCAGAACTTTAAAAAAATTAGCAAAAATTTAGTTAATGGTAGATTGGTAAAAAATAGATTTAAAAAAAATATTGACTACTTGTTGTCTAATGAATTTCATTTGAAAGTATTTGCATCCGTAAGCCATTAGGGATCATAAAAATAAAAATAATTAATATTGGTTGAGTGCTCGCATGCTTTCTGTAAGTGGATCAAGTCTTTCTCACTCCAAACAGTCTATTGCACAAGGAATGACTTGGCGTATCAGCTGAGACGCAATGTTCGTTCGCATCTCAAGATCTCGATCATTTGACCGCAGTCTTGACTAGATGCTTTTAATTAACGTTAACTAACCTCTTTAAAAAATGTGGCATTGATCTGCATTGAGAAAAGAATTAGGAGTCCAAAGTACAGAAGTGAAACTTTCTTATGATAAGTAAGGGAAACGGTAACTAACGACACAAGTGACGAAAATTATAATTTTTCTCACCAGTGACGGAATTGTCATTTACGACTCCAAATACGAATTTGGTAAATTACCTCACTAATCAGGTTGCACTAATATGTTGCATAAAAGAAAAAGTATATAAAATTCTGAGACTTTTAAAAAAAAGATGAACTTAATTGGTCAAATAGTTCTCGAGTTACGCCCTTTCAAAGTTTACTAATTTTTCATAATTTTTGCCCGTAGAAACCTTGTTTTCAAAAAATAATGCCGAATTTTTTTTCACGTAATCGGATGAAAAAACAATGTATATAAAAGTTGTAGTAGACTGCATTAGCTTTAAATTCCCGTTTAGAAAATTAAATTCGGCCCACTAGTTACCGAGCTATGACTTCCTAAAGAATACCAGTTTTCACGTTTTTTCACACAGTTGCAAATATTTTAGTTCGGATCGATTGCTCTTGCATTTTTTTTATTGTTAAGTACATAATACAAGTTTGTTTCTATAAACTTGGTATCTAGATACCAAGTCTAACGAAATTAGCCGAATTTAAAAAAAATATCGTCCGCCATATTGGATCTGCCATTTTGATTTTTTAAAATCTGATTGCAGATTCGTAATAAGCGACCCCAAAGACCCCTAGATACCGAGTATCACGAAAATAAGCCAATTTTTAAAAAATATCGTCCGCCATATTGAATCCACCATTTTGAATTTTTATAATGTAACTACAGATTCGTAATCAGCGACCCCAAAAGCCCCTAGATAGAATGTGTTATGAGAATCAACGAATTTTTTAAAAATATTGTCTACCATATTGGATGCAACATGAAAATTAATAAATTTTTCAAATATCGTCCGCCATATTATATTTACCATTTTGAATTTTCAAAATCGGATTAAAAATTCGTAATCAGCGACCCCAAAAAACCCTTAGATACCAAGTGTCACGAAAATTAGCCAATTTTTAAAAAATATCGTCCGCGATATTGAATCTGCCATTTTGAATTTTAAAAAAAAAGCAAAGATTTACAGAAACAAACTTGTATTATGTACTTAACAATAAAAAAAATACAAGAGCAATCGATCCGAACTAAAAAATTTGCAACTATGTGAAAAAACGTGAAAACTGGTATACTTTAGGAAGTCACAGCTCGGTAACTAGTGGGCCGAATTTAATTTTCTAAACGGGAATTTAAAGCTAATACAGTCTACTACAACTATTATATACATTGTTTTTTCATCCTATTACGTAAAAAAAATTTCGGCATTATTTTTTTAAAACAAGGTTTTTTCGGACAAAAATTATGAAAATTTAGTAAACTTTGAAAGGGCGTAACTCGGGAACTATTTGGCCAATTAAGTTCATCTTTTTTTTTTAAAGATTCAGAATTTTAAATACTTTTTCTTTTATGCAACATATTTTTCACGTAAAATGCTCAGAAAACGTGATTTTTTGCACCTTTTTTGAAAAATTTAACTGGGTTCCCGGTCGGCACGCCTGCCGAAAACTTAGGGTCTTTAATTGTATGCCAAAATAAAGGGTTTAAGCCAAAAACATCGACCTTCCGAGTTATTACCGTATAAAACGTTTTTTTTCGACGTATTGACTGGACTATAAGTCAAAGAAGTGTATAAATTATTATTAAATATAACAATTATGAACAATTTTAAAATGAAAGCAAGTAATTTAAATTGGAGAAAAATACTTTAAAATCTTAGAAATAAATTGAAAAAAATTAGGTTAATGAAAAATTGGAGAAAATAATTTAAAATTGAAAAAAAATAATTCAAATTGAGATAAATAATTAAAAATTTAGAAAATTAATTCAGAAAATGATGAAAATGATTAAAAATTTAAGAAAATTATGAAGAAGTAATATAAATAATTTAAAATGAAGAAAATAATTCAAATTTAAATAAATAATTAAAAAAATTGCATAATATATTTTAAATAAAGGAAATTTAAAGAAAATTTCAGAAAAATACTTAAAAGTTTTAGAAGTTAATTGCAAAAAAAAAAAAAATTAAAAATCAGAGAAAATAAATAAAAAAAAACATAATTTAAAATTGTTATATTGAGAAATAATTGCAAAACATACAGAATATAGATACATAAAATACAAGAAAATCGTAGATATAATTGAAAATTGAATAAAAAAATGACAATTTCAGATAAATAAACAAAAACTTTTTTGGAAATTATGAAAAAAAACGTAAGTAATTGAAAATAATAAACAAATAATATAAATAATTGAAAATTGAATTAAATAATTGAAAATGATTAAAAATTAAAGAAAATAATGGGAAATTTGAGAAAAAGATTTTAAAATTTTAGAAAAGAATTTAAAAAAATAAGAATATTATAACTTGTGGTAAATAATTGGAAAATGATTTTAAAATTTGAAACTTGAAGACAATAATTGAAATATGATGAAAATAATAATAAGTTGAAAAAATTCTGTTATTTTTCTTTCAATTGTCAACTATTTTTTTAAATCTTTAATCTTCAGTTTAATTCTTTAATCTTCCATTTATTTCTTTAATTTTGAATTAATTTCTGCAATTTTTAATTGTATTCTACGTTTTTCAATTACTTTATTCATAATTCAATAATTCTCTCATTCACTCAATTATAAAATATTTTCTTGAAATTCCAATACAATTCTTTAACTTCCAAATGATTTCTTTAATTTTTATCTATTTTTTACAATTGTTTCTATTATTTTCATCAGTTTTCAATTGACAATTTATTTTTCTATTTCAATTTTATGATTATTCATCATATTAAAATTGTTTTTTGTCGAATGTCGATTATTCTCACCATTTTACGATTTTTTTCCTATGGTTAATTTTTTTTTAATAGTTAATTATTTTCGTCAATATTTAATTATTTTCTTGAAATTTCCATTTAATTCTTTAATTTTAATTTATTTCTTCAACTTTCAAATATTTTCTTTAAGCTTCAATTTTTTTATCGATTTTCAATTAATTCTTCAATATTCAATAATTCTCTTACTTTTTCAATTATTTTTTTCACTCATAAAAATTGTTTTAAAATTTCAATTCAATTATTCAATTCGAGAATTATTCTCTTTAATTCTCAGTTATTTTCTTCAAATTTAAATTTCACTTTAAAATTTTCAATTATTTTCTTTAATATTAAAAAATTATCGCTTTTTTTCTAATATTTTTTTCGATTATCATAAAGTTTCTGTAATTTTAAATACAATTGTTCAATTTTTTTTCAATTCTATTCTTCAATTTTTAATTTCATTCTTCAGTTTTCAATTGTTTTTTTCTATATTCATTAATTCTCGGCTATTTTAAATTAATTTTTTTCAATTTTTAAGTATATTCCATAAATTTAAATTCAATTCTTCAATTTCTTATTGCTTTCTTCAATTTTCAATTACTTTTTTCAATTTTAATTATTTTTTTCCATTTTCAATCCAGTTGTTAAGTGTGCAATTATTTCCAACAATTATTCCTATAATTTTCTTAATTTTTAAATTTGCAATTTTTTTTTTAAACTTAATATTTCTTGTTTAATTTTTACAACTATTTTTTTCAGTTGTCTATTAATCATGTCATTTTTTGAATTTTATTTTCAATTGACAATAATTTTCGTAATTTTGCACATATTTTCTTCAATTTTTAAACTATTTCCTTCAATTATTAATTATTTTCCGCAATTTTCAATAATTTCCTACAATTTTTTCAATTTTTAATTATTATCTCAAAATTGTATAATTATTCTTTGATTTTTAAAATTATTTTGTTTAGATTTTCTGAATTTTGTTTTCAATTGTCAATTATTTTCGTTTTTTTGTATTTTTTTATCAATTATGAATTATTTTTTTAAAGTTGTATTTAATTCTTAATTTAATTTCTTAATTTTTAATTTTCATTTTATTTCCTCAATTTTTTTATTATTTTCTTCAATTTCAATTATTTTTTTCGATTTTCAATCCAGTTATTTAATTTGCAATTATTTGCAACTGTTAACTATTTTGTTTAAATTGCATATATTTAGCCACAGATCTGAAAAATTACCTCACCAATAATAAAGATGGTAATTTATCACGCCTGTGACTAAAATGGTTATTTTTTCCTCGCTGACAAAAAAAAATGGTAATTTACAGAAGCAACGTCTGAAATGTTCTTTTATGACTAAAGTAACCAAAATAGTATTTTATCTCACCAGAATTCAAAATGGTAATTTATTCCACCTTTGAAATGATATTTTTTCTCACTCGATGCAAAAATTGTTAGTTTTCTGATTGGTGACAGAAATGATCATTTTCACTGTATTTAAAATCGTCTTTTTTCCCACTAGCGGCTAAAATTATCTTTTTTTTACCCTTAACAGAAATAATCGGGTTTTTTTTTTAACAGGAAACAGAAATATTTATTTTCTTCTCTTGTTTTGAAACGGTTGTACTATCCATTGGGACTGACAATTTTCTCTTTTACATTTAAATTCTCAACAGAATCCTTATCTCAGTTGTCAATCGATTACTTTGTTTTTATTTATTCGAAAGTCACTTTCGAAACGTTACTTTACGTTTCTAAAGTGGAAAAGTGTCGATGATTTGCATTTATTTTATTGTGTGTTTTTAAAGTCCCGTAAGTTCTTATTGTAATCTCTGGCAACACTAGTGAATCTTTCTTTAAATCTTAACATTAATCGATAGTTTCAGTTGGAAACCACAAATCTTTTTACGAGTGCTATCCTTTGAGCATACTGGCAATCGAAAGTTGAAACTAGCTCGGTTCGATCGCTACGCAGAGAAGTAACGAGAACTCGTCGAGAGATAGAGCAAACCGCAGCTAAATTCTGCACGCTCATTCCTTCAGATAACATCTGGCCAAACTTGAACCAATCTGGGAAGAATCTACGAAAACAAAAGCAAAGAGAATTTTCAACGTGGTGCCCAGTTTGTAGATAATGGACTTTTATAGAACTCGATGGTACTTTAACCAAAAGGCACTTAGGAGTCTTTATTTTATTATTTTTTTTATTTTGAAAATAGTACCTACAGGAAATTGCACATGCAAAAAAGAGAATTAATAATAGCATACGAAATTTTCATTTATTGTTCTAAGCGTCATATTTGGCTTTCTGTTGTTTTTGTATAAAAAGAAAAAGTCTTTTATTTTAGTGATAAAAAAAAAAGTTGTAAATGACAAAACTAATTGAAAAAATTGATTAAAAATTAAACAATGATGACCAAAATTAAAACGAAATAATTGGAATTTAAAGTAAATAATTGAAATTTGAAAAAAAAATTTTTAAAAATATCAAAAATGGATTGTATGTGTATAGAAAATAGTTGAATAATGACAAAAATAACTGAAATTTAGAAAAAAATAATTGAAAACTGTTCTTCAAAAGTTAATAAATTCATGACAATAATAAAAAGATTGAAGAAAATAACATTTCAAGAAAATAATGACAAAGTGTCAAAAATATTTGAATATTGACAAAAATAGTTGTAACTTGAAAAAATAATTGAGAAATGACAAAAATAATTGATAATTTAAAAAAAATTAAAAATTTGAAGAAAATACTTGAAAAGTTGACAAAACAATTGAAATATTGAAATAAATAATTTAAAAATGGTGTAAAAATTAAAAAATTATAGACAATAATTGTGAAGTTAGAAAAAAATTATAAGTTTGAGGAAAATAATTGAAATTTAAAGAAATTAATTGAAGTTTAAAGACAATAAATGCAATTTGAAGAGAACAATTAAAAAATGGCAAAAAAATTCAAATATGAAAAAAATAATTAAATTTTGAAATAAATAATTGAAAAAGGTGTACAAAAATTAATAAATTCGTGGCAATAATAAAAATAATGATGAAAATAATTGAAAATAGGGGTGTAAGAAATTTAAAAGTCCAGGACAATAATAAAAATTAAATAAAATAATTGCAATTTGTAAAAAATAATTTAAAAATGGCAAAAATAACAAAAATATGAAAAAAAAATAATTGAAAAATAACAAAAATAATTGATTAATGATAAAAGTAATGGAAATTTGAAGAAAATAATTGAAAAGTTTTTAAAATAATTAAACAATGACAAAATAATTAAAATTTGAAACAAAAATTTGAGACTGGTGTAAAAAATTTAATTTTTCGAATAATTGAGATATTGAAGAAATAAGTAAAATGTAAAGAAACTAATTAAATAATGACATAAGTAATTATAAAAGCTGCGGTATAAAAATTACACTTTTTAGATAACAGTTGAAAAATTAAAAAAATAATGGGATTTCAAGAAAATAATTAAAATTTGAAAAAAATAATTTAAAAATATCAAAAACTGTAAATGTGTAGAAAATAGTTGAATAATGACAAAAATAACTAAAATTTAGAAAAATAATTAATGAAAAATAAGAAATATATTCAAAATGAAGTAAAAAAATAAATAATTTAATACATTAGTTGAAAAATTGTATAGAATAATTGAAAAATTAACGATAGATTAAAAATGTGAAGAAATTAATTAAATAATGACATAAATAATTGAAAAATCTTCAAAAGTTAATAAATTCATGACAATAATAAAAAGATTGAAGGAAATGACATTTATATAAAGAAAATAATTCCAAAATGTCAAAAATATTTGAAATTAATTATAGACAATAATTGTGAAGTTAAAAAAAAATTATAAGTTTAAAGAAAATAATTGGAAGTTGAAGAAATTAATTGAAGTTTGAAGACAATAACTGCAATTTGAAGAGAATAATTCAAAAATGTCAAAAAAATTCAAATATAAAAAAAATAATTAAAGTTTGAAGAAAATAATTGAAAAAGGTGTACAAAAATTAATAAATACGTGACAATAATAAAAATAATGATGAAAATAATTGAAAACGGCTGTATGTTTAAAAGTTCATGACAATAAAAAAATTGAATAAAATAATTGCAATTTGTAAAAAATAATTCTAAAATGGCAAAAATAACAAAAATATGAAAAAATTAATGAAAAATGACAAAAATAATTGATTAATGACAAAAGTAATTGAAATTTAAAGAAAATAATTGAAAAATCACGAAAGTGAATTGAACTTGTCTAGAAAATTTTGATATTTCTGACAATAATTTGAAGATTAAAGAACACAATAGAAATTTAGAAAACATTATTGAAAAGTTTCAAGAAAAGTTGAATTTACAAGAAGATAATTGAACAATAACAAAAATAATTGTAATTTGAAAAAAAGTAATTAATAACTGGTGCAAAAATTTAAAAATTTAAAGACAATACTTGAAAAATTGACTAATCAATTGAAATCTTAAGAAACTGATTGAATAATGACATAAATAATTGAAAGCTGGTGTTTAAATAAAAAATTTATAGAGAGTAATTGAAGTTTGAAGAAAATAATTAAAATTTGTTGAAATTAATTTAAAATCAATGTACAAATTTAATAAACTCATGACAATAATAAAAATAATATAGAAAATGATTGAAATTTGTAAAAAATAATTGCAAACTAATATAATAAATTTAAAAATTCATGGCAATAAAAATTTATTTATTTATTTATTTACGGGCAAAAGCCCATTACAATATAAAATTTAAAAATTTATTTCAAGTAACATTAATATCAAAATTTCATATAACAGTAATAATTACTATATCAAATATTAATAGGTCGCATTTAATAATTTGAATAAAATAATAATTAAAATTTATAGAAAATAATTCTAAAATTGCAAAAATAATAGAAATATGAAGAAAATAATCGTAAAATGACAAAAATACTCGAATAATGACAAAAGTAATTGAAATATGAAGAAAATTATTTATAATTAATAAACAAAAGTAGAATAGAAACTGATGTTAAAAATTTAAATATTCCTGGCAATAATTTAAAGATATAGAAAAAAATTTGAAATGTTGAAAAATAATTGGCAAATGACAGAAGTAAATGAAAACTTCACTGAAAAAACATGGTGTCTTAAATTGGCTAAAAATGTCTTAAATTAAGATACTTTTGGTATCTAAGACACAAAAAATGTCTTATTTTAAGACATTTTTGAACAATTTAAGACACCTGTTTTTGCAGTGTTGTGTAATAAATTTAAATATTTAAACTTGTAGCTAACTTGATGAAAGTTTCGGAACTTAAAAACTGGTTAAAAAAGTTACAGAATAATTTAAACTGTATTTAATTTTTTAATTTTAATTTTTTCCAATAAAGTAAAATAACGTCATTCGAATTTTTAATGAATTCGACTATTCGACACTTTAAATTAATTTAAGTTATTATTAAAATTCATATAAGTGTGTAATATATAATTTATTGTTACTCATAATGAATATCTCGTCATTAAGGCTATATCTCATCTGCATATTTTGTCTGTAAACTAAAACAATTTTAAAATTTTCTGATAAAGAGTCACTAACCAATTTCTTCATAAAATTGTGTATTTTTATAAAATTATAGAGCGAAAAACAAAATTATTATTTAGATAGAAAAAACGTAAAAATAAAACTTTATTTATATATTTTTTTAATTTTGACCCAATTCTTTAATTTTTTAATTCTTTAATAATATTCCCCTTTATTTTATCTTTATTTTAAAATAAAGATAATCCTGGAGACTTTATTAGATCTTGTGATATCGTCCTTTTAGTATCATCATCTCAAAGAAAAATACTACGTAAATTTATGTTTTTACCTTCATTTGCTTTTTGATAGTTTTTTAAAATTAGAAACTATTTACTGTGAAGATTTTTTTTCAATTTCTCAATTAAATACAGTGAAAATCCAATAAAATTTTTATTCTATTAAGAGATTTGGAAATAATTATTAATTTAAAGTAAAAATAAAAACATTTAATTAAATTATGGAAATTAAACAATTCAATGCAGAAAATATTTTGCTGCCAAGGAAACCTTCAAATTTTAAGTCCAAGTATTATAAAAACAAAAGCGATAGATTTTAGGACAATTATGTGAATTTGTATAATATTAAATCAGTTATACTTGTTTTGTTACAAATTTTTTAATATTTAAATTTTTTATTTAAGCAAAATTGCTGACTAAATAAATCATTGTATAAATATTTATTATATTATATTATAATTATATTGTTATTAAATAAATAATAATGTAACTATCTACTTTATTTAATTATATTAAAATTAATTTTTAATTAAATGTTTTTATTTTTACTTAAAATTTATCATTATTTCCAAACCTATTAATAGGATAACAATTTTATTTGATTTTCACTGTATTTAATAGAGAAATTGAAAAGAAATCTCCACAGTAAATAGTTTCTAATTTAAAGAAACTATCAAAAAACAAATGAAGGTAAAAACATAAATTCACGTAGTATTTTTCTTTGAGATGATGATACTAAAAGGACGATATCACAAGATCTAATAAAGTCTCCAGGATGATCTTTATTTTAAAATAAAGATGAAATAAAGGGGAATATTATTAAAAAATTAAAAAATTAAAGAATTGGGTCAAAATTAAAAAAATATATAAATAAAGTTTTATTTTTACTTTTTTTCTATCTAAATAATAATTTTGTTTTTCGCTCTATAATTTTCTGGAAATACACAATTTTATGAAGAAATTGGTGGGTGACTCATCAAAATCGGTTAAAAATTGACCGAGATATAAAATAATTAAAAAAATGTTGCATCAAAATTGAAAATAGTATAACTCCTACAATTTATGATATTTTAAAAATTCCTTTTGCTGACTAATTTCTCTCATATTATACTACAATTTTACGAAGTATCATTAAATTAATAATCATTAATTAATAATCATGTTGTGACTAATTGGTATCAGAAGTCTACTTCTTCTGATAGACTAATTAGTTACTTGTCTAATCACCCTATCCAACAAAAGAAAAACATTGTTTTTAACTTAGTCGACAGAGCTATTTTGCTATCACACAAAGAATTTCATGCTGATAATTTATCCCTAATAAAAAGAATTTTAAAAAATAACGATTATCCTTTGGATTTTTCTGAAAAACATATTAGACTCAGATTAAATAAAATTAAATTTAGCAATAATTCAGTAGACAATGGCAGCTATCGAGCGTTGATGTATAGTCAGTTCCCAAAAGTTTGTTTACCTTTTAATGATGCTTACCAAAAACTCAGCAATGTTTTAAAAAAGTTTAATGTCTTGACCATTCCTTCTGTTGAAAAAAGCCTAAGTTCAATTATTAGACTGGGTAAAGATGTTTCAGAAAAATGGGACAGGACCGGTGTAGTTTATACATTTAATTGCAAGGACTGTGATGCTTGCTATGTGGGCGAGACGAAGAGATCGTTAAGAGTTCGAATGAATGATCATATATCAAAAAAAGAACCACAATCTGTTGTTAGTAAACACTGCACAGATGGCGATCATATCTTTGATTGGGAAAATGTCAAAATTTTGGACTACGAACCTAATAATAGAAATAAAAGGTTAATTTCTGAAATGATTTTTATTAAATCAAACAATTTGACTATTAACAAAAATGAAGATATATTGTTTTTTAGAAAATCTTATTTCCCACTAATTAGAAAATTAAATTCATAAGCGTATTCTTATTTCTAATTTCTCTTTGATTTAATTTTGTCAGATTTAAATGTCTTTGATGGTAAACACAGAGTTCATCGACCTATAATTTATACAAATATTATCGCTATCAAAATTTTCGCTCAGTCAGTTTTGAAATGAGTTGAAAAAATGTTTTTTGACGAAAAACTATAGTTATGAAAATTTTTATTGTTTTAAAAGGTAATTTTATAAATAGTAATATTGTATTAACAAATAATTTTAATAGTGACTGTGGTTGTATATTTGGTTTTTTAAATTTTGTTACTACTGATATATAATAAATATTTTAGCCTGAGGAGGTTGGCAAATTAGACCAACGAAAAGTCGCTATAACAAATTGAAAAAATTGATTATTTTTTCACTTAACCTTCCTGTGATCGTTCTTTCCTACTGGAATTTCTTTTAAAATACAACTATGGAAGGGTTCACCAACTTTCTTGGAAAAAATTTAATTCTGTGAACCACTTGCAGATTGTGATATTTCTGACGTAGAATCACCCATATGTTTCATAAAAATCCAAATTGGCGATTTCACATTTTTAAAAACCAACTCTCTTTGAAGAAGTAAAAGATTGTGTGATATGCCCATGAAATAATACAGCACAATTAACTTTTTTTACCTACGATCCATTCCATACATTTAATCTCTCTATTTTCGCTGTTAACGAGTTGTAATTCTCAGCTTGAAATAACTTTTAATTGAAAGTTGATCAAATTAGTATCTTCCACTGCATAGATACATATTTCTTCGGTTCATAAAGACGTCAAAGCGAGACCACAAATTACAATAGCTGGTTGTACATAACAGAGGGTATAAATTATTGTTGAACACGGGATGGGTTGTACTGGTATTGGTACATATCGCGAATCTCGTGGCTGCGTTGCTGGTTTCAGCCGTTGGCACAGGCATGCGATCGCGGGTGGGACGCTGCAAAAACACGCCGCGCATTGTATGACGATGGAAGGCGAAGGACGAAGAAGGCCGATAACCGCGTCAGGTAGCATCGCACCTGGACAAAAAGTTACCGCAATCGAGAACCTGCTAACGGCAGCGCCACGCCAGTCTGTTCAATGTCGCCGGACATCCTGTTTTTAGCATCCTTCCAAAGTATCCAGTCTCCAGCAACTCCCAATGCTCTTCTCAGTGTTCCTACTGTTCGTGTCATCGACTCGATGGAAATGTAACGGAACAAAAAGTTTTAGGTCAGTGGCGTCGGAATGATTCAATCCACTATCAGATTTATTACACTGATTGAAATTATATACAGCTCACTTCAACTGAAGCTGCTTGTTTACAGGATTCTTGACTTTGCGGCGAAAACTGGATTTACACATCTGATTTAAGATTAAAACTGTCTTGAGAAAAGTCGTTTATCAACTCAGCTCTCGGTGTCCACAGTTGCAGCTTCATTTCATTCCGCTCAACGTAATTACGGAATGTCATGCTGATGCATCATTTATTGAAATCAGCAACTATTGAGACTGAAGAAATTTTGATAGACGAGAGGCACAAGTGTCTTGTGTCAATACAAAAGAGGCAGAGAGGGTTCGATCAATGTTTGTTCAGGACTAACAACCACTCGCGTTACACGGGATCCATTAGTACGGTATTCCATTATCGCGTTTCAAAGGTCGTGATTCTCTACGTTGGTTACAATCGTACAACTTTAATGAAGAGTGCGACCGGCAGAAATAACAGTTTGCCTTCGCTCTTTTCTATTAAATTTTATGATGGAATTCGAGAGCAATGTGCAACGATTGTTGGAAAAGCGCACGAGGCGGAAGTGCAGATAACAGTTAAAATCAGGTCGCTATCGATTTTTGTCGGCATTTAGTAAACATGAATTTTTAGCTTAGCGGAGGTAAGAGATTTAGAATCATAAGGATTTAGTCTTGTATTTTCTTGTGCTTTTTAGCTTTACTTTAATCAGAATTCTGGATATCCAAAAGATGTCCCAAAGATATCTTTAGGATAATCCTAAAATACCCTCAGGATATCAAGCGTATGTAGAAGTTCTTTAATTTTTAAAACAATATTAGCTCAAGTTAGATTAATCAACAAATTCTACTTGCTTACAGATTGTCCTGCATGTGCCCACCTCTGCGATACCTACTTTCCGGAAACGGATAATGAAACGGATAGATCCGATGCTTGGCTCAGAGTTATTTCTTCGGATAATATCAAAGTAGCAAAAAACTTTGTTAACCTAATTTTGAAAATTTTGAGAGAGCGTACTGTTGAAGAATTGTAGATAGTTAAAATTTATCATGTTTTATATTTACTGTATTATTCTTTTGGACTTATATCCTGACGTCATACAATTCGATGTCTCCCAACAGAGATCAAAGTTTTCCTCCGCGTCCGTCTTCTCTCTTGTCCTGGCGCTCCAGAGATACCCAACACGTGATTCCAAGTTTGGTACTCCCTTTCAAATTAAGGCCAGGTTACTCTGAACAATTTTGAAAAAATCGAACTTTTTTTTTTATAAATTGTTACTGTATACTCGTAGAAGTAGTATAGAATTAGTCCCGAAGGTCAGCAAGACCGATAAGCAGGTATAAAAGAGTGGGGAGCAAGGCACTTTGCTGATAGGGCCAAAAACAGACGTGTTGATCGAGCTGAGCTAGAAGCTACTAAAGCGTCTAAGGATCACAGAACTGCTTGAAGAAATGCAAGAATTCTTCAGAATGATGCTTACGGAGACGAGGAAGGAATTGTGTATGCAGCTGGATGACACTGTCATTTCAAAACTGTTGCACTTATCGATATGAACCAAACGGCATTTTACTCTTTAGATGTCTGGCTATGGCCTCAAGCAGAACCAGAAATATTCATTATTATTTAAAAAAGCTATAAACAATAAAAAATGAAAAAAAAGGTTGAAAAAATTCAAAAGTCCGACATTTTGTTTTTTTTCATTGAAAATGTTTCATTCTGCTTGAGGCCATTGCCAATTCGATACAGAACATGAAACCGTTTTGTTTTTTGCTTTCAGATAATTCTTTTCCAAGACATTATGTCATCCATCTACGAAGTAGATAACTTTCAGCAGCTATTTTCAGAGTAAGCTGGCCTTAAACATTGACTTTTTTTATCAAAACAGAACATAATTTATGCGTGACCATTATGTGCTGAGTATTTTCTACACAACTACCTATTTTCACTCCTCCTTTGTACTCTTCCCGTTGGTTTTGCTTCTATTTTATACCATTTAATCCTATTATTCTTCAGTCTTGTGCCTTTTCCTATTTTTCTTTCTGCTGCTTTTCGCCGCGAGTCGCCTTCATTCCGGTCTTCTTTTAGTCTTCCTTTCGTTGCCATCTTTAGCTCTCAAGTAACGTAGTGCCGTAATTATCCACGTTAACTGTCGGTACTGTTAGTCGTCTCGCACTCCGTGGGTCCCTTTGTCTCGAGCTATGCTCGGTTGACTACCGACCCTACACTAAGAAATGCATTTCTGTGTTGCATATCCCGACGAGAAGAAGTTGAGAGTGATCGTACGAAAGTGCATCGGAAGCGTGTCTCCATGTATGTGCGACACGTTTTCTGCAACAGGTCTACTACGATTTCATCTAGCCAGTACGCCAAAGGCGTCATTTTACGTACCTCACAAGGCGATTGTTCTTTGTCTGAGAACAGTAATACGACGATCCAGATTTATCCTTTCCCTGATCTAGATTTTGCAGACTTTGTACAATGTAATTCCACATTCCACAATAGAATAGGCATTAGAAATTTTGAAAATTTCCCGATGAAATTTTAATGTTTAAGCAAATTAAAATAAAAAATGATTTACTAATCAGAAGTTCTACGTAGTGAGGTCTGGAGAAAAAATTTTGAAGTTAGATTTAAGCTATCTTCATGTTTCAGCAGTGCTTCCCAGTTAAAAATTTCTTATGTGTTCCCGCGTGTGTTTTTGTATGGGTTCCCGTATGGGATCACTTAAAGGTTCCTACATGGGTTCCCATATTGGATCGTGTGTGCCAGGTAACTTTGATACGAACCCATGTACCTAGGATTTCAAATCAATTTTTGAAAACTTAACACGCTGCGCAGTAGTTTTCTATAGCAGTTACGGCTGCGCAGTAGATTTTTTTGTTCTTGTAAATATGGTGGGTAGCAGTTACTGACAAATGGATTATTTTGTTAACAATATTCTTCTTGTAGATTCATTTAAATTGTTTAATAGATTAAGGATCCCGTACGGGAACACAGATGGGAACACACACGAAATTTTTAACTGGGTTGTGTAGGGCGAATTATTGACTCCCATTTAATCAGAAAGTTTCCAAACAATTTGAGAGTTAAGGAATAAATAAAACAAGAATAATTTTAAACAGGCGTGGCTGAGATTTAACGTGCAGTGTCCACCCGTACGGGTCAGACTAGATAAGACTAGATATGATCGTGGTTTCCATCTGACTAATCGCTCGCAACGAATATCCGCACAAAACGAAGAAGGGAAAATCACAAATCGCACTCATTTCGCGATCATAAGAAAGAGAATCGGTCTTGACGTTCTATCCTCTTCTAAGGTGCGAGCGAGAATGCTCTTAGAATATCTTAGAAGCAGGAATCTACATCAAGCTCCCCACACTTGTGAGGTAGAGTGCGCCATCTATTGGCGAATCTTCACAAATATAGAAGAGCAGCGCCATCTGATGTGGGAATCACTCTAGTTCCCCTTGGAGTTAGTTTCTTGTTTGCTGACAATTAATTACTGACGCCTGAGCAAATTGAAACAATTTCTCGTGACATGTAACCTTACAATCAATTTCACTTTATAAAATTTAATTTGAATATTTAAATATACCTCCTTGTGCTTGGTGACCCGTTTAAATTCAGTAGTAAATTCCAAAATCTCTCGCTGCGCATCAGTGGCGTTCCTGAGCGACCTAATTTCTGAAAATAAACCCTGAGAGAAGATTTTAGTACTCACCAGTCGTAAATACAAATCAGAATTGGAATATATAAAATATTTATTGTACCGGATCGACTTTATTATCGATGAAGATAAAGGCACCCGGATCGAAAATGGATTGAATTGAATGGAAAGCGTTCACTTATATCGAGCTTTGTACTGCATCGAATATTCAGACGGTGTATCCTGGACATTTGAGACTTCTGTATCTCGTAGTCCTCTCCATCTGTGACTTGTTATCTGTCTATTGAGTAGCAAAACACATTGCTCAAGATTTGTTGATGCTTATATACAGAAATTTACGACAATCGAGAGCAGATTTACTCAGGTGATACACGCAGAAGACTCTCGTAAAATGTAATAATTCCCTTGACTGACGTCCTTTTGTTATTACGCACCGTTTGCGGTTGTTGCTTTATGCAGCTATTTCACACAAAACCCGCTCTATCTAGAATAGCCCTGGGAAATTTATCGCCTCGTGCAAACTAAGATTTAGAGTAGTGTCGATGCACGCGAAGGTAAAAAACAGAGAAAAATACTGACGTTGAGGTTCCGAAGCTTGCAAGTTATAAAATCACTAAATTACTGAAGCTCATATTTTAGACACTGGATGGGAGGAATAGATATGCGGCGTCATCCGTTCTCTACACAATAGTGCCGGGTGAGGTTAGGTTCGTGTCATATATCTATTCTAGGCGTGGAAAAGCTAATTTAATACCTTGTCCTCGTTACTGGTGAGATGAGATTGGGAAGTAGGAGTGCAAGGTTCTTGTCACGATCACGTGCGAAATGTCGAGAGTTGAAGGGCGAGTCTCGCCTGCTTGAGTTGTTAATGAATCTTACTAGAGTCGTGGACGATGACTTCCGCTATGTTTTTCGCCTTGACCATCGAACGGAGGATATCTTTCTTGTGGATCGCTGTCGTGGAGGGCGATGTGGCGGGACCAACGAAACCGGTGTTCACCGGCCCGTACACAGAGTAGGACGGGGCTTCGTCCGATTCGATTAAACAATGGAAGCACTCTCTGTGCTCTCCGCTCGACTGGCGGTGGCAGTGTATAAATCAGGAAGACGACTGTACCCACCGTACCAGGGAATATATAGAACGACGAGGAACAACCAGGCCCGGGGGCAGGAGAGTACAGTCAGCCGCGTTGCATCCGGCGCAACCAAGCGACCTCGATGCATTGTGGGAGACTCCGTGACTGGAATCTTGCCTTCGACACTGTCTCCATGCCATTGCACTCGCTTCGACGTCGATTTACTTTGTCTTCCTTCTTGCCGTCGCCTGGTCACGGTTATACTAGTTATATCAAGACATTGTGAAATATAACTGGAAGAAACGCGATCCACTTTGGCCAATCTTGAATAAGACCCAGACTCGGACTGACGCAGACAGAAACCTACCTTTGCATAATTTATCCAAGATCTTTCCGCCTCCTCTCCATTGCATGCCTTCGAGAAGAACAAACTTTATTTTCGATTCAGCTCGAGAAAAATCTCCTTTGCTTACGATTGATGAAAACAAGTCCGGCAAGCTTGTGCTGACCTATCAGTCTTCTGGTGGCGAAACTTCTCTTTGTTGAGTCTAGATATTAGGATAAATATGAAAAAATAATTTAAGTTGATTTATTTATCTTCTGTCGATTAGATCTAAAGATAATTTATCACAAGGATAGGACAATTAAAATTTTAAACTTGGTAAACAATTTTGCATGTCAAAAATTTTGTAGGTGAATAATTTGGGTCAGTTAGTTGGTGCTGGTGTCGCGATAGAAGAAGCACCAGATGAGGCAACACTCTTCGCTTAATTCGTCGCTTGGTATAATCAACGTTTTAGTGCATTGGTGATCAATTCGGCATAAACTAATTCTGGTTTAATTATTGATCCTTTTATTAATGTCTTTACAGATTATTTATTATTAGCGAAAACCTGTCGAAAATTTTGACTGACAAAAATTTTGCGTAAGTACCTTTTTGGGTCAGCTAGTTGGCGCTGGTGTCGGGTCAGATGATGCACCAGATGAGAGGGACACTCTTTGCCTCATTCATCATTGGGTCTAATGATTTGGTGCATTATTCGTCTATCTGCTATAGACCAATTCTAATTTAATTATTGATCCTTTTATTAATTGTCTTTAAAGATTATTTATCATTAGCAAACACCTGTCGAAAATGTTGTCTGACAAAAATTTTGCGCAAGTACATTTTGGGTCAGCTGGTTGGCGCTGTTGTCGGATCAGATGATGCACCAGACGAGGGTGACACTATTTGCCTCATTCATCATTGGGTTTGGTCAATGATTTGGTGCATTGTTAGTATATCTGGTATAAACCAATTCTAATTTAATTATTGATCCTTTTATTAATTGTCCCAAAAGAAAATCTATCGCTATCAAAAAACTGTCAACAACTTTGTATACTAATTGATTGGACCAGCTGGCTTAACTTATTCCCAATCCCTCTTAGCTTTCTACAAAATATAAAAAAAAGATATGCTTCTTGTACTTAATTCTCAATACATGAAAACGTAGTGATGATAAATTTCCACTACGGCGAATCACCTTTCAAGAATGTTGTCATACTATAAAATGTTAGAGAAATGCGGAAAGTCCATTCATTAGTAATATTCTCTTTGTTTTAAGCGACAATGAGTGTGACAAAAACTTGAAAAAGCGTAGGCCTACCGTGGGCTTAAAACACAGGATAATTTCTTTATGACGTGGGCATGGAATGGAGTTTTAACATCGATCCGAGTGCGTATTTAGACTCCGTTGCTTGCTTTGCGAATGAATAAAGGATTTCCATGATTCACATATTCTGTTTCCTCGCTACTCCAAGTAGCGTGCTTGAAATAAGGTTCTCAACATTGTGAACTCAACAGTCAACTATTTCATTAAAGCATCTCATTCAGAATTCACTTGATGCATCATTCGTGTACACGAAGCTTTATTTGAAAGTAATTGGCGTTTATTTGAGATGCTTGTGCTGAAAAGGAAACTAACGATCGTCTTTCGCCGAGGCGCAATCTCGCTCTCATTATATTTATATCACATTGAGTATCACTGCGTCTTTAATCATAAAATAATAATCAGTATCTTAAATACATTTAAGAACATGAGAATATTAACACAAAGCTCTTGTTCTAGTACAATGTTAAATGAAATTTGATCTTAATCTGACTAAGATCAAAAAGCCTTCTTTACGTAAGTTTAGTTAAAAGTAGGATATTCGTAATGTTGTATTGTATTGATGATCTGATAAAAAAATCTTTTCATCTCAAAACAGACAAATTAAAACTCTGTCAAACAAATAAAATATTGAGAAGTTTTATGACTGATGTCAGGATTAATTGATAAATACAGTGATTTAATATAAAGTATTTAATCTAAAATTGTAGTGTGCATAATACAGAGAAAAGCAAGCGAACTTGACAAATTTCAGCTTTAGACTAACAGGTAAATTCAAAAAGGTACTACAGTAAGGTATATTTCCCAAAAAGAGAAAATTGATAAAATTGGGGGTAGATAATTTTCAAGGGACGATCTATAGATTCTACACTAATTTGTCAAAAACGTAGGCCCAGAGTTTAAATCAACAGAAACATTGTTGGATATAAGATTTGAGATTAGCTACCTCTCAATATCTAAATGACGGAAGGCTTAGGTCAGTTAAAATTTCGAGACCCTCCGACAAAAACATAAATATAAACCTAAGTCTAACGTTCGTAACTTAAGAACATATTCAAATTATAGGTCAGATGTAACTTGATCGGCAAGAGAGGAAATTATATCTACAGACTGATCTCCTATTTAACATCCCCTATTTAACAACACTTTCTACTTTTCATACAGGGGGTTTTTCAATCCTCTGTATTTTTTCCAAAAATATTTTCTACTTTTCATAGCACCCCAACCCCCCCGTATTTCTTCCAAAAATTATTTTCTACTTTTCATAGCACCTTAAACAGTGGCGTAACTAAGAGGGCAAAAATCATTTTTCAATTATTTTCAAAAATTTTAAATTATTTTTCTGAGATTTTAATTACTCTATTCAATTTCAAATTATTTATATTATTATTTAGATTATTTCCTTCAATTTTCAATTACTTTCGTTATTCTTCATAATTTCCAAAAAGTTCTTAATTATTTCTTCTTAATTAAAAATTATTCTCTTTAATTTAAAATTATGTTTATCTTTTTTTAATTTATTTTCTCTAATTTTTAATTATTTTCTTATTTTCAATAAATTTCTAATAGTTTTAAGTATTTTTCTGAAATTTTCTTCAATTTTCCATTATTTAAAATATATTGTGCAATTTTTTAAATTATATTTTCAAAGTTTAATTATTTTTTTCAACTTTAAATTATGTATTTCAATTTTCAATTGTTATTTTTTAATTTTCAATTATTTTCTCCATCCTTTAATATTTTTATTATTTTTTAATTAGTTTCCTAAATTGTCAGCTATTATCCCAAATTTTAGATTATTGTCATCAATTTTACATGTTTTAAACGATGTTTCAATTATTTTCTTTGGATTCAAAATAAATTCTTCAATTTTTCTTTTATTTTCCTCAATTTCTTATTATTTTCAATTACTTTCGCATAATTTTCGAAAGTTTCAATTGTTTTTCTGAAATACCAATTACCTATTTTCATCAATTATTAATTATTTCTGCGATTCCTAATTATTCTCCTGAATTAAAAATTTTTAAGTTATTTTGCAACTATTTTCTTTTAAACTTTCTATTCAACTTTCCTTTATTTAAAATATATTCTGTAATTTTTTCAATTATTTTTTCAAAGTTTGATTATTTTCTTGAACTTAAAATTATTTTTCTCAATTTTCAATAATTTTTTTTTCAATTTCTAAGTTTTCATTCTTTAATTTTTTTTCAATTTGTTTTTAAGTTTTTTAATCATTTTTCACAAATTTCTTATCACCTGCATTATGTTTCGATTAATTTCCTAAATTTTTAATTATGATTGTCCTTATCAATTTGCTATTATTTCCTTGTATCTAATACATATTCTGTAATTTTTTCAATTATTTTTCTCAAATTTTAATTAATTTCTTTAATTTTCAATTACTTTCTCCAATGTTTTTTAATTATTCTCATTTTTATTCAATTAAATTTTACGATTTTCAAGTATATTTCACAAATTTCAATTTTTTTTTCATTTCAAATTAATTTTTTCCAATTTTAATCATTTTCACAAATATTCAATCATTTGCATTATTTTTCAATTAGTTTGCAAAATCTGCAATTTTTTTTTAATTCCAAAATATTATAAATTTTGTCCTAAATAAATATTTATTTTATTTTTTTATTTATTTACATAAATTAATTTTCAAATATTATATTTAAAATATTTATAATTGTTGATAACACGAGGTGTAGAAACTAATCGGGCCCGGTTGTTTTATTTAGTCAAACTTTAAATTACTACAATTAGCAAGGTTTTTAGAATATTTTTTTAAAATAAAGGTCTTTTAAGCTTGACCGAGGGCCCCCTGAGCTCAAGGGCCCTGAGGCACTGCCCCATTTTGCCTCTTAAGAGTTACGCCACAGATTCCAACCCCCGGTATATCTTCCAAAATTGATTTTCCACATTTTTTAGCATTCAACCCCCCGGTATTTCATCCAAAAATTATTTTCTACTTTTCATAGCCCTCAACCCCCCTATATTTCTTCCAAAAATATTTTCTTCTTTTCATAGCATCCCAACCCCCTATATTTCTTCCAAAATTGATTTTCTACATTTATTAGCAAACAACCCCCCGGTATTTCTTCCAAAAATTATTTTCTACTTTTTATTGAATCTCAACCCCCCTGTATTTCTTCCAAAAATATTTTCTACTTTTCATAGCATTCCAACCCCCGGTATTTCTTCCAAGATTGATTTCCTACATTTCTTGGATTTCCAACTCCCGTATTTCTTCAAAAATTAATTTTCTACATTCTTAGCATCCCACCCCCCGGTATTTCTTCCAAAAATTATTTTCTACTTTTCATAGCACCTCATATTACCTCATGTTCATAGCATCCCTGTATTTCTTCCAAAAATATTTTCTACTTTTCAAAGCATTCCAACCCCTGGTATTTCTTCCAAAATTGATTTTCTACCTTTCTTAGCACCCTAAGCCCTGCTTTTTCTTCCAAAAGTTATTTTCTACTTTTCATAGCATCCCAACCTCCGGCATTTCTTCCAAAATTGATTTTCTACATTTCTTAGCATCCCAACCCCTCCGTATTTCTTCCAAAAATTATTTTCTACTTTTCATGGCACCTCATATTACCTCATTTGATAGCACCCCTATATTTCTTCCAAAAATATTTTCTTCTTTTCATAGCATCCCAACCCCCTATATTTCTTCCAAAATTGATTTTCTACATTTATTAGCAAACAACCCCCCGGTATTTCTTCCAGAAATTATTTTCTACTTTTTATTGAATCTCAACCCCCCTGTATTTCTTTCAAAAATATTTTCTACTTTTCATAGCATTCAAACCCCCGGTATTTCTTCCAAGATTGATTTTCTACTTTTCTTGGATTTCCAACCCCCGGTATTTCTTCCAAAATTAATTTTCAACATTCATAGCATCCCACCCCCGGTATTTCTTCCAAAAATTATTTTCTACTTTTCATAGCACGTCATATTACCTCATTTTATAGCATTCCTGTATTTCTTCCAAAAATATTTTCTACTTTTCATAGCACCCCAACCCCCGGTATTTCTTCCAAAATTGATTTTCTACATTTCTTAGAATCTCACCCCCGGTATTTCTTCCAAAAATTATTTTCTACTTTTCATAGCATCTCTACCAACCCCTGGTATTTCTTCCAAAATTGATTTTTTACCTTTCTTAGCACCCTAACCCCTGCTTTTTCTTCCAAAAATATTTTCTACTTTTCATAGCATCTCAACCAACCCCTGGTATTTCTTCCAAAATTGATTTTCTACCTTTCTTAGCACCCTAACCCCTGCTTTTTTTCCAAAAATATTTTCTACTTTTCATAGCATCTCAACCAACCCCTGGTATTTCTTCCAAAATTGATTTTCTACCTTTCTTAGCACCCTAACCCCTGCTTTTTCTTCCAAAAGTTATTTTCTACTTTTCATAGCATCTCAACCTCCAGTATTTCTTCCAAAATTGATTTTCTACATTTCTTAGCACCCAACCCCTCCGTATTTCTTCCAAAATTATTTTCTTCTTTTCATTGCACCTTATATTACCTCATTTCATAGCACCCCTGTATTTCTTCCAAAAATATTTTCTACTTTTCATAGCACTCCAACCCCCGCTATTTCTTCCAAAATTAATTTTCTACATTTCTTTAATCCCACCCCCGGTATTTCTACCAAAAATTATTTTCTACTTTTCATAGTACCTCATATTGCCTCATTTTCATAGCACCCCTGTATTTCTTCCAAAAATATTTTCTACTTTTCATACTTCCCACCCCCGGTATTTCTTCCAAAATTGATTTTCTACCTTTCTTAGCACCCTAACCCCTGCTTTTTCTTCCAAAAGTTATTTTCTACTTTTCATAGCATCCCAACCTCCGGTATTTCTTCCAAAATTGATTTTTTACATTTCTTAGCATTCTAACCCCTCCGTATTTCTTCCAAAAATTATTTTCTACATTTCATAGCACCTCATATTACCTCATTTGATAGCACCCCTGTATTTCTTCCAAAAATATTTTCTACTTTTCATAGCATCCCAACCCCCGGTATTTCTTCCAACATTGATTTTCTACATTTCTTGGCATCCCAACCCCCGGTATTTCTTCCAAAATTGAGTTTCTACATTTCTTAGCACCCCAACCCCCCACCCCCCTATTTCTTCTAAAAATTATTTTCTACTTTTCATAGCACCTCATATTACCTCATTTTGTAGCACCCCTGTATTTCTTCCAAAAATATTTTCTACTTTTCATAGCACCCCAACCCCTCACTGTGTTTCCCCACAAGACACTTCTGACAAGATTCGAGCGTCCCAAAATGTACCAGGGCCTCATTATTTTTCCCCATCAGATTCATATTAGTAATAGGGAAGTCTTACAAGGCCCCTACCAAAATCGTACTGAAAATTTTTCACGGGTAGGTATAATTTCCCCTCTTGGCATGGGTTGAGGTGCCATAAAAAGTAGAAAATAATTTTTAGAATTATGTTTAAAATTATTAAAAATGTTTAATCGAAGAAGCTTCCTTGACTTTAAATTTGCGAGTCTAAATTGAAAATTTTACTAAAGAAGTTCCTGCAGAATGTAAAAGACAAGGAATTGATTATTCCAGAGAGGAATATGGGAAAGTGTAGCGAAGTGTGTTATTTAGTAAATGAGTGCATATTTTACGGTGAGTGAGACTAATCAAATCTTAATAGGGGCGCTAATGAGAAGGCGTGCAGAAAGAGGGTAGAAGAAGTGCGGCAGAAAAAAGAAGAAGAGTGCACTCTCTTGCATTAGCCTTTGCGGTTTTACGGGGTCCTTTTCTCCGCCTTTTTTTTCTCTCTCTCTCTTTCTCTCGTCATTGCCGACCGCCACCTAGCCGCATTCCAACTTTCATTCGTCTCACGTTCTCGCAACAATTATTATTATTCTCCGACACGACTTGCACAATTTTAGTGTCTTTCTCCATAAAATGAGTCTTGGGTCTCTTGGTTTGCTTCTTCATTTGCTCGCTCCTCGACCACCCGCAAAATACGTATAATTGTGAACACGTGACTTCTTTAATTTCCTGGCCGGATTTGACGGCGCGCTCGAACCCAACTAATTTCCTCCCACGTCTGTCTCACAATCGGGAAATGCTACTCGTGGCTTTTCGCTCTAGCTAAACTGACCGCATCGCACACTTCAATCTAAACCGCCTTTCTCCCGGAATTTGAATAAAATGGAGAGGTCTCCTGGTTTTATCGGTTCGTCGCTTACGTTGGCGTTAGTGAGTTTCCATGTCTGGTTGGCGGTATTGAAATGTGTCTCTTTTATACTGAACGAATGGCGTTTCTGTTGCCCCGCATTGCGGGCTTATCCAGAGTACGTTGATCAAAGCAAGCCACGCGCTTCATTCCTGTGGCCCTGATCGCCGGCTGGCACTTTGCTCAAACAACTATACAGTCCTCTTAGCATCGGGACAATCGATTATTTTCACAACAAAACTAAGAGGTCACTAGAGGATTATCTTCTATTTTCTGTTTCAAAAGCAATTGAAAATTTCCCTCTTAAAGCATCAATTATTATAAACAGGGCCGGATCAAGGCTGTCACGGGCCTGAAGCACAAAAAAAATTTCAGGGCCCCCCTAAAAAAACAAAAGTTTCTGCATTTTTATCTTACCAGAGTGCCTAGCGAATAATCATTTAAACAATGGAGAAAAATTTTAAACAATTTTGACAAAATGTAAAAAAAATGAAATTTTACATAAATTACAAAAATTGCAAAATTTTATTAAAACCAGTATTATGAATGAACAGATAAGAAAGTTAAGGATAATTTACATTAAAATGGGAAAATTAAAGCAAAAAGATGTAAAAAATGTACTAATTAAAAAACCTGCAAAAAATAAATACATTCTTCAAAAATAAAACAGTTTAAAAAATCAATGAAAGTAAAAGAAAGAAAATTAGGAAATATGGTAATAATGCGTTATAAAACATTAAACAGTTTAAGGAAGATCGATTAAATTGCTTTTTTAAAATCAAAATACTATGCAATAAACAGTAAAAGTTTTTAAAACAAAAAATTAATATTACAAAAGTGAGGAAAAAATGATTTTCAAAAAGTGAAAATATTTGCGGACATGTTTTTTTAAATTAAGCAAATAAATAAGATAATCAGTAAAAAAAAACGGAAAAATGTTACTAAAGATAAAAAAATAATTTAAAAACTTGTTTTGAAAATCAAGCAAAAAGCAATAATTTTTTTTTAATGAAAAATTAAGGGCATGTGATGTATTATGACGTCACTGGCATAGGCAAAATTTGTCTGTAACATTTCTCTTAAAATATTGAATATTTTTTTTATGAAACTTGGTAGAATTACTTAAAATGTCATTAGGAAGGTCTCTCAGACCCGAGTTTGTTTCAATTTTGTCTCAAAATTGATTTTTATAAAAGTTTGCATTTTTTGGAAAATGTTCCAAAATTAATTTTGGGCCAAAATTTAAACAAATTCGGGTCTGAGAGACCTTCCTAATGACATTTTAAGTAATTCTATTAAGTTTCATAAAAAAATATTCAATATTTTAAGAGAAATGTTACAGACAAATTTTGTTTATACCAGTGACGTCATGATTCATCACATGCCCTTAAGTAAAAACAATTAAACAATTTTAAGAAAAAAAACTAATATTTCTAAGAAAAAAAAAATTCTGATCAAATGAGAAAGTTTATTATCAGATCAAATTAACGAAAAGTAAAATAAAAGAAGAAAAGTCTTTAAAAATTGTAAAAATTAATAAGTTATGACAAATGACAAAAACCAAATAAATATTTTAAAAAACATAAAATTGAAAAAAATTATATTTTTCAACTTCCAAATTATAATAATAAATAAAATTAATTACTGGAAAAGTAAATAAATTTTTTTTAATATTGTTAAAATAAAACTGTAAAAAATTAACTGAAGTAAATTTTGGAAAAAGAATGAAATAAAAAAAAAATTTTTAAAATAAAAAAGTATTATTAAACGCATAAAAAAATAAAAAATTTTAAAAAGAAATGAAAGTTACCTAAGTGATTTTCTAAAAATACGGAAAAGCAATATAAAACATAACCTACCAAAAAAATTGTTTGAAAAAGAAAAAATTGCACGAAAGAATAATTATATATTTCAAGAAAGTGATGTAAATTAGTGTGCAAATAAGTTTACAATTTTGTCTACAATTTTCACCCGTTTTCAATTTACAATTATTTTCCATAAATTTTAGAATTATTCTATAACATTTTTAATTATTTTGTTCTGTTGTTGATAATTCTCGACAGTTTTCGAATTTCTTTTTCAATTACCAATTATTTTGCGCATTTCTCAATTATTTTCTTTAATATTAAATTATTCTCGTCATTTTGTAATTTTCTTTAAATTATAAATTATTTTCTAAAGTCAATTCCATTCTACAATTTTCAATTAAGTTTATTAATAATATTCCAAAAAACTTAACTTTTTTCAATTATAAACCATTATTTCAAATTACAATTTATTCTTTTAATTTTTGATTATTTTCTTTAAATTTAAATCACATTTTTCAATTTTCAATTATTTTTTCGAATACCAATATGATTTTTTAATTTTATGTACAATTGTTCAATTATTCTCTTCAGTTCTTAATTATGTTTTAAAAATTTCATTTCCATTCTTCAATTTTTAATTTTTTCCTCAATTTCAATTATTTTTTTCGATTGAATTTTTTTTTCAATCCAGTTGTTTAATTAGCAATTATTTTCAACAATTATTTCTATAACTTTCTTAATTTTTTAATTTTCAATTATTTTTTAAATTAAATATTAAAAGTTTGATTTTTTAAATTATTTTTTTTAGTTGTGTATTAATCTAGCCATTTTTCGAATTTTGTTTTCAATTGTCAATTATTTTTGTCATTTTTCAGAAATTATCTTCAATTTTGCTATTATTCTTGTTATTTTTCAATTTTATTTTCATTTATTAATTATTTTCTTTAATTTTTATTTATTTCTTACAATATTTAAAATTTTTATTCATTTTCTTAAAATTTTAGATATTATATTTCAACCTTTTCAATTATTTTTTTCAGTTGTTTATTATTCTAGTCATTATTTGATTTTTTTTTAATTGTCAATTATTTTTATTAAAATTTTAAAATCCTCGCCTTTTGCTAATTATTTTTCTTCATTATCAATAAGATTCGTTAATTTCAAATTTTTATTTTCTTTAATTCTCAATTTTTACTTTAAATTTTAATTCCATTTTTTAGTTTTTAATTGTTTTCTTCTATATTCAATAACTTTTAGCTTTTTTCAAATAATTTTTTAAATGTTTAATTATATTCTTTCAATTTGAATTTAAATTTTCAATTTTCAATTATTTTATTCAATTTTCAATTATTTTATTCAATTTTAATTATTTTTGTCAATTTTTAATCAATTCGTTCAATGCGCAATTATTTTCAACATTATTCCTATAATTTTCCTCATTTTTCAATTTTTAATTATTTTCTTTAAATTTAAAGTTTTTGTTATATTTTATCAATTTTTTTCAGTAGTCTATTAATCTAGTCATTTTGTAGATATTTTCTTCAATTTTTTAATTGTTCTCCTTTTTCAATGATTTCTTTTAATTATTAACTATTTTTCGCAATTTGAAATTATTTCCTACAATTTTTTCAATTTGCAATTAGTCTCTTAAAGTTTTATAATGATTCTTTGAGTTTTTCAATTATTTTGTTGTTGTTGTGTATTAATCTTGCTATTTTTCGAATTTTGTTTTCAATTGTGAATTATTTTCACGTTTTGTAATTTTTCTCCTTTATTATCTATTTTTTTTAATATCAGTTTAATTTTTAAATTATGAATTTATTTCTTCAAGTTTTTATTATTTTCTAAAGTTTTCAATTATTTTCTATAATTTCAATTTTGTTTTGTTTTGATTTCCAATCCAGTTGTTTAGTTTGCAATTGGTTTCAGCGATTATTCTTATAATTTTCTTAATTTTTCAATTTTTTAGTTTAAATTGAATGTATATTGTTTAATTTCTTAGATTATTTTTAACAATTGTGTATTTATCTAGCCATTTTTCGAATTTTGTTTTTAATTGTCAATTATTTTCGTCATTTTTCATATATAATCTTTTCCATTTTGTAATTATTCTCGTAATTTTCATTATTTGCATTTCCAAAAATTTATAGTTTGAAATGACGAACAGCAATGTAAAGTTTCACATTAATGTTGCTGTTAATTATTATTTTACTATATATACATGTAATAATTGCAACTTTGATTAATTGAAACTTATAAGTTTGGAAAAAATCAAGTTTGAGTTAATTGACGTTTGGGATTTATATAAATAATAATGGCTTGGAATTAATTGAGTTTGATACAGTTTTCGACTTTCTTTCTATCAAAATTTTTTTAGATTAAATTCTGATTATTTTAAATTCAATTTTTCATATTATTATTAAAGAATACAAGATTGAGATTCAAGTTTTTAGGATTTATCTATCTTCTCAGAGTTTCTTAAAAATTTGAGGATCGTTTTTAAATTGACGGATTATTTTAAAAATTCTCGTCAATTTGAAAGTTTTTTTTCACGATACATTAAATTCTGTCACCGGGCCCTTTTGGGTTCCGGGCCCTGAAGCACGTGCTTCAAGGTAGATCCGCCCCTGATTATAAACAATTAAACGTAAAAAGATTGTAGTTACACACACTTATGACATTGAATTTCCTTGTCAAATAATGTAATTTAGTCAGAGAAGCCAAAAGCGATTAAAGCAATTTCTTTGTCCAATTTAACAGCATATATAAAACTCAAGCAATTGTTCTCTTTTATGCTCGGATAACCTGACTATAATTAAATTCCATTGCCAAGCGGATCAAAGTTAAAACTGTGAGCGATTTTCTCGAAAAAGTTCGAATTGATTACTTTCGTGTCTTAAGCTTTTTCGATGAGATTTTCGTCATGTCTACTTGCGTGTTTTTATAGAAGTGTACTTCCGAATAATACGACTAGATCATCAGAGTGGGGACTTTTTTATGACATTAAATTCCCGGTTTTTTTCGGTCAATTTTTTGGATTTCTCGGTCACAAATTTTCTAAAAATTACAAACTGAACAACAGGATTTAAAATCGAAAAAGTAATTAAAATTAAAGAAAACAATAAAAAAAATCGAGGAAATAAATTAAAAATTTGAGGATCAGATAAAAAATTGAAAAAATAATTGATAATTGAAAAAAAAATACAAAATAACGAATATAATTAACAATTGAAAATAAAATTCAAAATATGGCTAGACTAATACACAACCAAACAAAATAATTTAAAAAAGCAAAAAGTAAATATAAAATTTTAAGATATTATTTGAAAAATTGAAAATATTGTGGGAAATAATTGAATATTGTGGAAAATAATTAATAATTTAAGGGAACAGTTGAATAATAACGAGAATAATTGAAAAATTGAAGAAAATATATGCAAAATGACAAAAATAATTGACAATTGAAAAAAAATCGAAAAATGACTAGATTAATAAACAACTGAAAAAAATAATAAAAAAACATTCAACAAAAAATATTAAATTTAAAGAAAATAATTGCAAATTAAAAAATCAAGAAAATTATAGGGATAACTTTTGCAAATAATTGCAAATAAATAATTGAAATTGAAGA